>OY755039.1:71360911-71878411 GCA_963576565.1 Aspidapion aeneum | reverse complement strand
TGTCGGTCTGTCGGTCTGTCGGTCTGTCGGTCTGTCGGTCTGTCGGTCTGTCGGTCTGTCGGTCTGTCGGTCTGTCGGTCTGTCGGTCTGTCGGTCTGTCGGTCTGTCGGTCTGTCGGTCTGTCGGTCTGTCGGTCTGTCGGTCTGTCGGTCTGTCGGTCTGTCGGTCTGTCGGTCTGTCGGTCTGTCGGTCTGTCGGTCTGTCGGTCTGTCGGTCTGTCGGTCTGTCGGTCTGTCGGTCTGTCGGTCTGTCGGTCTGTCGGTCTGTCGGTCTGTCGGTCTGTCGGTCTGTCGGTCTGTCGGTCTGTCGGTCTGTCGGTCTGTCGGTCTGTCGGTCTGTCGTCTGTCGGTCTGTCGGTCTGTCGTCTGTCGGTCTGTCGGTCTGTCGGTCTGTCGGTCTGTCGGTCTGTCGGTCTGTCGGTCTGTCGGTCTGTCGGTCTGTCGGTCTGTCGGTCTGTCGGTCTGTCGGTCTGTCGGTCTGTCGGTCTGTCGGTCTGTCGGTCTGTCGGTCTGTCGGTCTGTCGGTCTGTCGGTCTGTCGGTCTGTCGGTCTGTCGGTCTGTCGGTCTGTCGGTCTGTCGGTCTGTCGTCTGTCGGTCTGTCGGTCTGTCGGTCTGTCGGTCTGTCGGTCTGTCGGTCTGTCGTCTGTCGGTCTGTCGGTCTGTCGGTCTGTCGGTCTGTCGGTCTGTCGGTCTGTCGGTCTGTCGGTCTGTCGGTCTGTCGGTCTGTCGGTCTGTCGGTCTGTCGGTCTGTCGGTCTGTCGGTCTGTCGGTCTGTCGGTCTGTCGGTCTGTCGGTCTGTCGGTCTGTCGGTCTGTCGGTCTGTCGGTCTGTCGGTCTGTCGGTCTGTCGGTCTGTCGGTCTGTCGGTCTGTCGGTCTGTCGGTCTGTCGGTCTGTCGGTCTGTCGGTCTGTCGGTCTGTCGGTCTGTCGGTCTGTCGGTCTGTCGGTCTGTCGGTCTGTCGGTCTGTCGGTCTGTCGGTCTGTCGGTCTGTCGGTCTGTCGGTCTGTCGGTCTGTCGGTCTGTCGGTCTGTCGGTCTGTCGGTCTGTCGGTCTGTCGGTCTGTCGGTCTGTCGGTCTGTCGGTCTGTCGGTCTGTCGGTCTGTCGGTCTGTCGGTCTGTCGGTCTGTCGGTCTGTCGGTCTGTCGGTCTGTCGGTCTGTCGGTCTGTCGGTCTGTCGGTCTGTCGGTCTGTCGGTCTGTCGGTCTGTCGGTCTGTCGGTCTGTCGGTCTGTCGGTCTGTCGGTCTGTCGGTCTGTCGGTCTGTCGGTCTGTCGGTCTGTCGTCTGTCGGTCTGTCGGTCTGTCGGTCTGTCGGTCTGTCGGTCTGTCGGTCTGTCGGTCTGTCGGTCTGTCGGTCTGTCGGTCTGTCGGTCTGTCGGTCTGTCGGTCTGTCGTCTGTCGGTCTGTCGGTCTGTCGGTCTGTCGGTCTGTCGGTCTGTCGGTCTGTCGGTCTGTCGGTCTGTCGGTCTGTCGGTCTGTCGGTCTGTCGGTCTGTCGGTCTGTCGGTCTGTCGGTCTGTCGGTCTGTCGGTCTGTCGGTCTGTCGGTCTGTCGGTCTGTCGTCTGTCGGTCTGTCGGTCTGTCGGTCTGTCGGTCTGTCGGTCTGTCGGTCTGTCGGTCTGTCGGTCTGTCGGTCTGTCGGTCTGTCGGTCTGTCGGTCTGTCGTCTGTCGGTCTGTCGGTCTGTCGGTCTGTCGGTCTGTCGGTCTGTCGGTCTGTCTGTCTGTCTGTCTGTCTGTCTGTCGGTCTGTCTGTCTGTCTGTCTGTCTGTCTGTCTGTCTGTCTGTCTGTCTGTCTGTCGTCTGTCGTCTGTCTGTCTGTCGGTCTGTCTGTCTGTCGGTCTGTCTGTCTGTCTGTCTGTCTGTCTGTCTGTCTGTCTGTCTGTCTGTCTGTCTGTCTGTCTGTCTGTCTGTCTGTCTGTCTGTCTGTCTGTCTGTCTGTCTGTCTGTCTGTCTGTCTGTCTGTCTGTCTGTCTGTCTGTCTGTCTGTCTGTCTGTCTGTCTGTCTGTCTGTCTGTCTGTCTGTCTGTCTGTCTGTCTGTCTGTCTGTCTGTCTGTCTGTCTGTCTGTCTGTCTGTCTGTCTGTCTGTCTGTCTGTCTGTCTGTCTGTCTGTCTGTCTGTCTGTCTGTCTGTCTGTCTGTCTGTCTGTCTGTCTGTCTGTCTGTCTGTCTGTCTGTCTGTCTGTCTGTCTGTCTGTCTGTCTGTCTGTCTGTCTGTCTGTCTGTCTGTCTGTCTGTCTGTCTGTCTGTCTGTCTGTCTGTCTGTCTGTCTGTCTGTCTGTCTGTCTGTCTGTCTGTCTGTCTGTCTGTCTGTCTGTCTGTCTGTCTGTCTGTCTGTCTGTCTGTCTGTCTGTCTGTCTGTCTGTCTGTCTGTCTGTCTGTCTGTCTGTCTGTCTGTCTGTCTGTCTGTCTGTCTGTCTGTCTGTCTGTCTGTCTGTCTGTCTGTCTGTCTGTCTGTCTGTCTGTCTGTCTGTCTGTCTGTCTGTCTGTCTGTCTGTCTGTCTGTCTGTCTGTCTGTCTGTCTGTCTGTCTGTCTGTCTGTCTGTCTGTCTGTCTGTCTGTCTGTCTGTCTGTCTGTCTGTCTGTCTGTCTGTCTGTCTGTCTGTCTGTCTGTCTGTCTGTCTGTCTGTCTGTCTGTCTGTCTGTCTGTCTGTCTGTCTGTCTGTCTGTCTGTCTGTCTGTCTGTCTGTCTGTCTGTCTGTCTGTCTGTCTGTCTGTCTGTCTGTCTGTCTGTCTGTCTGTCTGTCTGTCTGTCTGTCTGTCTGTCTGTCTGTCTGTCTGTCTGTCTGTCTGTCTGTCTGTCTGTCTGTCTGTCGTCTGTCTGTCTGTCTGTCTGTCTGTCTGTCTGTCTGTCTGTCTGTCTGTCTGTCTGTCTGTCTGTCTGTCTGTCTGTCGGTCTGTCTGTCTGTCGGTCTGTCGGTCTGTCGTCTGTCGGTCTGTCGGTCTGTCGGTCTGTCGGTCTGTCGGTCTGTCGGTCTGTCGGTCTGTCGGTCTGTCGGTCTGTCGGTCTGTCGGTCTGTCTGTCTGTCGGTCTGTCGGTCTGTCGGTCTGTCGGTCTGTCGGTCTGTCGGTCTGTCGGTCTGTCGGTCTGTCGGTCTGTCGGTCTGTCGGTCTGTCTGTCTGTCGGTCTGTCGGTCTGTCGGTCTGTCGGTCTGTCGGTCTGTCGGTCTGTCGGTCTGTCGGTCTGTCGGTCTGTCGTCTGTCGGTCTGTCGGTCTGTCGGTCTGTCGGTCTGTCGGTCTGTCGTCTGTCGGTCTGTCGGTCTGTCGGTCTGTCGGTCTGTCGGTCTGTCGGTCTGTCGGTCTGTCGGTCTGTCGGTCTGTCGGTCTGTCGGTCTGTCGGTCTGTCGGTCTGTCGTCTGTCTGTCGGTCTGTCGGTCTGTCGGTCTGTCGGTCTGTCGGTCTGTCGGTCTGTCGTCTGTCGGTCTGTCGGTCTGTCGGTCTGTCGGTCTGTCGGTCTGTCGGTCTGTCGGTCTGTCGGTCTGTCGGTCTGTCGGTCTGTCGGTCTGTCGGTGTCTGGTCGGTCTGTCGGTCTGTCGGTCTGTCGGTCTGTCGGTCTGTCGGTCTGTCGGTCTGTCGGTCTGTCGGTCTGTCGGGTCTGTCGGTCTGTCGGTCTGTCGGTCTGTCGGTCTGTCGGTCTGTCGGTCTGTCGGTCTGTCGGTCTGTCGGTCTGTCGGTCTGTCGGTCTGTCGGTCTGTCGGGTCTGTCGGTCTGTCGGTCTGTCGGTCTGTCGGTCTGTCGGTCTGTCGGTCTGTCGGTCTGTCGGTCTGTCGGTCTGTCGGTCTGTCGGTCTGTCGGTCTGTCGGTCTGTCGGTCTGTCGGTCTGTCGGTCTGTCGGTCTGTCGGTCTGTCGGTCTGTCGGTCTGTCCGGTCTGTCGGTCTGTCGGTCTGTCGGTCTGTCGGTCTGTCGGTCTGTCGGTCTGTCGGTCTGTCGGTCTGTCGGTCTGTCGGTCTGTCGGTCTGTCGGTCTGTCGGTCTGTCGGTCTGTCGGTCTGTCGGTCTGTCGGTCTGTCGGTCTGTCGGTCTGTCGGTCTGTCGGTCTGTCGGTCTGTCGGTCTGTCGGTCTGTCGGTCTGTCGGTCTGTCGGTCTGTCGGTCTGTCGGTCTGTCGGTCTGTCGGTCTGTCGGTCTGTCGGTCTGTCGGTCTGTCGGTCTGTCGGTCTGTCGGTCTGTCGGTCTGTCGGTCTGTCGGTCTGTCGGTCTGTCGGTCTGTCGGTCTGTCGGTCTGTCGGTCTGTCGGTCTGTCGGTCTGTCGGTCTGTCGGTCTGTCGTCTGTCGGTCTGTCGGTCTGTCGTCTGTCGGTCTGTCGGTCTGTCGGTCTGTCGGTCTGTCGGTCTGTCGGTCTGTCGGTCTGTCGGTCTGTCGGTCTGTCGGTCTGTCGGTCTGTCGGTCTGTCGGTCTGTCGGTCTGTCGGTCTGTCGGTCTGTCGGTCTGTCGGTCTGTCGGTCTGTCGGTCTGTCGGTCTGTCGGTCTGTCGGTCTGTCGGTCTGTCGGTCTGTCGTCTGTCGGTCTGTCGGTCTGTCGGTCTGTCGGTCTGTCGGTCTGTCGGTCTGTCGGTCTGTCGGTCTGTCGGTCTGTCGGTCTGTCGGGTCTGTCGGTCTGTCGGTCTGTCGGTCTGTCGGTCTGTCGGTCTGTCGGTCTGTCGGTCTGTCGGTCTGTCGGTCTGTCGGTCTGTCGGTCTGTCTGTCTGTCGGTCTGTCGGTCTGTCGGTCTGTCGGTCTGTCGGTCTGTCGGTCTGTCGGTCTGTCGGTTGTCGGTCTGTCGGTCTGTCGGTCTGTCGGTCTGTCGGTCTGTCGGCTGTCGGTCTGTCGGTCTGTCGGTCTGTCGGTCTGTCGGTCTGTCGGTCTGTCGGTCTGTCGGTCTGTCGGTCTGTCGGTCTGTCGGTCTGTCGGTCTGTCGGTCTGTCGGTCTGTCGGTCTGTCGGTCTGTCGGTCTGTCGGTCTGTCGTCTGTCGGTCTGTCGGTCTGTCGGTCTGTCGGTCTGTCGGTCTGTCGGTCTGTCGGTCTGTCGGTCTGTCGGTCTGTCGGTCTGTCGGTCTGTCGGTCTGTCGGTCTGTCGGTCTGTCGGTCTGTCGGTCTGTCGGTCTGTCGGTCTGTCGGTCTGTCGGTCTGTCGGTCTGTCGGTCTGTCGTCTGTCGGTCTGTCGGTCTGTCGGTCTGTCGGTCTGTCGGTCTGTCGGTCTGTCGGTCTGTCTGTCTGTCTGTCGTGTCTGTCGGTCTGTCGGTCTGTCGTCTGTCTGTCTGTCTGTCCTGTCTGTCTGTCTGTCTGTCTGTCTGTCGGTCTGTCGGTCTGTCGGTCTGTCGGTCTGTCGGTCTGTCTGTCTGTCGTCTGTCGGTCTGTCTGTCTGTCTGTCTGTCTGTCTGTCTGTCTGTCTGTCGTCTGTCTGTCTGTCTGTCTGTCTGTCTGTCTGTCTGTCTGTCTGTCTGTCTGTCTGTCTGTCTGTCTGTCTGTCTGTCGTCTGTCTGTCTGTCTGTCTGTCTGTCTGTCTGTCTGTCTGTCTGTCTGTCTGTCTGTCTGTCTGTCTGTCTGTCTGTCTGTCTGTCTGTCTGTCTGTCTGTCTGTCTGTCTGTCTGTCTGTCTGTCTGTCTGTCTGTCTGTCTGTCTGTCTGTCTGTCTGTCTGTCTGTCTGTCTGTCTGTCTGTCTGTCTGTCTGTCTGTCTGTCTGTCTGTCTGTCTGTCTGTCGTCTGTCTGTCTGTCTGTCTGTCTGTCTGTCTGTCTGTCTGTCTGTCTGTCTGTCTGTCTGTCTGTCTGTCTGTCTGTCTGTCTGTCTGTCTGTCTGTCTGTCTGTCTGTCTGTCTGTCTGTCTGTCTGTCTGTCTGTCTGTCTGTCTGTCTGTCTGTCTGTCTGTCTGTCTGTCTGTCTGTCTGTCTGTCTGTCTGTCTGTCTGTCTGTCTGTCTGTCTGTCTGTCTGTCTGTCTGTCTGTCTGTCTGTCTGTCTGTCTGTCTGTCTGTCTGTCTGTCTGTCTGTCTGTCTGTCTGTCTGTCTGTCTGTCTGTCTGTCTGTCTGTCTGTCTGTCTGTCTGTCTGTCTGTCTGTCAGTCTGTCTGTCTGTCTGTCTGTCTGTCTGTCTGTCTGTCTGTCTGTCTGTCTGTCTGTCTGTCTGTCTGTCTGTCTGTCTGTCTGTCCTGTCTGTCTGTCTGTCTGTCTGTCTGTCTGTCTGTCTGTCTGTCTGTCTGTCTGTCTGTCTGTCTGTCTGTCTGTCTGTCTGTCTGTCTGTCTGTCTGTCTGTCTGTCTGTCTGTCTGTCTGTCTGTCTGTCTGTCTGTCTGTCTGTCTGTCTGTCTGTCTGTCTGTCTGTCTGTCTGTCTGTCTGTCTGTCTGTCTGTCTGTCTGTCTGTCTGTCTGTCTGTCTGTCGGTCTGTCGGTCTGTCTGTCTGTCGGTCTGTCGGTCTGTCGGTCTGTCTGTCTGTCGGTCTGTCGGTCTGTCGGTCTGTCTGTCTGTGGTCTGTCGGTCTGTCGGTCTGTCGTCTGTCGGTCTGTCGGTCTGTCGGTCTGTCGGTCTGTCGGTCTGTCGGTCTGTCGGTCTGTCGGTCTGTCGGTCTGTCGGTCTGTCGGTCTGTCGGTCTGTCGGTCTGTCGGTCTGTCGGTCTGTCGGTCTGTCGGTCTGTCGGTCTGTCGGTCTGTCGGTCTGTCGGTCTGTCGGTCTGTCGGTCTGTCGGTCTGTCGGTCTGTCGGTCTGTCGGTCTGTCGGTCTGTCGGTCTGTCGGTCTGTCGGTCTGTCGGTCTGTCGGTCTGTCGGTCTGTCGGTCTGTCGGTCTGTCGGTCTGTCGGTCTGTCGGTCTGTCGGTCTGTCGGTCTGTCGGTCTGTCGGTCTGTCGGTCTGTCGGTCTGTCGGTCTGTCGGTCTGTCGGTCTGTCGGTCTGTCGGTCTGTCGGTCTGTCGGTCTGTCGGTCTGTCGGTCTGTCGGTCTGTCGGTCTGTCGGTCTGTCGGTCTGTCGGTCTGTCGGTCTGTCGGTCTGTCGGTCTGTCGGTCTGTCGGTCTGTCGGTCTGTCGGTCTGTCGGTCTGTCGGTCTGTCGGTCTGTCGGTCTGTCGGTCTGTCGGTCTGTCGGTCTGTCGGTCTGTCGGTCTGTCGGTCTGTCGGTCTGTCGGTCTGTCGGTCTGTCGGTCTGTCGGTCTGTCGGTCTGTCGGTCTGTCGTCTGTCGGTCTGTCGGTCTGTCGGTCTGTCGGTCTGTCGGTCTGTCGGTCTGTCGGTCTGTCGGTCTGTCGGTCTGTCGGTCTGTCGGTCTGTCGGTCTGTCGGTCTGTCGGTCTGTCGGTCTGTCGGTCTGTCGGTCTGTCGGTCTGTCGGTCTGTCGGTCTGTCGGTCTGTCGGTCTGTCGGTCTGTCGGTCTGTCGTCTGTCGGTCTGTCGGTCTGTCGGTCTGTCGGTCTGTCGGTCTGTCGGTCTGTCGGTCTGTCGGTCTGTCGGTCTGTCGGTCTGTCGGTCTGTCGGTCTGTCGGTCTGTCGGTCTGTCGGTCTGTCGGTCTGTCGGTCTGTCGGTCTGTCGGTCTGTCGGTCTGTCGTCTGTCGGTCTGTCGGTCTGTCGGTCTGTCGGTCTGTCGGTCTGTCGGTCTGTCGGTCTGTCGGTCTGTCGGTCTGTCGGTCTGTCGGTCTGTCGGTCTGTCGGTCTGTCGGTCTGTCGGTCTGTCGGTCTGTCGGTCTGTCGGTCTGTCGGTCTGTCGGTCTGTCGGTCTGTCGGTCTGTCGGTCTGTCGGTCTGTCGGTCTGTCGGTCTGTCGGTCTGTCGGTCTGTCGGTCTGTCGGTCTGTCGGTCTGTCGGTCTGTCGGTCTGTCGGTCTGTCGGTCTGTCGGTCTGTCGGTCTGTCGGTCTGTCGGTCTGTCGGTCTGTCGGTCTGTCGGTCTGTCGGTCTGTCGGTCTGTCGGTCTGTCGGTCTGTCGGTCTGTCGGTCTGTCGGTCTGTCGGTCTGTCGGTCTGTCGGTCTGTCGGTCTGTCGGTCTGTCGGTCTGTCGGTCTGTCGGTCTGTCGGTCTGTCGGTCTGTCGGTCTGTCGGTCTGTCGGTCTGTCGGTCTGTCGGTCTGTCGGTCTGTCGGTCTGTCGGTCTGTCGGTCTGTCGGTCTGTCGGTCTGTCGGTCTGTCGGTCTGTCGGTCTGTCGGTCTGTCGGTCTGTCGGTCTGTCGGTCTGTCGGTCTGTCGGTCTGTCGGTCTGTCGGTCTGTCGGTCTGTCGGTCTGTCGGTCTGTCGGTCTGTCGGTCTGTCGGTCTGTCGGTCTGTCGGTCTGTCGGTCTGTCGGTCTGTCGGTCTGTCGGTCTGTCGGTCTGTCGGTCTGTCGGTCTGTCGGTCTGTCGGTCTGTCGGTCTGTCGGTCTGTCGGTCTGTCGGTCTGTCGGTCTGTCGGTCTGTCGGTCTGTCGGTCTGTCGGTCTGTCGGTCTGTCGGTCTGTCGGTCTGTCGGTCTGTCGGTCTGTCGGTCTGTCGGTCTGTCGGTCTGTCGGTCTGTCGGTCTGTCGTCTGTCGGTCTGTCGGTCTGTCGGTCTGTCGGTCTGTCGGTCTGTCGTCTGTCGGTCTGTCGGTCTGTCGGTCTGTCGGTCTGTCGGTCTGTCGGTCTGTCGGTCTGTCGGTCTGTCGGTCTGTCGGTCGTCTGTCGGTCTGTCGGTCTGTCGGTCTGTCGGTCTGTCGGTCTGTCGGTCTGTCGGTCTGTCGGTCTGTCGGTCTGTCGGTCTGTCGGTCTGTCGGTCTGTCGGTCTGTCGGTCTGTCGGTCTGTCGGTCTGTCGGTCTGTCGGTCTGTCGGTCTGTCGGTCTGTCGGTCTGTCGGTCTGTCGGTCTGTCGGTCTGTCGGTCTGTCGGTCTGTCGGTCTGTCGGTCTGTCGGTCTGTCGGTCTGTCGGTCTGTCGGTCTGTCGGTCTGTCGGTCTGTCGGTCTGTCGGTCTGTCGGTCTGTCGGTCTGTCGGTCTGTCGGTCTGTCGGTCTGTCGGTCTGTCGGTCTGTCGGTCTGTCGGTCTGTCGGTCTGTCGGTCTGTCGGTCTGTCGGTCTGTCGTCTGTCGGTCTGTCGGTCTGTCGGTCTGTCGGTCTGTCGGTCTGTCGGTCTGTCGGTCTGTCGGTCTGTCGGTCTGTCGGTCTGTCGGTCTGTCGGTCTGTCGGTCTGTCGGTCTGTCGGTCTGTCGGTCTGTCGTCTGTCTGTCTGTCTGTCTGTCTGTCTGTCTGTCTGTCTGTCTGTCTGTCTGTCTGTCTGTCTGTCTGTCTGTCTGTCTGTCTGTCTGTCTGTCTGTCTGTCTGTCTGTCTGTCTGTCTGTCTGTCTGTCTGTCTGTCTGTCTGTCTGTCTGTCTGTCTGTCTGTCTGTCTGTCTGTCTGTCTGTCTGTCTGTCTGTCTGTCTGTCTGTCTGTCTGTCTGTCTGTCTGTCTGTCTGTCTGTCTGTCTGTCTGTCTGTCTGTCTGTCTGTCTGTCTGTCTGTCTGTCTGTCTGTCTGTCTGTCTGTCTGTCTGTCTGTCTGTCTGTCTGTCTGTCTGTCTGTCTGTCTGTCTGTCTGTCTGTCTGTCTGTCTGTCTGTCTGTCTGTCTGTCTGTCTGTCTGTCTGTCTGTCTGTCTGTCTGTCTGTCTGTCTGTCTGTCTGTCTGTCTGTCTGCTGCCTGTCTGTCTGCCTGTCTGTCTGTCTGTCTGTCTGTCTGTCTGTCTGTCTGTCTGTCTGTCTGTCTGTCTGTCTGTCTGTCTGTCTGTCTGTCTGTCTGTCTGTCTGTCTGTCTGTCTGTCTGTCTGTCTGTCTGTCTGTCTGTCTGTCTGTCTGTCTGTCTGTCTGTCTGTCTGTCTGTCTGTCTGTCTGTCTGTCTGTCTGTCTGTCTGTCTGTCTGTCTGTCTGTCTGTCTGTCTGTCTGTCTGTCTGTCTGTCTGTCTGTCTGTCTGTCTGTCTGTCTGTCTGTCTGTCTGTCTGTCTGTCGGTCTGTCGGTCTGTCGGTCTGTCGGTCTGTCGGTCTGTCGGTCTGTCGGTCTGTCGGTCTGTCGGTCTGTCGGTCTGTCGGTCTGTCGGTCTGTCGGTCTGTCGGTCTGTCGGTCTGTCGGTCTGTCGGTCTGTCGGTCTGTCGGTCTGTCGGTCTGTCGGTCTGTCGGTCGGTCTGTCGGTCTGTCGGTCTGTCGGTCTGTCGGTCTGTCGGTCTGTCGGTCTGTCGGTCTGTCGTCTGTCGGTCTGTCGGTCTGTCGGTCTGTCGGTCTGTCGGTCTGTCGGTCTGTCGGTCTGTCGGTCTGTCGGTCTGTCGGTCTGTCGGTCTGTCGGTCTGTCGGTCTGTCGGTCTGTCGGTCTGTCGGTCTGTCGGTCTGTCGGTCTGTCGGTCTGTCGGTCTGTCGGTCTGTCGGTCTGTCGGTCTGTCGGTCTGTCGGTCTGTCGGTCTGTCGGTCTGTCGGTCTGTCGGTCTGTCGGTCTGTCGGTCTGTCGGTCTGTCGGTCTGTCGGTCTGTCGTCTGTCGTCTGTCGGTCTGTCGGTCTGTCGGTCTGTCGGTCTGTCGGTCTGTCGGTCTGTCGGTCTGTCGGTCTGTCGGTCTGTCGGTCTGTCGGTCTGTCGGTCTGTCGGTCTGTCGGTCTGTCGGTCTGTCGGTCTGTCGGTCTGTCGGTCTGTCGGTCTGTCGGTCTGTCGGTCTGTCGGTCTGTCGGTCTGTCGGTCTGTCGGTCTGTCGGTCTGTCGGTCTGTCGTCTGTCGGTCTGTCGGTCTGTCGGTCTGTCGGTCTGTCGGTCTGTCGGTCTGTCGGTCTGTCGGTCTGTCGGTCTGTCGGTCTGTCGGTCTGTCGGTCTGTCGGTCTGTCGGTCTGTCGGTCTGTCGGTCTGTCGGTCTGTCGGTCTGTCGGTCTGTCGGTCTGTCGGTCTGTCGGTCTGTCGGTCTGTCGGTCTGTCGGTCTGTCGGTCTGTCGGTCTGTCGGTCTGTCGGTCTGTCGGTCTGTCGGTCTGTCGGTCTGTCGGTCTGTCGGTCTGTCGGTCTGTCGGTCTGTCGGTCTGTCGGTCTGTCGGTCTGTCGGTCTGTCGGTCTGTCGGTCTGTCGGTCTGTCGGTCTGTCGGTCTGTCGGTCTGTCGGTCTGTCGGTCTGTCGGTCTGTCGGTCTGTCGGTCTGTCGGTCTGTCGGTCTGTCGGTCTGTCGGTCTGTCGGTCTGTCGGTCTGTCGGTCTGTCGGTCTGTCGGTCTGTCGGTCTGTCGGTCTGTCGGTCTGTCGTCTGTCGGTCTGTCGGTCTGTCGGTCTGTCGGTCTGTCGGTCTGTCGGTCTGTCGGTCTGTCGGTCTGTCGGTCTGTCGGTCTGTCGGTCTGTCGGTCTGTCGGTCTGTCGGTCTGTCGGTCTGTCGGTCTGTCGGTCTGTCGGTCTGTCGGTCTGTCGGTCTGTCGGTCTGTCGGTCTGTCGGTCTGTCGGTCTGTCGGTCTGTCGGTCTGTCGGTCTGTCGGTCTGTCGGTCTGTCGGTCTGTCGGTCTGTCGGTCTGTCGGTCTGTCGGTCTGTCGGTCTGTCGGTCTGTCGGTCTGTCGGTCTGTCGGTCTGTCGGTCTGTCGGTCTGTCGGTCTGTCGGTCTGTCGGTCTGTCGGTCTGTCGGTCTGTCGGTCTGTCGGTCTGTCGGTCTGTCGGTCTGTCGGTCTGTCGGTCTGTCGGTCTGTCGGTCTGTCGGTCTGTCGGTCTGTCGGTCTGTCGGTCTGTCGGTCTGTCGGTCTGTCGGTCTGTCGGTCTGTCGGTCTGTCGGTCTGTCGGTCTGTCGGTCTGTCGGTCTGTCGGTCTGTCGGTCTGTCGGTCTGTCGGTCTGTCGGTCTGTCGGTCTGTCGGTCTGTCGGTCTGTCGGTCTGTCGGTCTGTCGGTCTGTCGGTCTGTCGGTCTGTCGGTCTGTCGGTCTGTCGGTCTGTCGGTCTGTCGGTCTGTCGGTCTGTCGGTCTGTCGGTCTGTCGGTCTGTCGGTCTGTCGGTCTGTCGGTCTGTCGGTCTGTCGGTCTGTCGGTCTGTCGGTCTGTCGGTCTGTCGGTCTGTCGGTCTGTCGGTCTGTCGGTCTGTCGGTCTGTCGGTCTGTCGGTCTGTCGGTCTGTCGGTCTGTCGGTCTGTCGGTCTGTCGGTCTGTCGGTCTGTCGGTCTGTCGGTCTGTCGGTCTGTCGGTCTGTCGGTCTGTCGGTCTGTCTGTCTGTCTGTCTGTCTGTCTGTCTGTCTGTCTGTCTGTCTGTCTGTCTGTCGGTCTGTCGGTCTGTCGGTCTGTCGGTCTGTCGGTCTGTCGGTCTGTCGGTCTGTCGGTCTGTCGGTCTGTCGGTCTGTCGGTCTGTCGGTCTGTCGGTCTGTCGGTCTGTCGGTCTGTCGGTCTGTCGGTCTGTCGGTCTGTCGGTCTGTCGGTCTGTCGGTCTGTCGGTCTGTCGGTCTGTCGGTCTGTCGGTCTGTCGGTCTGTCGGTCTGTCGGTCTGTCGGTCTGTCGGTCTGTCGGTCTGTCGGTCTGTCGGTCTGTCGGTCTGTCGGTCTGTCGGTCTGTCGGTCTGTCGGTCTGTCGGTCTGTCGGTCTGTCGGTCTGTCGGTCTGTCGGTCTGTCGGTCTGTCGGTCTGTCGGTCTGTCGGTCTGTCGGTCTGTCGGTCTGTCGGTCTGTCGGTCTGTCGGTCTGTCGGTCTGTCGGTCTGTCGGTCTGTCGGTCTGTCGGTCTGTCGGTCTGTCGGTCTGTCGGTCTGTCGGTCTGTCGGTCTGTCGGTCTGTCGGTCTGTCGGTCTGTCGGTCTGTCGGTCTGTCGGTCTGTCGGTCTGTCGGTCTGTCGGTCTGTCGGTCTGTCGGTCTGTCGGTCTGTCGGTCTGTCGGTCTGTCGGTCTGTCGGTCTGTCGGTCTGTCGGTCTGTCGGTCTGTCGGTCTGTCGGTCTGTCGGTCTGTCGGTCTGTCGGTCTGTCGGTCTGTCGGTCTGTCGGTCTGTCGGTCTGTCGGTCTGTCGGTCTGTCGGTCTGTCGGTCTGTCGGTCTGTCGGTCTGTCGGTCTGTCGGTCTGTCGGTCTGTCGGTCTGTCGGTCTGTCGGTCTGTCGGTCTGTCGGTCTGTCGGTCTGTCGGTCTGTCGGTCTGTCGGTCTGTCGGTCTGTCGGTCTGTCGGTCTGTCGGTCTGTCGGTCTGTCGGTCTGTCGGTCTGTCGGTCTGTCGGTCTGTCGGTCTGTCGGTCTGTCGGTCTGTCGGTCTGTCGGTCTGTCGGTCTGTCGGTCTGTCGGTCTGTCGGTCTGTCGGTCTGTCGGTCTGTCGGTCTGTCGGTCTGTCGGTCTGTCGGTCTGTCGGTCTGTCGGTCTGTCGGTCTGTCGGTCTGTCGGTCTGTCGGTCTGTCGGTCTGTCGGTCTGTCGGTCTGTCGGTCTGTCGGTCTGTCGGTCTGTCGGTCTGTCGGTCTGTCGGTCTGTCGGTCTGTCGGTCTGTCGGTCTGTCGGTCTGTCGGTCTGTCGGTCTGTCGGTCTGTCGGTCTGTCGGTCTGTCGGTCTGTCGGTCTGTCGGTCTGTCGGTCTGTCGGTCTGTCGGTCTGTCGGTCTGTCGGTCTGTCGGTCTGTCGGTCTGTCGGTCTGTCGGTCTGTCGGTCTGTCGGTCTGTCGGTCTGTCGGTCTGTCGGTCTGTCGGTCTGTCGGTCTGTCGGTCTGTCGGTCTGTCGGTCTGTCGGTCTGTCGGTCTGTCGGTCTGTCGGTCTGTCGGTCTGTCGGTCTGTCGGTCTGTCGGTCTGTCGGTCTGTCGGTCTGTCGGTCTGTCGGTCTGTCGGTCTGTCGGTCTGTCGGTCTGTCGGTCTGTCGGTCTGTCGGTCTGTCGGTCTGTCGGTCTGTCGGTCTGTCGGTCTGTCGGTCTGTCGGTCTGTCGGTCTGTCGGTCTGTCGGTCTGTCGGTCTGTCGGTCTGTCGGTCTGTCGGTCTGTCGGTCTGTCGGTCTGTCGGTCTGTCGGTCTGTCGGTCTGTCGGTCTGTCGGTCTGTCGGTCTGTCGGTCTGTCGGTCTGTCGGTCTGTCGGTCTGTCGGTCTGTCGGTCTGTCGGTCTGTCGGTCTGTCGGTCTGTCGGTCTGTCGGTCTGTCGGTCTGTCGGTCTGTCGGTCTGTCGGTCTGTCGGTCTGTCGGTCTGTCGGTCTGTCGGTCTGTCGGTCTGTCGGTCTGTCGGTCTGTCGGTCTGTCGGTCTGTCGGTCTGTCGGTCTGTCGGTCTGTCGGTCTGTCGGTCTGTCGGTCTGTCGGTCTGTCGGTCTGTCGGTCTGTCGGTCTGTCGGTCTGTCGGTCTGTCGGTCTGTCGGTCTGTCGGTCTGTCGGTCTGTCGGTCTGTCGGTCTGTCGGTCTGTCGGTCTGTCGGTCTGTCGGTCTGTCGGTCTGTCGGTCTGTCGGTCTGTCGGTCTGTCGGTCTGTCGGTCTGTCGGTCTGTCGGTCTGTCGGTCTGTCGGTCTGTCGGTCTGTCGGTCTGTCGGTCTGTCGGTCTGTCGGTCTGTCGGTCTGTCGGTCTGTCGGTCTGTCGGTCTGTCGGTCTGTCGGTCTGTCGGTCTGTCGGTCTGTCGGTCTGTCGGTCTGTCGGTCTGTCGGTCTGTCGGTCTGTCGGTCTGTCGGTCTGTCGGTCTGTCGGTCTGTCGGTCTGTCGGTCTGTCGGTCTGTCGGTCTGTCGGTCTGTCGGTCTGTCGGTCTGTCGGTCTGTCGGTCTGTCGGTCTGTCGGTCTGTCGGTCTGTCGGTCTGTCGGTCTGTCGGTCTGTCGGTCTGTCGGTCTGTCGGTCTGTCGGTCTGTCGGTCTGTCGGTCTGTCGGTCTGTCGGTCTGTCGGTCTGTCGGTCTGTCGGTCTGTCGGTCTGTCGGTCTGTCGGTCTGTCGGTCTGTCGGTCTGTCGGTCTGTCGGTCTGTCGGTCTGTCGGTCTGTCGGTCTGTCGGTCTGTCGGTCTGTCGGTCTGTCGGTCTGTCGGTCTGTCGGTCTGTCGGTCTGTCGGTCTGTCGGTCTGTCGGTCTGTCGGTCTGTCGGTCTGTCGGTCTGTCGGTCTGTCGGTCTGTCGGTCTGTCGGTCTGTCGGTCTGTCGGTCTGTCGGTCTGTCGGTCTGTCGGTCTGTCGGTCTGTCGGTCTGTCGGTCTGTCGGTCTGTCGGTCTGTCGGTCTGTCGGTCTGTCGGTCTGTCGGTCTGTCGGTCTGTCGGTCTGTCGGTCTGTCTGTCTGTCTGTCTGTCTGTCTGTCTGTCTGTCTGTCTGTCTGTCTGTCTGTCTGTCTGTCTGTCTGTCTGTCTGTCTGTCTGTCTGTCTGTCTGTCTGTCTGTCTGTCTGTCTGTCTGTCTGTCTGTCTGTCTGTCTGTCTGTCTGTCTGTCTGTCTGTCTGTCTGTCTGTCTGTCTGTCTGTCTGTCTGTCTGTCTGTCTGTCTGTCTGTCTGTCTGTCTGTCTGTCTGTCTGTCTGTCTGTCTGTCTGTCTGTCTGTCTGTCTGTCTGTCTGTCTGTCTGTCTGTCTGTCTGTCTGTCTGTCTGTCTGTCTGTCTGTCTGTCTGTCTGTCTGTCTGTCTGTCTGTCTGTCTGTCTGTCTGTCTGTCTGTCTGTCTGTCTGTCTGTCTGTCTGTCTGTCTGTCTGTCTGTCTGTCTGTCTGTCTGTCTGTCTGTCTGTCTGTCTGTCTGTCTGTCTGTCTGTCTGTCTGTCTGTCTGTCTGTCTGTCTGTCTGTCTGTCTGTCTGTCTGTCTGTCTGTCTGTCTGTCTGTCTGTCTGTCTGTCTGTCTGTCTGTCTGTCTGTCTGTCTGTCTGTCTGTCTGTCTGTCTGTCTGTCTGTCTGTCTGTCTGTCTGTCTGTCTGTCTGTCTGTCTGTCTGTCTGTCTGTCTGTCTGTCTGTCTGTCTGTCTGTCTGTCTGTCTGTCTGTCTGTCTGTCTGTCTGTCTGTCTGTCTGTCTGTCTGTCTGTCTGTCTGTCTGTCTGTCTGTCTGTCTGTCTGTCTGTCTGTCTGTCTGTCTGTCTGTCTGTCTGTCTGTCTGTCTGTCTGTCTGTCTGTCTGTCTGTCTGTCTGTCTGTCTGTCTGTCTGTCTGTCTGTCTGTCTGTCTGTCTGTCTGTCTGTCTGTCTGTCTGTCTGTCTGTCTGTCTGTCTGTCTGTCTGTCTGTCTGTCTGTCTGTCTGTCTGTCTGTCTGTCTGTCTGTCTGTCTGTCTGTCTGTCTGTCTGTCTGTCTGTCTGTCTGTCTGTCTGTCTGTCTGTCTGTCTGTCTGTCTGTCTGTCTGTCTGTCTGTCTGTCTGTCTGTCTGTCTGTCTGTCTGTCTGTCTGTCTGTCTGTCTGTCTGTCTGTCTGTCTGTCTGTCTGTCTGTCTGTCTGTCTGTCTGTCTGTCTGTCTGTCTGTCTGTCTGTCTGTCTGTCTGTCTGTCTGTCTGTCTGTCTGTCTGTCTGTCTGTCTGTCTGTCTGTCTGTCTGTCTGTCTCGCGCATAACTCAAAAACCGCTTGCCCGATTTTAATCAAATTTGATACCTAGGTTGGGTCTTGGGTCGAGATGGTCCCACTTAAAAATTAACAAAATCCACCGAACACAACCCAAATAAAAGGGAGGAGAAAGATTTCAAAAATTAGAGTTTATGTGAAAATATGGCGTGTGTGATATCAAACGAAAGGCAATTTAGTCTATACTTAAACAATATAAATTTTAGTTTAAAAAAAGGGGTGGGGGTAGATTTCAAAATCTAGAGTTTAATGAAAATATGGCGTGTGTGATATCAAACGAAATATAATTGAGTCTGGAGTTTAAAAAAATATATTTTAGTTAAAAAAAGGGGTGGGGGTAGATTTCAAAAATTAGAGTTTAAGTCAAAATATGGCTTGTGTAGTATCAAACGAAAGGTAATTGGGTCTGGACTTGAATAAAATACATTTTAGTTTTCTGTTATATCTCACACGTACTCTATAACTTTGTACCTAGTGTGAGCTTAGGTGCCCACCCTATAAAAAAAAATGGATAAAAAAGGATAAAAAAAATGAATCCATTTTCTATCCGCTTTTTGAAATCCTTTTTCTGACCTTTGGGGGATAGAAAGTGTTAAGTATTAAAATGGATAACAAATTTTTAATTCATTTCAATACAGATCCTGGCATACAAAATAAATCCATTTTGAAACATTCTATCCTTTTGTATACACTTTTTGGCATTCAAAATAAATCCATTTCAATACACTTTTTGGCATTCAAAAGGAATCCATTTCTATGTCATTAAGGGGATTTATTTTTAATCCCCTTTAATCCATAAAATCTTTAACCTTTTGAATCCCCTTTTAAGAATAGAGAATGAATACATTTTAATACCTTCGACATCTACATTTTCAATCCTTTCTTATCCAAAAAAAGGATTTCAAAAAGCATATGCAATTAGCATTAAAAAGTATATAAACATTCCATCCATTTCAATACACTTTGTGGCATTCAAAAGGAACCCCTTTCTATCTCATTAAGGGTTTTTATTTTTAATTCCCTGCAATCCATAAACTACTTATCCTTTTAAATCCCCTTTTAAGTATGCAGAAAGAATACATTTTAATACCTTCGACATCTACATTTTCAATCCTTTCTTATCCAAAAAAAGGATTTCAAAAAGCGTATGCAATTAGCATTAAAAAGTATATAAACATTCCATCCATTTCAATACACTTTGTGGCATTCAAAAGGAACCCCTTTCTATCTCATTAAGGGTTTTTATTTTTAATTCCCTGCAATCCATAAACTACTTATCCTTTTAAATCCGCTTTTAAGTATGCAGAAAGAATACATTTTAATACCTCCTAGATCTACATTTTCAATCCTTTCTTATCCAAAAAAAGGATTTGAAAAGGCGTATTCAATTGGCATTAAAAAATATACAAACATTTCATCCATTTCAATACACTTTGTGACATTCAAAAGGAATCCATTTCTATCCCATTAAGGGTTTTTAATTTGAATTATCTCCAATCCATAAACTATTTATCCTTTCAAGTCCCTTTTTAAGTATACAGAATTAATACATTTTAATACCTCCGAAATTCACATTTTCAATTCTTTCTTATCCAAAAAAAGGTTTTGAAAAAGCATATTAAATTGTCATTAAAAGTATAAAAATATTCCATCCATTTTAAAACACTTTTTGGCATTCAAAAGGAATCCATTTCTATGTCATTAAGGGGTTTTATGTTTAATCCCCTTTAATCTATAAAATCTTTATCCTTTTGAATCCCCTTTCATGTATACAGAATGTATACATTTGATCCATTTCAATACACTTTGTGGCATTCAAAAGGAATCCCTTTCTATCTCATTAAGGGTTTTTATTTTTAATCCCCTCCAATCCATAAATGTTTTTACTTATCCTTTTAAATCCTCTTTTAAGTAAGCAGAATTAATACATTTTAATACCTCCTAGATCTACATTTTCAAGCCATTCTTATCTAAAAAAAAGATTTAAAAAGGCGTATTAAATTGGCTTTAAAAAGTATACAAACATTTCATCCATTTCAATACACTTTGTGACATTCAAAAGGAATCCATTTCTATTTCATTATTATTGGGTTGTTATTTTAAATTCTCTTTAATCCATAAACTATTTATCGTTTTAAGTCCCCTTTTAAGTATACATAATTAATACATTTTAATACCTCCAAAATTCTCATTTTCAATTCTTTCTTATCCGAAAAAAGGATTTGAAAAGGCGTATATATATATTTCAATACACTTTTTGGCATTCAAAAGGAATCCATTTCTATGTCATTAAGGGGATTTATCTTTAATCCCCTTTAATCCATAAAATCTTTATCCTTTTGAATCCCCTTTCATGTATACAGAATGAATACATTTCATCCATTTCAATACACTTTGTGGCATTCAAAAGGAATCCCTTTCTATCCCATTAAGGGTTGTAATTTTGAATTCTCTTCAATCCATAAACTATTTATCCTTTTAAGTCCCCTTTTAAGTATACAGAATTATAACATTTTAATACCTCCGAAATTCACATTTTCAATTCTTTCTTATCCAAAAAAAGGATTTGAAAAGGCGTATTAAGTTGTCGTTAAAAAGTATATAAACATTCCATCCATTTCAATACACTTTGTGTCATTCAAAAAGAATCCATGTCTATAGTATTAAGGGTTTTTTTAATCCCCTTCAATCCATAAAATAATTATCCTTTTAAATCCTCTTCCAAGTATACAGAATAAATACATTTTAATACCTCCGAAATTTACATTTTCAATCCTATCTTATCCAAAAAAAGGAATCCATTTCTATGTCATTAGGGGGTTTTATTTTTAATCCCCTTTAATCCATAAAATCTTTAATCTTTTGAATCCCCTTTCAAGAATAGAGAATGAATACATTTTAATACCTTCGAGATCTACATTTTTAATCCTCTCTTATCCAAAAAAAGGATTTCAAAAAGCGTATGCAATTAGCATTAAAAAGTATATAAACATTCCATCCATTTCAATACAGTTTGTGGCAATCAAAAAAAATAAATAAATAATAAAATTACTTATCCTTTTAAATCCTCTTTTAAGTATGCAGAATGAATACATTTTAATACCTCCTAGATCTATATTTTGAATCTTTTCTTATCCAAAAAAGGATTTGAAAACGCATAATAAATTGGCATTAAAAAGTATACAAACATTTCATCCATTTCAATACACTTTGTGACATTCAAAAGGAATCAATTTCTATCCCATTAAGGGTTTTTATTTTGAATTCTCTCCAATCCATAAACTATTTATCATTTTAAGTCCCTTTTTAAGTATACAGAATTAATGGGCAGTTTTTCAGAAAACCTGTGAAATGAGCTTCCCTTTTTTTTTGAAAAATATAATATTAAAAAATAAGCTTTTTATTGTCTGTTAAAAAAAATGCTTTAATATTTTGCATAGAGTATGTTTCCCAGAAAAAAAAATGTATATTTTTGGAGAAAAAGTAAAAATAAGAAAAAGTGATTCATCAAAGCTGAGGTTATGTTATCAAAGCTGATAAATTACTTAGAAAATATATGTAGTGAACAAATTTTACATAAAAAAGTCATAACAAAACAAAAAAAACTACTTTTTATCAAAAAACACAGCAAAAATAGAAGAATTTAAAAAAAAAGTATATTAACGTAACTGAGGTCAAGTTAACAAAGCTGATAAATTACTTAGAAAATATATATTGCAAAGCTTATTGTATTTAAATTTTTCATAACTAAATTTAAAAAACTACTACTAGGTACCAAATAAACAAAAATAATTATAATGAACAAAAAACCTAAAACCTATTATTTTCAAATTTTTAATCTCTTCTTAAACCACTTAAATCTTAAATGAGCAACAATATAAAAAGTTAATCTACAGATAATGGTTTGATGCTTTCGTTGGGAACTTGTTAAAACTATTTGGTTTTCAATCTCTCCAACGTCGATCACATGGATACGAATGATCCCCGTCTGGAACACGTTCTGACAATCAGGAACAAGTAATCCATGCCAATCCACGTCCGGTTTCGGCCTTTTGGGCCATCCTCAGGTGAATGTAGGCGATAGCTCCGTGTAGAGCATAAGTTGTGTGAAACCAACAGAAACAACTACTCAGAGGGAAAATACTCCTACCCGTATTAAATTATACTGATGGTTTGATGCTTTTGTTGGTAACTTGTTAAAACTGTTTGGTTTTCACTCTCTCCAACGTCGATCACAAGGATACGAATGATCCCCGTCTGGAACACATTCTGATAAGGAACAAGTGTTCCATGATCCCCATCATACATTCTCTAGATTTTGCTTTTTTTTCATCTGCACCTTTTTTTGTGTCTTTCTTTTTTTTGCCATTTTTCTAGAAATCAAAAAATTAATGTTTATAAAAAAGTTTATATGTTAAAAAAATGTACCTATTTTTTAAGCTTTTATAAAATTCATTAAAAAGTTAAAAATTAATTTGTTGGTATTCCGATATCATAATAATAAAAGCGATGACCGCCTTGTAATACAGTCGAACCTCTC
Source organism: Aspidapion aeneum (assembly GCA_963576565.1). Classification (NCBI taxonomy): domain Eukaryota; kingdom Metazoa; phylum Arthropoda; class Insecta; order Coleoptera; family Brentidae; genus Aspidapion; species Aspidapion aeneum. The sequence goes on along the minus strand of OY755039.1, from coordinate 71,857,594 downwards.
TAACTCGAACCTCTATAACTCGAACCTTTTAAGTGGTTCTGCACCTCAGACTAACAAATTTATTAATCTAAGTTCTGCACTTTTACTCTCTCCATAACTCGATCTGATTTGGTCGTCCCTTGAAGTTCGAGTTATAGAGGTTCGACTGTAATTTTGACCATGATTTTTTGATAAGATATGTTATTACATTTATTATTGTTTGAAAAAATGTTAATTCACTATAACTATCAAAGAAATGCAATGTTAAGTAAACCCAACCCAACCTGACCCAAGCTACCGTTAATTGACTTTTTGTGTTAACGAAAAGGGCCGAAACGTTTCAACTGTCGCTTCTGCCTAATAATTGACCCCAATAATTCGAAAATACTTTTTATTTTTTTGCTACCTAAGCTTTTTCAGTAAATTATACTCAGCTTTGTTACCACCAGTATTAACAAAGCTGATATTAAAGGAGCTGAGGAATCTATTCATATTTCCCGCCTAACTCCTTGAAAACAAAATGTTGGGATCTGTTTTTTTGCCCTGTTTTCTATTACGTTTTGCGCATTATTAAGTCACATGTAGATTATTTAAGACATTTTTTGTATTGTCAGGAACTTGACAACAAAGTTGAGAAAGTGTGCTTGTCACTTACCTGTTTTGTCACTTCAAAATTAAAAAAAAAACACCAACACTTCACAGCGTCCACCTGCTTCTTGACAGCGAAGAATGTGACTAAAGTAAACGGAACAATGCAATGGCGGCTGCTTGTGTTGCCATACATGGATTTTAGAGGGATTTAAAAATTGTTAACAAAGCTGATGCAAAGAGGGTGTGACAACAATATTATTTTTAAAAAATCAGAGTGTCTTTTGTTGAATATTATTATTTTGGCTCAAAATAGTTTTTTTTTGAGTTGATCTTGTTAGAACTTAACAATATTAATGTAAATCATTAACCATAACTTTAAAAAATAACTCGGAATGTGCTCACCTTGGGGTTGTGACATTAACAAAGCCTGAGACCGTAGCTACTGTTAATACAGCAAAAATCCTTAATAATTAAAATATTTTTTTATTTTTTTGGTGAGGTAGCAAATTAGATTGCATTTTATCCTATTTTAAATTAAAAAGTAGGTTTCTGCTTCAAAAAATGAGATATTTACCCCTGTGACACTATTTCACAGGTTTTCTGAAGAACTGCCCTAATACATTTTAATACCTCCCAAATTCACATTTTCAATTCTTTCTTATCCAAAAAAGGATTTGAAAAGGTGTATTAAATTGTCATTAAAAAGTATATGAACATTTCATCAATTTCAATACACTTTGTGTCATTCAAAAAGAATCCATTTCTATACCATTAAGGGTTTTTTTAATACCCTTCAATCCATTAAATAATTATCCTTTTGAATCCCCTTTCAAGTATGCAGAATAAATACATTTTAATACCTCCAAAATTTACATTTTTCCCATTCTTAAAACTGAATAATTTTTGAGACTCAATCTCTTGTTGTTTTTGTACAATTTACGTTTTTGTTAACATTACGGCTTATGAGAAATTAGTTTGTTTGTCCTACGGAAGATATCTTATATTGGATCATATGTTTTGCTATACAGCTCTATAAGTACCTAGTTAAACAAAAAAATAATAATAATAACACCAACCAAATACCTAACCTAGAAAAATGTTTCTATTTATAGATTGGCAATAACTCCAAAAAACTTTTGTTCTTATTTCTTCTATCCTACCCATGTATACAATTTATACAGGGGGTACCATAATTAGCAGAACACCTCAATATATTAGAAACTAGCAGTTTTCAAAAAACTGTTAAACAGGAGATTTTTACGGTTAATTCTTAACTTAAAAATTTCTCTGGATTAAGTTCAAAGCTTCTCTCAAAACTCTCCTTTTAAACATTTTTCTAACTGCTAGTTTCCTATTTATATATAAGTATACATATTATATAGTTTCTTATTTATGTTCTGCTATTTATGGTGCAAAAAAATAATAAAGAAGAGGACAGATTCAAATTAACCAACCTTTAATTCTTAATTTCTATTCACTTAGCTGAAAAACATCCTTAGCAAAATGGCACCATAAATACTATCCTTGATTTAAAATCCATATAAACACTATCCTTGAAGCTGAGCCACAATAGACCCGATAGTAGTCACAGTAGAAGGGCTCCAAGGCCCACTCACATAGGAATCATCCTTGAACCTCTACCAAATGGAAAAAATGGTCTCATATAACGCGTACTGTGAGAGGAGGTTCACTGGAATGTCCCTATTAAAACAAAACTTATGACTTGACTTGTTCTAAGCTAATGTTTTAAGCAATAATCACCTACCAAAAGTCTCTAGCTCACTGAGAAGTATAAAAAATATCTGTTGCAAGATTTAAAAAGTTAGGTAAAGATTCAAGTTAAAAGAAAACTTTTTGATATAATTTTTCTCAAAATTTATTAAATAAAAAAAAATGCTTTTATATAAAACACTCCAGAACTTAATTAATATTTGAATTTGTCAACTAATTTATGGTAAAATTGACTGCTAAGAACCTTTCTGATTTCTCTTATACATCTAGTTTATAAATAGGCACTTAACTACCCTCTTTTCTAAGTAGGGGCCTTACAGAACACACGGATTCGAAATGAAATTTAAAACAACGTACCTGGCCAAACCGATCTGGCAATCCAAAAAACACAAGCAAAGACCAAATTGAAAACTCAAGAAGAGGAAAAACTGAAAAACATTCAATTTCATTGATTTTAGCACGCAAATATTGACATAACCACAGATTAGGTAAATAAGGACGTAGTCACCCAACCAATATGAATAACACCACCATGTTTATGGTGTATTCGAAGAGGAGCCACTCAAAAATTAATAAAATAAAATTTGAAAAAGTGACACTATTTCTAAAGGATTCCGAATGGCTCCCCCCGATGCGAAGATTTTTTTTGGTATTTTCCACATATTTCATTAATAAAAACATAAAATACGGCAGTGGCGTATATAGAAAAACAACACAGTTTTGGGGCCTCTGGTACAAAATAGCGCAGGACAAAATAGCGTGGACAAAATGGCGCAGGACAAAATAGCGCAGGACAAAATAGCGCAGGACAAAATAGCGCAGGACAAATTAGCGCAGGACAAAATAGCGCAGGACAAAATGGCGCAGGACAAAATAGCGCATGTCAAAATAGCGCACGTCATAAATCCCAAGTCGATTTGCCCTATCCAGCCGAAGTGGACCAGGGGCCGAGGATAGTTTAGGTTAGTATCCCAACCTGACCCGGTTAGGTTTTTTACAAAAAAAAAACTTGCCTGAACAGATCAGGTAAGTTTTTTTTTGTAAATAAACCTAACCGGGTCAGGTTGGGACACTAACCTAACCTATCCTCGGCCCCTGGTCCACTTCGGCTGGAACAGTTTGAGTGATAAGGTTAGGCCTTCACTGTTTATTAAACTAACCAAGTAAGGTTAGGTTATTTTTTTAGTATCTCCGAGGATAGGTTAGGTTAGTATCCCAACCTAACCGGGTCAGGTTGGGATACTAGCATAACCTATCCTCGGCCCCTGATCCACTTCGGCTGGTGCAGTTTGAGTGATAAGGTTAGGCCTTCACTGTATATTAAACTAACCAAGTAAGGTTAGGTTATTCTTTTAGTATCTTTTTGAGATCTGCGCTATTTTGTCCTGCGCTATTTTGTCCCGGGCTACTTTGTCCCGCGCTATTTTGTCCTGTGCTATTTTGTCCTGTGCTATTTTGTCCTGCGCTATTTTGTCCCGCGCTATTTTGTCCTCGCTATTTGGTCCTGCGCTATTTCGTACCAGAGCCATTTGGGGGGGGGGGGGGGCGAGACCCCATGAGGCCGTAGTTTATGCTATTTTATGTTTGTATTCATGAAGTATGTGGAAAATATCTAAAAAATCTTAGCTTCGGGGGGGCCCGGGCCCCCCCCCCTCATATACGCCCAAAACTGTCTCGGGCCCACCCCGAAGCTTTTTTCTATATACGCCACTGATTATGACCAAATTAGGAACCCTGGAACGCCACAGTCAGAAAGATCGGTTATAAATTTCTTAAACAGTTTGACACGCAATCACATCGTTGATTGAAAAAGTTATTCAATCAAAATTTGTAAAAATGATCTCGGCTGTGACGTCATAATTTTTTAGAAAAAATCGCCCAGCTATAAAAATTTAGGCAATTTTCAACAGGTATTTAATTATCATTTAAATTTAGAATTTTTAGAATATTCTTTACACAAAGTACCTTTACTTAAAATTACCAATTCTCTAAAAAGCAATATTTTTGTACAATTTTATTATTCAAAAATGTTTAAAGAATATTGTAGTGTTTTTTGTAGAATGTATTCATGCCATGAATATTATTAAAATATATGTGTATTTTCTAGTGCATTCCGGAATATTCTTAGCATGTTAATCTCATAATATTCTTGGCACGTTCATAACTGGTATATACTATGGATGAACTAAAGTGAAACATTCTCACATGGTATATGCCAAGAATATGGTATGCTGATTCCTAAAAGAAGATCCTTTACAGTATATTCATCGCATATACTTGGGATGTGAATCTTCTTTTCAAAATATGCTAAGCATATCACTAAAAGAATATTCTTTAAAGTACCTAAAAAGCATATACAAAGCATTTGAATGTTCTTTCAATGCTATGTGGGAAATAATGAATTCATAAAAAGTCATTTAAATGGATTGTTTTATAGCGTATTAGTATGTATTCAGATGTATTAAAAATGAATCATTTTATGTTTATTCGGTTGTATTGAGATGAAGGAAGGAATTAAAAAGTATTCATTGGTATAAATAATGATTACATAAAAAGGTATTTAATTGTTTTGCTTTAAAGGGTATAAATATGTATTCAAATACATAGAAAATGAATACTTGAAAAGTGCATTTAATTGTATTGATAAAGGAAGGTATTGAAAAGTATTCAACGGGATAAACAATGAATTCATAAAAAGTGATTTAAATGGATTGTTCTATAGCGTATTAGTATGTATTCAAATGTATTAGAAATGAATCCTTCTATGTTTATTCGGTTGCATTGAGAAAGGAAGGAATTAAAAAGTATTCATTGGTATAAATAATGATTACATAAAAAGGTATTTAATTGGATTGCTTTAAAGAGTATAAATATGTATTCAAATATATAGAAAATGAATACTTGAAAAGTTCATTCAATTGTAATAATAAGGGAAGGTATTAAAAAGTATTCAACGGTATAAATAATTAATTCATAAAAAGTCATTTAAATTGATTGTTTTATAGCGTATTAGTATGTATTCAGATGTATTAAAAATGAATCCTTTTATGTTTATTCGGTTGTATTGAGAAAGGAAGGAATTAAAACGTATTCATTGGTATAAATAATGATTACATATAAAGGTATTTAATTGGATTGCTTTAAAGAGTAGGGGAGAGTGTTCCACAGTGGATCAATTTTTTTTTGAATAATTTTTTTTTAAAGAAAAATCTGTTTTATGTTAAAAATATATTTACCATCAATAAGCATATTATATTGCCGCCATAATGGAAGAAGTTTGGCAATAATTGCTTAATACTAATTGTGTTTATTTAACATAATTTATTATCATGCAATTTGTTTCAGTGTAACCCACTTATGGGGTACAGTGAAACTATCGGTGGGGTACAATGAAACACATACTTTTTATGCAAATATATTGTTAAATACAAAATGAAGCCAAGTATTATCAAAATTTTACTCACTTAGGCCTAAAAAACTACTTAAAATATTTTAGCGAACATCAAAACTACTTAGATTTATCTCAAAACTGATATAGGAATTTTGTCTTGTGGTCGAACCAGATAGGATCGGTTGAGGTAAAATCATTTTAATATCTGCCAGCTGAACAACTGAAATATCCGGGTTTGTGGGAAACAAGAATTTGCCTACTATTTTCGAGCTTTTTCTCATAAATGAAACTTCAAATTCATCTTCTGCTAATACGTTCATTACTTTGCCAACAAAGTGTACCAAATTCTTGGCTGTAAACTGTACCAAAACAAAATCATCTTTAGTTGGTTGCCTGGTTAATTCTTCAGTAATGTCTGGAATTGGCTCTTCAGGGGACCATTCACTGTCACTTGATGATTCTTGCCATTCCTGTTCTTCCTCATCATCAGGATCTGTGATTTTCCTTTTCACCTTATTAACCGCTGCTTTTTTTATTTTTTTTTTGCCCAATTCTCTTTTTGCTAACTCCTCTTTTTCAGGAGTGTCCGTAGCAATAATTGTTTTTCCTTGCCTTCTCAATTTTTGATTTTTTCTTGGTTGTGCCTTTGGAAATCCACGAAAGATTTGTGGGGAAATAAAAGAAGATTTATTTGCAGTTTCGTTATGCGAGGATGGCTCATCAGTTCTCGCGTTATCTTGGTGGTCTTCTATTTCTTGCTCAAACTCTTGAGTAACTGCTGCCTCCGAGTGCACTTCTGGTCTGTCAGTAACAGCCGACATGAGAAAATCATCGTCTGTAAATATTTCTGGATCAAAAGGCAAGATTCCAGTTTTTTTGAATCCTGCGCTAATGTTTGTAGGTGTCATCGACCTCTCGTGCGCAACTTTTACAAAACCTCCGATATTATAAATATCTACAGGAATACCAGGATGATTAAGAAGCCAGCTTTGCATGGCATTGTTATAATGCGCTTTGAATGATGAAAAGACTGCTACATCTAAAGGCTGCAGTTTGTTTGAGCAGTGCGGAGGCAGAGTCAATATTGTGACCCCATTCGACTTCGCAAGATCCAAGGTTTCCATTGACAAATGGCTTTCGTGATTGTCCATGATTAAAAGGCTAGGGTTGTCACAAGAACTAAAAGAATGTTTTATAAAATGCTTCATTACTTGAGGAAACAGCTCTCTGTTCATCCATCCTGAGAGAGTAGCTAATCCCAGCGTACCGAATGGAGCATCTTGGATCATTCTGTCCTTAAAATGAACTCTTGGAAATATCATGGCCGGGGGTAAGGCATAACCACCAGCACAAATAATGCTGCAAGTTGTTACCAGAACTCCTCTTTCGCCGCTTGTACATTGCGAAACCTGCTTCATTCCTTTTTTAGCAAGAATTTTGGGAGGAGCTTGCACTGTAGTGGTTCCCGTTTCGTCCAAGTTAAATATTCTACTGCCGTCACTGAAACGAGGTTCACGCTTAAGAACTGTTTCGAGATTTTTGAAAAAAGTTGATACGTTGTGTCGATTAAATGATGTAGCTCGAGATAAACTGCAAGCCTCTGGCTTTCGGCAACTTAATTCTGGATGCCTCTTCCTAAAACCAAGGTACCATTCTTTACCTGCCATTTTTTGTTCGTTCCACTTTTTTGGTATGTCCTTATTATTTTTTATTGCTGATTCATACGCGAGTTTGCGGAATTCTAGTGAAGTCAGTCCATAGCACATTTTTGCCGACGTTAAAAGATAGTCAACTAAGGTTTGCTCTTCATCGTGTGTAAAAATTAGCCTTACATCATATTTGGGACGAAAAACGATGTCTGAGTCAGGGTTTGCTTTAACTTTGCGCACGTACCTAAAATTAAAAATAAAGTACCTATAAGAAATGAGAACGCTTAAGAGTTTTGTCAAAAAACCATCAGAATTTGCTAAAATTTTGTACATTACATTTTATAGAAACTAAAACCCGACTCGGCGTACCTACTTGTTTGTTCTTAAAAAGAGAAAACAGACAAAGAAAAAAAAGGACGCCGCACCAAGTCTTGGTTTTTCTAAATTGTACCCTCGATCTAAATTTCAGCAAATTCTGATGGTTTTTTGACCCGATAATGTTGCATAGTCACGTGGCAATTTTGGAAGCTAAGGTCTTTGATTCGAAGAAGCGAATCATCTCCCTTAACTGCATTTTAATTCTTACCTAAATAAAGTAACATAAGCAACATTGTGTAACTCTGCTGCTCGTCTTATAGGCACATTTTCTTCGACAACGAGTCGCACAGCTGCTTTCATCTGCTCTTGAGTAAAAGTGCCAATGTCTGTCTTTCGCTTACGGTTACGAGCCATCTTAAACTTATATGGACAACTGAAAAAAAAATAATTAAAATATTGTTATGTTATATGGGGTACAGTGAAACAAGTTTCACTGTGCCCCACCTAGGCTTGTTTCAGTGTGGACCACTGAGCACTCTAGAACATAATAAACAATAAAATCTAACCTAAAAGATTTGGGAAAAGAACATATGTTGTAAATTATAAGCAAATATATAACTTGACCGAGAATATTTTTAGCAAACCTTAAATAATATAATTGGTGAACTTACGGGGTTTACACTATCACACTTAAAATTTACTCTGGACCACAAAAAACAGCCTTTTTTTCGTTTAAACGGAACTGCGGTTATAAACACACTAAGGTTAAGGTGACAAGTAGAGGGAACCAAGAACTTGTCTGACGCGCAGCTTACGTTGAATTGGCGCGGTATTTGAATTTTAAAATCGATTTGTTTCAGTGTGGAACACGTTTCACTGTGGAACACTCTCCCCTATAAATATGTATTCAAATATATAGAAAATGAATACTTGAAAAGTTCATTCAATTGTATTGATAAAGGAAGGTATTGAAAAGTATTCAACGGGATAAATAACGAATTCATAAAAAGTCATTTAAATGGATTGTTTTATAGCGTATTAGTATGTATTAAGATGTATTAAAAATGAATCATTTTATGTTTATTCGGTTGTATTGAGATGAAGGAAGGAATTAAAAAGTATTCATTGGTATAAATAATGATTACATAAAAAGGTATTTAATTGTTTTGCGTTAAAGGGTATAAATATGTATTCAAATACATAGAAAATGAATACTTGAAAAGTGCATTTAATTGTATTGATAAAGGAAGGTATTGAAAAGTATTCAACGGGATAAATAATGAATTCATAAAAAGTGATTTAAATGGATTGTTCTATAGCGTATTAGTATGTATTTAAAAGTATTAGAAATGAATCCTTCTATGTTTATTCGGTTGCATTGAGAAAGGAAGGAATTAAAATGTATTCATTGGTATAAATAATGATTACATAAAAAAGTATTTAATTGGATTGCTTTAAAGAGTATAAATATGTATTCAAATATATAGAAAATGAATACATGGAAAGTTCATTCAATTGTATTGATAAAGGAAGGTATTGAAAAGTATTCAACGGGATAAATAATGAATTCATAAAAAGTCATTTATATGGATTGTTTTATAGCGTATTAGTATGTATTCAGATGTATTAAAAATGAATCCTTTTATGTTTATTCGGTTGTATTGAGAAAGGAAGGAATTAAAACGTATTCATTGGTATAAATAATGATTACATATAAAGGTATGTAATTGGATTGCTTTAAATAGTATAAATATGTATTCAAATATATAGAAAATGAATACTTGAAAAGTTCATTCAATTGTATTGATAAAGGAAGGTATTGAAAAGTATTCAACGGGATAAATAATGAATTCATAAAAAGTCATTTAAATGGATTATTCCATGGCGTATTAGTATGTATTCAAATGTATTAAAAATGAATCCTTCTATGTTTATTCGGTTGCATTGAGAAAGGAAGGAATTAAAAAGTATTCATTGGTATAAATTATGATTACATAAAAAAGTATTTAATTGGATTGCTTTAAAGAGTATAAATATGTATTCAAATATATAGAAAATGAATACATGGAAAGTTCATTCAATTGTATTGATAAAGGAAGGTATTGAAAAGTATTCAACGGGATAAATAATGAATTCATAAAAAGTCATTTAAATGGATTGTTTTATAGCGTATTAGTATGTATTCAGATGTATTAAAAATGAATCCTTTTATGTTTATTCGGTTGTATTGAGAAAGGAAGGAATTAAAACGTATTCATTGGTATAAATAATGATTACATATAAAGGTATTTAATTGGATTGCTTTAAAGAGTATAAATATGTATTCAAGTATATAGAAAATGAATACTTGAAAAGTTCATTCAATTGTATTGATAAAGGAAGGTATTGAAAAGTATTCAACGGTATAAATAATGAATTCATAAAAAGTCATTTAAATGGATTGTTTTATAGAGTATTAGTATGTATTCAGATGTATTAAAAATGAATCCTTTTATGTTTATTCGGTTGTATTGAGAATGGAAGGAATTAAAAAGTATTCATTGGTATAAATAATGATTACATAAAAAGGTATTTAATTGGATTGCTTTAAAGTGTATAAATATGTATTCAAATATATAGAAAATGAATACTTGAAAAGTCATTCAATTGTATGGATAAAGGAAGGTATTGAAAAGTATTCAACGGTATAAATAACGAATTCATAAAAAGTCATTTAAATGGATAGGTTTCAAAAGATATTGAGAAGTATTTAAATGTATAAAAAATGAATTCAGAATTTGGTATATACATGTAACCAAAACAGTTTTGGATAAAAAAGTATTGGTTGGAATAAATTCTGAATACCTATCCTCTGCTCAGGGAATTGAGCAGGATACATAGTTATTAAAAGGTATAAAAACTGAATACTTTTTAATGCCATTGAATCCATTATTTTAGCTCACACATATACTATACTATAGTAGTGTGAGCTATGGTGATCCTAATTTTTTCGAAAAAAAAAAGTTGCTCCGATTTCAAAATTTTTTATATATCTTTGCGTTTCAGATGATTTTGAAACTTTTTTGTTGCGCCGTCTGTCTGTCTGTCTGTCTGTATGTCTGTCTGTCTGTCTGTCTGTCTGTATGTCTGTAACGACCAACGCGCATAACTCAAAAACCGCTTGGCCGATTTTAATGAAATTTGGTACCTAGGCTGGGTCTTGGGTCGAGATGGTCCCATTTAAAAATGAACAAAATCCACCGAACAGAAACCAAATAAAAGGGTGGGGGTAGATTTCAAAAATTAGAGTTTATGTGAAAATATGGCGTGTGTGATTTCAAACGAAAGGTAATTGAGTCTGCAGTTAAACAAAATACATTTTAATTTATTTAAAAAAAAAGGGTGGGGGTATATTTTAAAAATTAGAGTTTAAGTGAAAATATGGCGTGTGTGATATCAAACGAAAGGTAATTGAGTCCGGAGTTTAACAAAATACATTTTAGTTTTTTGTTTTTTTTAAGGGTGGGGGTAGATTTCAAAAATTTGAGTTTAAGTCAAAACATGGCTTGTGTGGTATCAAATAAAAGGTAATTTAGTCTGGAGTTAAATAAAATATATTTCAGTTTTTAGTTATATTAGCTCACACGTACACTATAACTATAGTACCTAGTGTGAGCTTAGGGGCCCATATATTGGCAGAGTATTTTATAGGGCATATATTGGCAGAGTATTTTTACAATAATACTAGTATGTTTCGTTTATTATTGTTTTCGACTAATATTAAGAATTATTTTTCACTTTTTGGTTTGATGCACTTTAAAAGCGTGTTTTTTAGTTTTTTTAAATATATTTAATATGAGTTAGGTTTTTGTCCAGGGTTGTAGTAGTAAATAAAATTTTGGACTTTTATTTTTTTGAATTAATAATTTATAATTAAAGTCCATAAAATCTGAAAACAACCTTTTTGCACTTCAGGGACTAAAACGTTTTTCAGTCCCTCATTTCACGGACTAAAATGACACTTTTCATCCCAGGCAGTAAAAAATTTCAGTCCGTGGACCTTACTATTTGTTTCCTTGTACCTTGGTTACCAAGTATTATCGAGGCTAAAACGGATATGGACTGACTTAATGTCAAAATGAATAGAAGTATAGTTGTCACATTTTTCTAGGCCAGTAGGTAGGTATAATAAAGTAATCCAAATAAAAATTTTACAAAAGCGGTGCCTAAAAGCGCAACAAATAGTCCACGTGACTAAAGTGTCTTTTTATCCCTCAGCAAATCGTAGCCCTCGCTAGGCTCGTGCTATAATACAATTGAATGAACTTTTCAAGTATTCATTTTCTATACATTTGAATACATATTTATACTATTTAAAGCAATCCAATTATATACCTTTTTATGTAATCATTATTTATACCAATGAATACTTTTTAATTCCTTCCTTTCTCAATACAACCGAATAAACATAAAAGGATTCATTTTTAATACATCTGAATACATACTAATACGCTATAGAACAATCCAATTAAATGACTTTTTATGAATTCATTATTTATCCCGTTGAATAATTTTCAATACCTTCCTTTATCAATACAATTGAATGAACTTTTCAAGTATTCATTTTCTATATATTTGAATACATATTTATACCCTTTAAAGCAATCCAATTAAATACCTTTTTATGTAATCATTATTTATACCAATGAATACTTTTTAATTCCTTCCCTTCTCAATACAACCGAATAAACATAGAAGGATTCATTTTTAATACATTTGAATACATACTAATACGCTATAGAACAATCCGTTTAAATGACTTTTTATGAATTCATTATTTATCCTGTTGAATACTTTTTAATACCTTCCTTTATCAATACAATTGAATGAACTTTTCAAGTATTCATTTTCTAGATATTTGAATACATATTTATACCCTTTAAAGCAATCCATTAAATACCTTTTTATGTAATCATTATTTATACCAATGAATACTTTTTAATTCCTTCATTTCTCAATGCAACCGAATAAACATAGAAGGATTCATTTTTAATACATTTGAATACATACTAATACGCTATAGAACAATCCATTTAAATGACTTTTTATGTATTCATTATTTATCCTGTTGAATACTTTTTAATACCTTCCTTTATCAATACAATTGAATGAACTTTTCAAGTATTCATTTTCTATATATTTGAATACATATTTATACTCTTTAAAGCAATCCAATTGAATACCTTTTTATGTAATCATTATTTATACCAACGAATACTTTTTAATTTCTTCCTTTCTCAATACAACCGAATAAACATACAAGGATTCATTTTTAATACATTTGAATACATACTAATACGCTATGGAATAATCCATTTAAATGACTTTTTATGAATTCATTATTCCCGTTGAATACTTTTCAATACCTTCCTTTATCAATACAATTGAATGAACTTTTCAAGTATTCATTTTCTATATATTTGAATACATATTTATACTCTTTAAAGCAATCCAATTAAATGCCTTTTTATGTAATCATTATTTGTACCAATGAATACTTTTTAATTCCTTTCTTTCTCAATGCAACCGAATAAACATAGAAGGATTCATTTTTAATACATTTGAATACATACTAATACGCTATGGAATAATCCATTTAAATGACTTTTTATGAATTCATTATTTATCCCGTTGAATACTTTTCAATACCTTCCTTTATCAATATAATTGAATGAACTTTTCAAGTATTCATTTTCTATATATTTGAATACATATTTATACTCTTTAAAGCAATCCAATCAAATACCTTTTTATGTAATCATTATTTATACCAATGAATATATTTTAATTCCTTCCTTTCTCAATACAACCGAATAAACATAAAAGGATTCATTTTTAATACATCTGAATTTATACTTATACGCTATAAAACAATCTATTTAAATTACTTTTTATGAATTAATTATTTATACCGTTGAATACTTTTTAATACCTTCCCTTATTAATACAATTGAATGAACTTTTCATGTATTCATTTTCTATATATTTGAATACATATTTATACTCTTTAAAGCAATCCAATTAAATACCTTTTTATGTAATCATTATTTATACCAATGAATACTTTTTAATTCCTTCCTTTCTCAATGCAACCGAATAAACATAGAAGGATTCATTTCTAATACATTTGAATACATACTAATACGCTATAGAACAATCCATTTAAATCACTTTTTATGAATTTATTATTTATCCCGTTGAATACTTTTCAATACCTTCCTTTATCAATACAATTAAATGCACTTTTCAAGTATTCATTTTCTATGTATTTGAATACATATTGATATCCTTTAAAGCAAAACAATTAAATACCTTTTTATGTAATCATTATTTATACCAATGAATACTTTTTAATTCCTTCCTTCATCTCAATACAACCGAATAAACATAAAATGATTCATTTTTAATACATCTGAATACATACTAATACGCTATAAAACAATCCATTTAAATGACTTTTTATGAATTCATTATTTATCCCTTTGAATACTTTTCAATACCTTCCTTTATCAATACAATTGAATGAACTTTTCAAGTATTCATTTTCTATATATTTGAATACATATTTATACTCTTTAAAGCAATCCATTATTATTTATACCAATGAATACTTTTTAATTCCTTCCTTTCTCAATGCAACCGAATAAACATAGAAGGATTCATTTCTAATACATTTGAATACATACTAATATGCTATAGAACAATCCATTTAAATCACTTTTTATGAATTCCTTATTTATCCCGTTGAATACTTTTCAATACCTTCCTTTATCAATACAATTAAATGCACTTTTCAAGTATTCATTTTCTATGTATTTGTACCCTTTAAAGCAAAACAATTAAATACCTTTTTATGTAATCATTATTTATACCAATGAATACTTTTTAATTCCTTCCTTCATCTCAATACAACCGAATAAACATAAAATGATTAATTTTTAATACATCTGAATACATACTAATACGCTATAAAACAATCCATTTAAATGACTTTTTATGAATTCATTATTTCCCACATAGCATTGAAAGAACATTCAAATGCTTTGTATATGCTTTTTAGGTACTTTAAAGAATATTCTTTTAGTGATATGCTTAGCATATTTTGAAAAGAAAATTCACATCCCAAGTATATGCGATGAATATACTGTAAAGGATCTTCTTTTAGGAATCAGCATACCATATTCTTGACATATACCATGTGAGAATGTTTCACTTTAGTTCATCCATAGTATATACCAGTTATGAACGTGCCAAGAATATTCTGAGATTAACATGCTAAGAATATTCCGGAATGCACTAGAAAATACACATATATTTTAATAATATTCATGGCATGAATACATTCTACAAAAAACACTACAATATTCTTTAAACATTTGTGAATAATAAAGCTGTACAAAAATATTGCTTTTTAGAGAATTGGTAATTTTAAGTATAGGTACCTTGTGTAAAGAATATTCTAAAAATTCTAAATTTAAATGATCATTAAATACCTGTTGAAAATTGCTTAAATTCTTATAGCTGGGCGATTTTTTCTAAAAAATTATGACGTCACAGCCGAGATCATTTTTACAAATTTTGATTGAATAACTTTTTCAATCAACGATGTGATTGCGTGTCAAACTGTTTAAGAAATTTATAACCGATCTTTCTGACTGTAGCGTTCCAGGGTTCCTAATTTGGTCATAATCAGTGGCGTATATAGAAAAAAGCTTCGGGGTGGGCCCGAGACAGTTTTGGGCGTATATGAGGGGGGGGGGCCGGGAACCAAAATGGCTCTGGTACAAAATAGCGCAGGACAAAATAGCGAGGACAAAATAACGCGGGACAAAATAGCGCAGGACAAAATAGCGAGGACAAAATAGCGCAGAACAAAATAGCGCGGAACAAAGTAGCCCGGGACAAAATAGCGCAGGACAAAATAGCGAGGACAAAATAGCGCGGGACAAAATAGCGCAGGACAAAATAGCACAGGACAAAATAGCGCAGAACAAAATAGCGCGGAACAAAGTAGCCCGGGACAAAATAGCGCAGGACAAAATAGCGCAGATCTCAAAAAGATACTAAAAAAATAACCTAACCTTACTTGGTTAGTTTAATATACAGTGAATGCCTAACCTTATCACTCAAACTGCCCCAGCCGAAGTGGACCAGGGGCCGAGGATAGGTTAGGTTAGTGTCCCAACCTGACCCGGTTAGGTTTATTTACAAAAAAAAACTTACCTGATCTGTTCAGGCAAGTTTTTTTTTTGTAAAAAACCTAACCGGATCAGATTGGGATACTAACCTAACCTATCCTCGGCCCCTGGTCCACTTCGGCTTGACAGGGCAAATCGACTTGGGATTTATGGCGTGCGCTATTTTGACATGCGCTATTTTGTCCTGCGCCATTTTGTCCTGCGCTATTTTGTCCTGCGCCATTTTGTCCTGCGATATTTTGTCCTGCGCTATTTTGTCCTGCGCTATTTTGTCCTGCGCCATTTTGTCCACGCCCAAAACTGTGTTGTTTTTCTATAAACGCCACTGCCGTATTTTATGTTTTTATTAATGAAATATGTGGAAAATACCAAAAAAATTCTTCGCGTCGGGGGGAGCCATTCGGAATCCTTTAAAAATAGTGTCACTTCTTCAAATTTTATTTTAGTAATTTTTGAGCGGCTCCTCTTCGAATACACCATAGACATGGTGGTGTTATTCATATTGGTTGGGTGACTACGTCCTTATTTACCTAATCTGTGGTTATGTCAATATTTCCGTGCTAAAATCAATGAAATTGAATGTTTTTCAGTTATTCCATTATTACTCTAAGGTTTTTCCTCTTCTTGAGTTTTCAATTTGGTCTTTGCTTGTGTTTTTTGGATTGCCAGATCGGTTTGGCCAGGTACGTTGTTTTAAATTTCATTTCGAATCCGTGTGTTCTGTAAG
The DNA here is from genome assembly GCA_963576565.1 of Aspidapion aeneum. NCBI lineage: Eukaryota > Metazoa > Arthropoda > Insecta > Coleoptera > Brentidae > Aspidapion > Aspidapion aeneum. Next base: position 71,840,971 of record OY755039.1, on the reverse strand, counting down.
GCCCCTACTTAGAAAGGAGGGTAGTTAAGTGCCTATTTATAAACTAGATGTATAAGAGAAATCAGAAAGGTTCTTAGCAGTCAATTTTACCATAAATTAGTTGACAAATACAAATATTAATTAAGTTCTGGAGTGTTTTATATAAAAGCATTTTTTTTTTATTTAATAAATTTTGAGAAAAATTATATCAAAAGTTTTCTTTTAACTTGAATCTTTACCTAACTTTTTAAATCTTGCAACAGATATTTTTTATACTTCTCAGTGAGCTAGAGACTTTTGGTAGGTGATTATTGCTTAAAACATTAGCTTAGAACAAGTCAAGTCATAAGTTTTGTTTTAATAGGGACATTCCAGTGAACCTCCTCTCACAGTACGCGTTATATGAGACCATTTTTTCCATTTGGTAGAGGTTCAAGGATGATTCATGATTCATATGTGAGTGGGCCTTGGAGCCCTTCTACTGTGACTACTATCGGGTCTATTGTGGCTCAGCTTCAAGGATAGTGTTTATATGGATTTTAAATCAAGGATAGTATTTATGGTGCCATTTTGCTAAGGATGTTTTTCAGCTAAGTGAATAGAAATTATGAATTAAAGGTTGGTTAATTTGAATCTGTCCTCTTCTTTATTATTTTTTTGCACCATAAATAGCAGAACATAAATAAGAAACTATATAATATGTATACTTATATATAAATAGGAAACTAGCAGTTAGAAAAATGTTTAAAAGGAGAGTTTTGAGAGAAGCTTTGAACTTAATCCAGAGAAATTTTTCAGTTAAGAATTAACCGTAAAAATCTCCTGTTTAACAGTTTTTTGAAAACTGCTAGTTTCTAATATATTGAGGTGTTCTGCTAATTATGGTACCCCCTGTATAAATTGTATACATGGGTAGGATAGAAGAAATAAGAACAAAAGTTTTTTGGAGTTATTGCCAATCTATAAATAGAAACATTTTTATAGGTTAGGTATTTGGTTGGTGTTATTATTTTTTTTTTGTTTAACTAGGTACTTATAGAGCTGTCTAGCAAAACATATGATCCAATATAAGATATCTTCCGTAGGACAAACAAACTAATTTATCATAAGCCGTAATGTTAACAAAAACGTAAATTGTACAAAAACAACAAACAAGAGATTGAGTCTCAAAAATTATTCAGTTTTAAGAATGGGAAAAATGTAAATTTTGGAGGTATTAAAATGTATTTATTCTGTATGCTTGAAAGGGGATTCAAAAGGATAATTATTTAATGGATTGGAGGGTATTAAAAAAAACCCTTGATGGTATAGAAATGGATTCTTTTTGAATGACACAAAGTGTATTGAAATTGATGAAATGTTCATATACTTTTTAATGACAATTTAATACACCTTTTCAAATCCTTTTTTTGGATAAGAAAGAATTGAAAATGTGTATTTGGGAGGTATTAAAATGTATTAGGGCAGTTCTTCAGAAAACCTGTGAAACAGTGTCACAGGGGTACATATCTCATTTTTTGAAGCAGAAACGTACTTTTTAATTTAAAATAGGATAAAATCCAATCTAATTTGCTACCTCACCAAAAAAAGAAAAAAATATTTTACTTATTAAGGATTTTTGCTGTATTAACAGTAGCTGAGGTCTCAGGCTTTGTTAATGTCACAACCCCAAGGTGAGCACATTCCGACTTATTTTTTAAAGTTATGGTTAATGATTTACATTAATATAGTTAAGTTCTAACAAGATCAACTCAAAGAAAAACTATTTTGAGCCAAAATAATAATATTCAACAAAAGACACTCTGATTTTTTAAAAATAATATTGTTGTCACACCCTCTTTGCATCAGCTTTGTTACCAATTTTTAAATCGCACTAAAATCCATATATGGCAACACAAGCAGCCGCCATTGCATTGTTCCGTTTACTTTAGTCACATTCTTCGCTGTCAAGAAGCAGGTGGACGCTGTGAAGTGTTGGTGTTTTTTTTTAATTTTGAAGTGACAAAACAGGTAAGTGACAAGCACACTTTCTCAACTTTGTTGTCAAGTTCCTGACAATACAAAAAATGTCTTAAATAATCTAAATGTGACTTAATAATGCGCAAAACGTAATAAAAAACAGGGCAAAAAAACAGATCCCAACATTTTGTTTTCAAGGAGTTAGGCGGGAAATATGAATAGATTCCTCAGCTCCGTTAATATCAGCTTTGTTAATACTGGTGGTAACAAAGCTGAGGATGTGTTAACAAAGTTGAATATTATAGTATAATTTACTGAAAAAGCTTAGGTAGCAAAAAAATAAAAAGTATTTTCGAATTATTGGGGTCAATTATTAGGCAGAAACGAAGTTGAAACGTTTCGGCCCTTTTCGTTAACACAAAAAGTCAATTAACGGTAGCTTGGGTCAGGTTGGGTTGGGTTTACTTAACATTGCATTTCTTTGCTAGTTATAGTGAATTAACATTTTTTCAAACAATAATAAATGTAATAACATATTTTATCAAAAAATCATGGTCAAAATTACAGTCGAACCTCTATAACTCGAACTTCAAGGGACAACCAAATCAGTTCGAGTTATGGAGAGTTCGACTTATAGAAATTCGAGTTAAAGAGGTTAAAATTCATATAAAAAGTGCAGAACTTAGATTAATAAATTTGTTAGTCTGAGGTGCAGAACCACTTAAAAGGTTCGAGTTATAGAGGTTCGAGTTAGAGAGGTTCGACTGTATTACAAGGCGGTCATCGCTTTTATTATTATGATATCGGAATACCAACAAATTAATTTTTAACTTTTTAGTGAATTTTATAAATGCTTAAAAAATAGGTACATTTTTTTGACATATAAACTTTTTTATAAACATTAATTTTTTAATTTCTAGAAAAATGGCAAAAAAAAAGAAAGACACAAAAAAAGGTGCAGATGAAAAAAAAGGAAAATCTAGAGAATGTATGATGGGGATCATGGAACACTTGTTCCTTATCAGAACGTGTTCCAGACGGGGATCATTCGTATCCTTGTGATCGACGTTGGAGAGAGTGAAAACCAAACAGTTTTAACAAGTTACCAACAAAAGCATCAAACCATCAGTATAATTTAATATGGGTAGGAGTATTTTCCCTCTGAGTAGTTGTTTCTGTTGGTTTCACACAACTTATGCTCTACACGGAGCTATCGCCTACATTCACCTGAGGATGGCCCAAAAGGCCGAAACCGGACGTGGATTGGCATGGATTACTTGTTCCTGATTGTCAGAACGTGTTCCAGACGGGGATCATTCGTATCCATGTGATCGACGTTGGAGAGATTGAAAACCAAATAGTTTTAACAAGTTCCCAACGAAAGCATCAAACCATTATCTGTAGATTAACTTTTTATATTGTTGCTCATTTAAGATTTAAGTGGTTTAAGAAGAGATTAAAAATTTGAAAATAATAGGTTTTAGGTTTTTTGTTCATTATAATTATTTTTGTTTATTTGGTACCTAGTAGTAGTTTTTTAAATTTAGTTATGAAAAATTTAAATACAATAAGCTTTGCAATATATATTTTCTAAGTAATTTATCAGCTTTGTTAACTTGACCTCAGTTTCGTTAATATACTTTTTTTTTTAATTCTTCTATTTTTGCTGTGTTTTTTGATAAAACGTAGTTTTTTTTGTTTTGTTATGACTTTTTTATGTAAAATTTGTTCACTACATATATTTTCTAAGTAATTTATCAGCTTTGTTAACATAACCTCAGCTTTGATGAATCACTTTTTCTTATTTTTACTTTTTCTCCAAAAATATACATTTTTTTTCTGGGAAACATACTCTATGCAAAATATTAAAGCATTTTCTTTTTAACAGACAATAAAAAGCTTATTTTTTAATATTATATTTTTCAAAAAAAAGGGAAGCTCATTTCACAGGTTTTCTGAAGAACTGCCCATTAATTCTGTATACTTAAAAAGGGACTTAAAATGATAAATAGTTTATGGATTGGAGAGAATTCAAAATAAAAACCCTTAATGGGATAGAAATTGATTCCTTTTGAATGTCACAAAGTGTATTGAAATGGATGAAATGTTTGTATACTTTTTAATGCCAATTTATTATACCTTTTCAAATCCTTTTTTGGATAAGAAAAGATTCAAAATATAGATCTAGGAGGTAATAAATTGTATTCATTCTGCATACTTAAAAGGGGATTTAAAAGGATAAGTAATTTTATTATTTTTTTTTTTTGATTGCCACAAACTGTATTGAAATGGGGAATGTTTATATACTTTTTAATGCTAATTGCATACGCTTTTTGAAATCCTTTTTTTGGATAAGAGAGGATTAAAAATGTAGATCTCGAAGGTATTAAAATGTATTCATTCGGAATTCTTGAAAGGGGATTCAAAAGGTTAAAGATTTTATGGATTAAAGGGGATTAAAAATAAAACCCCCTAATGACATAGAAATGGATTCCTTTTTTTGGATAAGACAGGATTCAAAATGCAAATTTCGGAGGTATTAAAATGTATTTATTCTGTATACTTCGAAGAGGATTCAAAAGGATAATTATTTTATAGATTGAAAGGGATTAAAAAACCCTTAATGCTATAGAAATGGATTCTTTTTGAATGACACAAAGTGTATTGAAATGGATGGAATGTTTATATACTGTTTAATGACAACTTAATACGCCTTTTCAAATCCTTTTTTCGGATAAGAAAGAATTGAAAATGTGAATTTCGGAGGTATTAAAATGTTATAATTCTGTATACTTAAAAGGGGACTTAAAAGGATAAATAGTTTATGGATTGAAGAGAATTCAAAATAACAACCCTTAATGGGATAGAAAGGGATTCCTTTTGAATGCCACAAAGTGTATTGAAATGGATGAAATGTATTCATTCTGTATACATGAAAGGGGATTCAAAAGGATAAAGATTTTATGGATTAAAGGGGATTAAAAATAAATCCCCTTAATGACATAGAAATGGATTCCTTTTGAATGCCAAAAAGTGTATTGAAATATATATATACGCCTTTTCAAATCCTTTTTTCGGATAAGAAAGAATTGAAAATGTGAATTTTGGAGGTATTAAAATGTATTAATTCTGTATACTTAAAAGGGGACTTAAAACGATAAATAGTTTATGGATTAAAGAGAATTTAAAATAACAACCCAATAATAATGAAATAGAAATGGATTCCTTTTGAATGTCACAAAGTGTATTGAAATGGATGAAATGTTTGTATACTTTTTAAAGCCAATTTAATACGCCTTTTTAAATCCTTTTTTTAGATAAGAATGGCTTGAAAATGTAGATCTAGGAGGTATTAAAATGTATTAATTCTGCTTACTTAAAAGGGGATTTAAAAGGATAAGTAAAAACATTTATGGATTGGAGGGGATTAAAAATAAAAACCCTTAATGAGATAGAAAGGGATTCCTTTTGAATGCCACAAAGTGTATTGAAATGGATCAAATGTATACATTCTGTATACATGAAAGGGGATTCAAAAGGATAAAGATTTTATGGATTAAAGGGGATTAAACATAAAACCCCTTAACGACATAGAAATGGATTCTTTTTGAATGCCAAAAAGTGTATTAAAATGAATGGAATATTTTTATACTTTTAATGACAATTTAATGTGCTTTTTCAAAACCTTTTTTTGGATAAGAAAGAATTGAAAATGTGAATTTCGGAGGTATTAAAATGTATTAATTCTGTATACTTAAAAAGGGACTTAAGAGGATAAATAGTTTATGGTTTGGAGATAATTCAAATTAAAAGCCCTTAAAGTGTATTGAAATGGATGAAATGTTTGTATACTTTTTAATGCCAATTTAATACGCCTTTTCAAATCCTTTTTTTGGATAAGAAAGGATTGAAAATGTAGATCTAGGAGGTATTAAAATGTATTCTTTCTGCATACTTAAAAGGGGATTTAAAAGGATAAGTAGTTTATGGATCGGATGGGATTAAAAATAAAACCCTTAATAAGATAGAAGGGGATTCCTTTTGAATGCCACAAAGTGTATTGAAATGGATTAAATGTATACATTCTGTATACATGAAAGGGGATTCAAAAGGATAGATTTTACGGATTAAAGGGGATTAAACATAAAATCCCTTAATGACATAGAAATGGATTCCTTTTGAATGCCAAAAAGTGTATTAAAATGGATGGAATATTTTTATACTTTTAATGACAATTTAACACGCTTTTTCAAAACCTTTTTCTGGATAAGAAAGAATTGAAAATGTGAATTTCGGAGATATTAAAATGTATTAATTCTGTATACTTAAAAAGGCACTTGAAAGGATAAATAGTTTATGGATTGGAGATAATTCAAATTAAAAACCCTTAATGGGATAGAAATGGATTCCTTTTGAATGTCACAAAGTGTATTGAAATGGATGAAATGTTTGTATATTTTTTAATGCCAATTTAATACGCCTTTTCAAATCCTTTTTTTGGATACGAAAGGATTGAAAATGTAGATCTAGGAGGTATTAAAATGTATTCATTCTCTATTCTTAAAAGGGGATTCAAAAGGTTAAAGATTTTATGGATTAAAGGGGATTAAAAATAAATCCCCTTAATGACATAGAAATGGATTCCTTTTGAATGCCAAAAAGTGTATTGAAATGGATGGAATGTTTATATACTTTTTAATGCTAATTGCATACGCTTTTTGAAATCCTTTTTTTGGATAAGAAAGGATTGAAAATGTAGATCTCGAAGGTACTAAAATGTATTCATTCTCTATTCTTAAAAGGGGATTCAAAAGGTTAAAGATTTTATGGATTAAAGGGGATTAAAAATAAATCACCTTAATGACATAGAAATGGATTCCTTTTGAATGCCACAAAGTGTATTGAAATGGATGGAATGTTTATATACTTTTTAATGCTAATTGCATACGCTTTTTGAAATCCTTTTTTTTGGATAAGAAAGGATTGAAAATGTAGATATCGAAGGTATTAAAATGTATTCATTATCTATTCTTAAAAGGGGATTCAAAAGGTTAAAGATTTTATGGATTAAAGGGGATTAAAAATAAATCCCCTTAATGACATAGAAATGGATTCCTTTTGAATGCCAAAAAGTGTATTGAAATGGATTTACTTTGAATGCCAAAAAGTGTATACAAAAGGATAGAATGTTTCAAAATGGATTTATTTTGTATGCCAGGATCTGTATTGAAATGAATTAAAAATTTGTTATCCATTTTAATACTTAACACTTTCTATCCCCCAAAGGTCAGAAAAAGGATTTCAAAAAGCGGATAGAAAATGGAGTCATTTTTTTTATCCTTTTTTATCCATTTTTTTTTATAGGGGAGGAACTTGAACCTAATTAAAAATTCATGGCACGCGTCAACCCGACCGACAGTCCTCAGGGGAAACCTAATCCTAATAAAATACTCTGCCAATTTATGGGCACCTAAGCTCACACTAGGTACTATAGTTCTAGTGTACGTGTAAGCTAATATAACTAAAATGTGAAATATGTTTTATTCAACTCCAGACTCAATTACCTTTTGTTTGATACCACACAAGCCATGTATTGACTTAAACTCTAATTTTCGAAATCTACCCTCACCCTTTAAAAAAAAACTAAAATGTATTTTGTTTAACTCCAGACTCAATTACCTATCGTTTGATATCACACACGCCATATTTTCACTTAAACTCTAATTTTTGAAATCTACCCCCACCTTTTTTTTTAAATCACCTAAAATGTATTTTGTTTAACTCCAGACTAAATTACCTTTCATTTGATATCACACATGCCATATTTTCACATAAACTCTAATTTGTGAAATGTACCCCCACCCTTTTATTGGGCTTGCGTTCCGTGGATTTCGTTCATTTTCAAATGGGACCATCTCGACCCAAGACCCAGCCTAGGTACCAAATTTCATTCAAATCAAATCGGGCAAGCTGTTTTTGAGTTATGCGCGTTGGTCGTTACAGACAGACATACAGACAGACAGACAGACGGCGCGACAAAAAAGTTTCAAAATCATCTGAAACGCAAAGATATGTAAAAATTTTTGAAATCGGAGCAACTTTTTTTTTCTCAAAAAAATTAGGATCACCATAGCTCACACTACTATAGTATAGTATATGTGTGAGCCAAAATAAGCGCGGCATTTTATGTTTTACACGGGGACATCCACTTCCTCTGACACGGCTCTCTGTCTAGTAATTGTTTAAATAACTAGGTTCTTACTAGTTTGGACTAGTAAGACCTTTCATTTTGAAATTTGTGTTGGAGAACTTGGCTTTACTTTTATCTTAATTCTTTTTACGGAATGCCATTTTCGCGTACTTGGCTTTTTTTTACATGAAATGTTTTTGTTATGATTTCCCTTCTTTTTTAAAGGAATTGGATAATACTTAATTTTTAAAGTAGTAAAATATGCGTTTCTGGGAGTGGGCAATTTTAGTTTTTTATAGATTTACATTTATAGGAGAGAGAAGTAAATTAAAATGTTGGAGTTTTTTAATTTTTTCATATAGTTTTATCATAGTGTCTTTCAGTGTTAAAAAGTTCAGCTCTCTAGCGTTTCTGGAAGTGGGCAGTGTTACTTTTACATAATTTTACATTTATAGGGGAAGGAAGTAAATTAGAATTTTGGGGTGTTTTAATTTTTTCCTATAGTTTTATCATAGTTCCTATCAGTCTGCCAAAGCTCAACTCTCTAGCATTTCTGGAAGTGGGCAATGCAACTTTTACATAACTTTAAATGTATAGAGAAGAGGAGTAAATTAAAATTTTGGGGTTTCTTGATTTTCTCCTATAGTTTTATCATAGTTCCTATCAGTCTGCTAAAGCTCAACTCTCTAGCATTTCTGGAAGTGGGCGATGCTACTTTTACATAATTTTAAATGTATAGGGGAGGGGAGTAAATGAAAATTTTAGGGTTTTATGATTTTTTCCAGGGGTTTGGTCATAATTTCTATCAGTCTGCCAAATTTCAGCTTTGTAGCATGTCTGGAAGTACAGTAGAATATTGATGATCTATACATGAGTGAGTGAGTGAGTGGGAATTTCGACGTTTTTTGAAATTTCGTAACTACTTTACTAAGTTATGGAATTCCATGAAACTTGGGGTGGTTGTTAACCTTATGGAGATCTACGACTGTGCAAAGTTTGAGAGTCGTAGCTCATTCCGAAGTAGAGTTTTAGGTAGGTCAAATATCGGCTGAAATGTTTTAAGAAAAGATGGTTACGGCGCGCGAACTTGGCGAGGCACTGCCGTGCCCTCAGATCTGCTTACCTTTAAATTCAATAAACTTTGATTAAAAACAAAAAAAGCACTTTGCCGAAACAGGTTTTGCTCGATTTCTACGCGGGGTCACAAATAAAACGAAAACATAATTATGTAAGTGTGGATGTCACAGAGAGACGAATTTAAATCGAAGTATACATACTCAACTCACCCCAGGGCTGGCCGTTTGCAAAAATAGAATACCTACGGGGGCGCCGACTACGGGGGTAGTAAGGGGCTAGGGCACCTCCAAGACGTAAACAGGGAGGTACGAAGCACCCCCAAGCATAGTCACATAGAAACTGATTACTAATCGGCTTTGTTCGGTTCACAAAAAATGGCCGATATTCCAGTAAAATCTATGACTACAGTACCTAGATTTTTTAAAAAAAATCTAGATAATCTGGACTAGTTACTTACCTATGTTCAGCGAATTTTTGATAAACTATGTAGCTCTATACTTAGCTGGATATGTTTTATTTACTGACGCGGGCGCCACTTTGGCAGAATTAAGGCCCTTAATTATTATGCAAATAATATAAAATAAAAATATAAGATTTTCATTATTCAGTCTAGCAATTTATTCCCATTTTCTTTTCTTTTATATCTATATTTTTTTTCCAAATCGGCTAACCTATATGTTACTTTTTTTTAGGTACCTAAATTATTCTTCTGAATTTTTCTTATATGTGCTACTTCTTGAAAATAAATAAATAAATATATTAGAGGCGCAATTAGGGGGGGGGAGAGGGCGTATAAATCGATTTTAACGAAATTTGGCACAGTGATGAAGGTCCGGTGACAATACAATATTCTGAAAAAAATTTGGGGGATAGGTGTTCGTGCAACTTTAATTTTAAATTCAAATTTTGCGCCAAATTCCCGTATTCGGAAAACCCACACAATTTCAATTTTGATTGGCACAAGCAAAACGCCAGCGCCATCTACGAAAAATGAATCTGCGCAAAAAGGCGTAACCAAGAAAGATTCGTCTGTCGTATTCTATCGAGATCACCACGCAGCATGGTGATAAATTCTATTAACCAAAAAATCCAATAACATTCTTAGAAAATCAAACTAAACCATTACACAAACAAGGGATTCTAGTGTGGATCGACTGCAATGACTGGGCCAGCGAGAGGAGCTCCTCTGGACGACGGAAACAACTAAAAAGGTGAGTGCCAATCCTCTATATTGTCTTTGTGTGGCTCGGAAAAATTAATATTTTTACATCGTCCTTTTAAGGATTTTTGCACCCAGATTTTATAAAACGACCAGCGCGTTTACAGTCCCGCAGCTCTACCAACCTCAAACCTCAAATCATCAACAATAGGGGATGGATGAGGGGTGTAAAGGGGATAAATTCATAACTTAACCAAAATAGATACGAACATGCGGTTTTTAGATTTATCATTTGAACCATTGACAATAAAATTTTATGAACAAAAACAGGGGGTAGGTAAGGAGGTAAAGGAGATGAAGGTGGTAAATTCAGAATTTTGTTATAAAAACAGATAAAAACTTGCGGTTTGCAGATGTATCATTTGATTTAGTAACAATACAATTTTGTAAAGAAAAATAGGTAGTTTGGACCGAACCAAAAAATTTTGAACGATTTTTTTGACAAATTGTTAATTAATTAATTTTTAATTTAATTTAATTTAAAATAAATTTTATGTCAATGGCTAAAAGCTCGTCATGTGACATTCTTTTAGATATTTAATACCTACATATCATATCTTTATTTTTGCCAGCGTTCATAATTTTTCTATACTTATAATATTTTTATGTTTTTTAAGAGCCATAACACATTTAAAATACATTTAAGCAAACATACCAAAATTAAAAGCTATTTTATAAATAACTAGCCAAATAATAACTGGCATCGTCAGTTAGCCTGAATTAAATGCGCCGTAGCGTAAAAAAAATGCCTTAACCAGACAGAAAACTCATGGAACATGTACTTATTCCAAATTTCAATAAAATCGGTTAAGCAGTTTCTGAACTCTTTTCCTTTACAGGGTGGGCCAAAAAAACCCGGACATTTTTTTATTATAACTTTTGAACTATACAATCGATATTAATGGGACAAACTGCACTTGCCAAAGAATTGATCAGAGTTTTGACTAATTATAATTATTTGTCAGCGATCTCAAAATCCAAGAGGGCGGACAATATTAAAATGTACCCTTTAAAGATGCTGGTTTATTCTTATGTTGCGAACACGTTTGAATTATTTTTTTAAATCAGTAGAAAAGCTGCGTTCTTGCCACGCACAAGGTATAAATCAGCAAAATCGGTTTGATGGTTCTAAAAAAATATTTTTGTTTCAACCATTGTTTTGAACACAGCAGTTTGTCCCATTAAAATCGATAGTATAGTTCAAAAGTCATAATGAAAAAAAATTGTCCGGTTTTTTTTGGCCCACCCGGTATATATGTTTAATTGATTGATTTATAAGAATTCTAATTTAATTCAGCAGATTTTTTTTTGTAAAATATCACTGAATAGAGTTAAAAAGATACTATTATAAATCAGTACGTTTTGACGTAGCTAGATTAAAATTAAGCGCTCTTGTTACTCATCTGACTTTAACTACGTGGTAAAAAGGAGGACGGAGATAGCAATTCATAAATAGTATCAAGTCTTTATCCAAGTTCGTTAGGTAATTCACTTTTGCTCTGAGGTACATGAAGAAATATTTATTTATGTTTTATATTTATGTTCCCAATAAGCTAGCTAACATTATTTATTATGCTAACATTTTTAAATATTTTTACAAAGATGCAAGTGAAGTGAATCGCCGGACCACATAGCAACAGCCGCCCCAAAATAAAAAATAAACCAAATTTAATTAATAAAATAGGCATAATGCAAGGTTGTCGCTTTGACGGATGTTACAAGTGCGTGCAATTAAAATGAAAATATACATTGGATGTCACAGACTGATGAATATCAATTGGATCGATTCTTGAATATACTCGCGCCAATATACACAGAAATTTTGACGTCAAATTTTTTTTAAAAATTTTGCTGTATTCTTCATCAGACACTTGTTATGCTATGACATCCATTTAATTTAGGTACACCTGGGCCCTCCCCATCAGGACTGTACCAAAAACATGGAAAAACGTTGTGACATCCGATTTGGATGTCACGGCGTCGAAGGATGTCACAAGATATCTAAAATTTTTACGCCTGGATGTCACAACGATCAGCGGATATTTATATATATATATATATATATATATATATATATATATATATATATATATATATATATATATAAATATCCGCTGATCGTTGTGACATCCAGGCGTAAAAATTTTAGATATCTTGTGACATCCTTCGACGCCGGGACATCCAAATCGGATGTCACAACGTTTTTCCATGTTTTTGGTACAGTCCTGATGGGGAGGGCCCAGGTGTACCTAAATTAAATGGATGTCATAGCATAACAAGTGTCTGATGAAGAATACAGCAAAATTTTTAAAAAAAATTTGACGTCAAAATTTCTGTGTATATTGGCGCGAGTATATTCAAGAATCGATCCAATTGATATTCATCAGTCTGTGACATCCAATGTATATTTTCATTTTAATTGCACGCACTTGTAACATCCGTCAAAGCGACAACCTTGCATTATATATATATATATATATATATATATATATATATACATACGATATATATATATATATATATATATACATATATATATATATATATATATATATATATATATATATATATATATATATATATATATATATATATATATATATATATATATTTTTTTTACGGTACATATACTGTAAATGTACTTTCTTTAGTATTGTCGATGTATTTTTCCATTTTTACAGAATACATTGAGTTTTTACACAATTGGATTTGAAAATAAATTGGTAAATTTTTTTTTTTAAGTCACAAGCTTTTATAAAATGCACTAAAAGTTTAAAAATAATTTTCTAACATGCTAATATTATCATAATAATAAAAGCGATGGCCGACTGATGAAAATTTTGACGATGTTAGCACGATAAGACATTCGTATCAATTAAATATCACTATTTGCAAGAATCAATCTAGCAGAAAAATGCAGAGGTACCAAACCCACCCATTTCTCTGCCATAGGTATGGCAATGGCATAACATTGCGGTACATCAAACATATCTTTGATGACCTGCTATGTTGAATATTCTTTAAGTGTTTAGATCACAACTTTAGAATAACTTATGCTTTGATTTGCGGCCATCGCTTTTATAATTATGATAATATTAGAATGTTAGAAAATTATTTTTTAATTTTTAGTGTATTTTATAAAAGCTTGTGACTTAACTTGTGTTTAGGATATTTTTTTCTTAATGTTGTATTGTCATGGGACCACTATGTGTGTACCAAATTTCATCCAAATCGGATAATGGGAAGTGTGTCAAAAACGCTTCACAAGATTTGATAGATAGTTGGATAGTTAGATAGTTAGATAGTTAGATAGTTAGATAGTTAGATAGTTAGATAGTTAGATAGTTAGATAGTTAGATAGTTAGATAGTTAGATAGTTAGATAGTTAGATAGTTAGATAGTTAGATAGTTAGATAGTTAGATAGTTAGATAGTTAGATAGTTAGATAGTTAGATAGTTAGATAGTTAGATAGTTAGATAGTTAGATAGTTAGATAGTTAGATAGTTAGATAGTTAGATAGTTAGATAGTTAGATAGTTAGATAGTTAGATAGTTAGATAGTTAGATAGTTAGATAGTTAGATAGTTAGATAGTTAGATAGTTAGATAGTTAGATAGTTAGATAGTTAGATAGTTAGATAGTTAGATAGTTAGATAGTTAGATAGTTAGATAGTTAGATAGTTAGATAGTTAGATAGTTAGATAGTTAGATAGTTAGATAGTTAGATAGTTAGATAGTTAGATAGTTAGATAGTTAGATAGTTAGATAGTTAGATAGTTAGATAGTTAGATAGTTAGATAGTAAGATAGTTAGTCAGAACATCTGAAGTTAAATAAAAGCTTGTAAAAACCAATTATTGTCTTGTAAATTTTTATTATTACAGTAAAAAGTTACCGACATTTTTTACTGGAATTTTACAAAAAAAAATTTTCAGTGGTTATATATTGTTCTAATGTTTGGTTTGTTATGCGAGGAACAAAAATTTTCGATACTTGTACCAATAATTTGTATTTTTCCAAACCGCTATGTGGGTACTGAAAACAGCGATGCGGTGTTCGTGCGGGACCTCATAAGTAAGTGAGCTCACCAATCCAGAATTTCCAGGTCGAAGCCTCACCTTTTAGATATTGCAATAAATAATATTAATTTAAAATCAATAAATACAAAATATGCAGAATACCCACTTTAATACCAAATCAAGAAAAGTCGGTCCAGGACAACTGGGCGCCGCCAACTCGGCGCTGCCAACTGGGCGCCGGGCCAACTCGGCGCCGGACTAATTTTTTTTTTTGATAAAATGTGTAGATGAAAAATAAAATATATTATTTATATAAAAACATCCTTAAAAAATCCTTTACGCAATTTTTTTGAAATTTGTTTTTGTTAATAAAGTTAAATCCATTAAGTCGACTGTTAAATCTTGGTAGTTGTAGTGTTTGGTAACCTGGTAACACTACAATTTACGTTTTTTATTACAACAATGGCGGATCCAAAAACCAAAAGGCGGATCCAAAATGGCGGATTTTCTTATTTACTAACCGATTTGTCTCAAACTTGAAATATTAGATTGCTTGAGGTCATTTATCAAAATTTTTTACTCAAACTTAAAAAAATCAAAATGGCGGATCCAAAATGGCGGATTTTCTTATTTACCAACCGATTTGTCTCCAACTTGAAATATTACATTGCTTGAAGTCATTTAACAAAATTTTTTACTCAAACTTAAAAAAATCAAAATGGCGGATCCAAAATGGCGGATTTTCTTATTTACTAACCGATTTGTCTCAAACTTGAAATATTACATTGCTTGAGGTCATTTAGGAAATTTTTTTACTAAAACTTAAAAAAATCAAAATGGCGGATCCAAAATGGCGGATTTTTTTTTTACCAACCGATTTGTCTCAAACTTGAAATATTACATTGCTTGAGGTTATTTAACAAAAATTTTTACTCAAACTTAAAAAAATCAATATGAGGAATCCAAAATGGCGGATTTTCTTATTTACTAACCGATTTGTCTCAAACTTGAAATATTACATTGCTTGAGGTCATTTAACACAATTTTTAACTCAAACTTAAAAAAATCGAAATGACGGATCCAAAATGGCGGATTTTACCTGTAGCAAATAAGGCCCAGCTGGTAATAAGGCTCACTTTGAATAAGGACGGATTAACCTGTGGCTCTGCAACCCGACATACACCAACTGGCGGTGTAAATCTCCTGGGTAGCAGCGCTACAAACAAACTATCGTGAGTCAGACATTCCGTTGGCGTGCTCTCTTCTTGCTCAATCGTTGTCAAATGTCGTGTAAGGCGAAAGAGTCTACTGAGGCAAAAGTTTTATAGCAAATGTAACGCAAGTTATTTCAATCGGTCAAAGTCACTGTTCCTAAATTGTTATTTTTTTAAACAGATCAATCGATTATTGTTTTTTTTTTAGTAATTCAACATAACTTTAAAACGTACATGTCAAAAATAGGGTCTAGTCTAGTAGATCTTCCAGGCCCTTCTTCCCGTCTGTCATTTTACAAGTTGCATTTTTAGAATATGGGGAAAATTTGTCGCAATATCAGAGCGCAGTGGACTACAGAATCTTTGACTGCTGGGTTTAATGCCGTAGAACAACTGAAACAACCAGCTGCGTTCTGTCACCCTTATTATTGTCTCTGTCAAAAATAAGGTTTATAAGTAGAGCTTATATTTCTGTGGTCGGGACTTAAAAGGTCATAATAAGTCGAAATATAGCAAAATACAGGTTTTTCTACAACTTGCCAACTTGCTTTAAAATTGCATATTCTTCAATCCCTTAAAACGGAGTAAGTCAATCTAACCTGTTTTTGGAGATATTTACACCTCATAAATCACCAACGCAAATATTTTACACGATTTCAGGGTTGACTTTTAAACTTTAGCAGCTTTCCAACAAGTGTCAAATCTATACTTTATGACCTTTTAAGTGCCGACCAGAGATTTGTGTCTTATGTAATGATAAAAAGTAATATTTAAAAAAACGTTGTTTTACTTTGTTTTCATTTTACATTTCTTATTTAGTTCAATGATTATATTAAGCCCATTTTTATACCTGTGATCCTGTGTACCTTATTAATGTCTTTGTCAGATATACGCCTAGTATCTTTCACTACATACCGGGGGCCAAAAAAAACCGGACAAATTTTTTCATTATAACTTTCGAACTATACCATCGATTTTAATGGGACAAACTGCACTTAACAGAGAATTAATCAGTGTTGTGACTAAATATATTGTTTTGTCCACCATCTGAAAATCCAAGATGGCGGATGAAATTAAATTGTACCCTTCAAAGATGCTCATTTATTCTTGTGTTGCGAACATGTTTTAATTATTTATTTAAATCAGTAAAAAAGCTGCGTTCTTACCACGCACAACAAGGTATAAATCAGCAAAATTGGTTTGATGGTTCTAAAAAAAAAGTATTTTTGTTTCAACCATTGTTTTTCATATTGCTTATAAATTCATTACTACTAAACCGATTTTGATGAAATAAAAGCATCCTGGTCAGAATTGATTGCTTTTTCTAGATCATGATAAAAATTTATCGCCATCTTTAAATTTAAGATGGCGGACAGAATCATATTTAATTCTTCAAAATGGCGTGTTTATTCTTATTTTCTGAAAAATGTTTTAGTTTTTTTAATCTATAGAAAAGCACTGCTTTTCTCCTGCTTAACAAGGTACAAAGTAATAAAATCGGTTAAGTGGTTCTCACAAAATCTGATTTTGCTTTAACCATTGTTTTACAAATTATACGATTGCATTGCCAATGCTGTCTGCATTCAGTTATTTATAAATTCATTATTACTGATTGATCTTTAAAATTCGCATCATGACGCTTTTTATTTTACTAAAATCGGTTCAGTAATAATGAATTTAAAAAGAAATTAATGCAGACAGGATTGGCAATGTAATCGTATAATTTGTAAAACAATGGTTAAAACAAAAACGGATTTTGTGAGAACCACTACACCGATTTTATTAATTTGTACCTCTTTATGCGGGAGAAAGGTAGTGTTTTTCTACAAATAAAAAAAACTAAAATATTTTCGCAAAATAAGAATCAAGAATGATTTTGTCCGACATCTTAAATTCCAAGATGGCGGAAAATATTGACAACAATCTTTAAAAGCACTCAATTCTCAACACGATTTTTTTTATTTCAATAAAATCGGTTTAGTAATAACGAATTTATAAGGAAATGCAGACAGGATTGGCAATGCAATCGTAGAAACTGTAAAACAATGGTTAATACAAAAATAGATTTTTTGAGAACCACCACACCGATTTAATCAATTTGTACGTCGTTGTGTGAGGAAAAAAAGTAGTTTTCTATTAATTGAAAAAAAAAAACAAAAACACTTTTGGAAAATAAGAATAAACACGCCACTTTGAAGAATCAAGTATTATTCTGTCCGCCATCTTGAATTTTAAGATGGCGATCAATTTTGACCTTGATCTTTAAAAATCAATCAATTTTCACTAGGATGTTTTTTATTTCATCAAAATCGGTTTGGTAGTAATGAAGTTATAAGGAAATAAATGCAGACATGATTGTCAAGGCAATCGTATAATATGCAAAACAATGGTTGAAACAAAAATATATTTTATAGAACCACAGAACCGATTTTGCTAGTTCATAGCTTGTTGTGCGTGGCAAGAATGCAGCTTCTTAATTAGTTTAAAAAAATAATTAAAAATGTTCGCAACACAAGAATAAACGAGCATCTTTGAAGGGTACATTTTAATTTCGTCTGCTATCATGGACAAAGAAATATACTTAGTCAAAACTCTGATTAATTCTCTATCAAGTACACATTGTCACATTAAAATCGATTGCATAGTTCAAAAGCTACAATAAAAAAAAATTATCCGGTTTTTTTTGGCCTACTCGGTATTTCTAAATTTAGAATTTAACTCCATTGTTTCAATAAAAAGCTTTTCCGTCGAGATGCACGTTTTTTTTTTTAAATAAATAACTGCCATAGGTAGGCCTTACTAGCAGCAGATACCTTCTTATCAATCAATGACTTGAATATAAAGAAGATTTTAAGACATATTCATGAATTTGAGTGTACTTCCAAGGAAGGAAAAAGAATTGACGTTTTCACTAAGTTATTTTTGAGCAACGGCGGAGTTTTTGAAGTTTGCATTTTGAAGGGGGGTATATAACTATTTTATTTATGCAAATTTCGGTTTGTGTGTGACAGCAAAATAAATTTCAGTTTAAACCTTCCGGTGGTCTTACGCCTATGGATCACTCATGGCCCCCCCTTGGCCATAGGTTAGGAACGCGCCGGTGGCAGACATTATCCAATAGGGTTATTGCAGCCAACGACGCACAGTGATCTGGGGCTAGGTCATAAGTGGTCAAATCCAACATCCTGATAACATTCTTAACCGATGCTAATTGAACCCTTAAATGACCCCAGGGATTCGAAGCATTAAAAGTTAATTCGTAAAGCTATTCTTTTTTTAAGTTATAGAGGGTTCATTTAGTATAATTTTGGAGCATAATCACCATAAACCTAAAGTAAAACTAAATGGATCCATGACGGATCTGATACCGTCCATGATACAACAAGACAAGATATGCTCTCTAGCCGCAAATAGCGTTTGCAGCGCGCACGACGTCATGCCGAGAGTGAAATTTAAAAATATGAGGGCTCGTTTTCAATGAAAATTAGGTTAGTTCAGATAAATGAGATATTATTAGTATTATAAATACAACGATAAGATAATGTAAAAGTTTTATGTGGAGTCGGAGAGCCGACCAGAGCAAAACAATAATTCTAAAATCTGATTAAAATCTGTGTGACCACTCCGTAAAGTAGAAATTTAATCTATTGATACAAAAATCATGTATTATTTAACCTTTTGGATTTTTTTTAACATGGCTTTAGTTTCTAATAAAGAATAAAATAAAAAGCCAATTTTCAATCGGTTGTTTATTTTCAAAATAAGTATACTACAGTTACAACTCGGGTTCTGTGGAGCAGTTTTTAAAATAATTATAATAATCAAACAAGTTTCGTGGCTAATCGGGTAAAAAGGAGTTTTTGTTTCTCTCATAATTTTCCGTGGGTAGCTTGAAAGCTTACCTCACGGGGGTTCAAGATCTAATGGACACCTAATAAGTGTTAACAGTTAACTCTTTCGTCCTTATGGGACTCCTCAGAACACTGCTTGGTAAATGTGACACTCTTGCAAAGTTAATTAGACGGTTTTGTCTCTAATCCTATGTAAATAGTAAGAGAACTTTCGCAAGAAGCGCCATGTAGCGAGATACGATAGAAACAAGAACAAGAGCAGGCGAAATAAACTGCTTGCTATACATATCGATCAACGAAAATAAATCAAAAGAAACAAACTAATCCGTGACCAACGACAGCTCTTTCTGCCTTTTAGGCCAGATCGACGCTTATTGTCCGTCAACGGAATTTTTAAGCCAAATAATACTAACAAACGTGAAATTTAGTACCCGTGAATGTACAAAATCAAACAAGGAGTCCATTAGATCTTGGACCCCGGTGAGGTTAAGCTTTCAAGCTAACCACGGATGAAAATGAGAGAAACAAAGACTCCTATTTGCCCGATTAGCCACGAAACGTTTGATTTTTTAAATTCACGGGTACTAAATTTCACGTTTGTTAATTATAATAATAATAGTATAATTTATTATTAATATTACTTTTAAATTGGTAATAACAAAATACGAAATTAAAATTTAAAATGTTTTGAGCAAATCCTTGCACTCACATTAAATTTATCTTCACGTCTAGACAAACGGATCCACTCCTGTGCCATTTTTTTGTTTTTTGGAAAGGTAAAAAAGCTCAAATCGTGTGCAAAGCCTTTCACCTGATTGTCCGAATCACAACCATACACTGCACATCTCATTTTCACCAATTTTAAATAATCAAAACATAAAACTAATCGATAGAAACGTATACAACAATGCAAACTGCAACCTAAACCAAGGGGGTTGACTCTCGGCGTGACGTCACCCCAGCTGATCGCGAAGCGCGGTGCATGCGCGAAATCATATCATGTCTTGTTATACCATGGATACCTTCCTTCCTTAGCTAGCCTATTCGCACAAGTGAAGCTATGATAATCACCCTTGAAAACACAACGAAGTTTTTGATTATAACAAAAATTATTGAGCGAAATGAAGTCTACTATAATCCGAAAACAGCATATTGATGCGACGCTCAGTTAAAAAGTTAGCAGTTTTTGAATAATTTAATTGTCAAAAAACTGTCATAAGCATTAATGGATTTTGACCAAAAACTAATCGGCTCGTCAGAGTGTAGAACACTATTTTACCTAAAAATTTTATGAAAATCGGTTGAGCGGTTTAGGAGCTATCGTGTTACGGAGAGAAAAAAAATACACACATACACACTTATTGTCGGTTTAGTAATAATGAATTTATGAGGAAATGAATGCACATAGAAATGGCAAGGCAATCGCATAATCTGTAAAACTTTTCCGAAAAAAATTAAAAAATTTTCAAAAAATATAAGAATAAACAGCCTTTTTAAAAAGTAAAGTTTTTATATCCGCCATTTTGGATTTTACAATGACGGCAAA
This sequence comes from Aspidapion aeneum, assembly GCA_963576565.1. NCBI lineage: Eukaryota > Metazoa > Arthropoda > Insecta > Coleoptera > Brentidae > Aspidapion > Aspidapion aeneum. Next base: position 71,819,918 of record OY755039.1, on the reverse strand, counting down.
TTTTAATAGTGATCTTTTAAAAGCAATCAATCTGTTCCACTTTTATTAAAATCGGTTCGGCAAAAATTTATTTATGAGGAAATTAATACAGACGGGATTCAGAAGACAATCGTTACAACCTGTAAAACAATATAGTTGAAGTAAAAATCAATTTTTAGGGCCCGAAATTGTGCTTAACAAAGATAGAGCTTTTCTACGAACAAAAAAATATCCAAAATTTCCACACGTTCCCAACATAAGAATAAACAAGCCTCTATCAAGGGTCAAGATGGTGGACAAAAATATACTTTTACACAAATGTCCGATCAATCAATCTCTGCCAACTACTCTTTGCTTTGGTAAAATTGGTGTTATAGTTGGAAAGTTATAACGAAAAACATTTTGTCGGGTTTTTTTGCCCACCAGGAATATTTGAAAAGCGCTCACTTTTATAAATTGTTTTCTTTCAGACTAAATTGATACTTTCAAATATCTTAAAATTCTTACCATAACATACAAACATTTAACATAATATCAGGGTGTAATAATATCAAACTTTAATAGGTGGTAGAAAAGATCAAAAGAAGAATTTTTTCTTATTATATTTTGCATCATACTTCTTTGTTTTTTAGATAAAGGGTGCCAAACTTAACAGCTATTGTTTTATTTTTTGTTATAACTTCCTTAAAAATCATAACAGAAAATCGACATTTTCTGAAATTATGCATGACAATAAGGGTAATAATTAAATGGTAAAATTATTTGAAAATAAATGGAAATACTCAAAATTAATATCCAAAATAGGGGATTTTGGATATGGCGAAAGGAATGACAGGGGCACAATCTTAATGAACTATCTAAATGAATTAGTTTTATAGGAAGAAACCGCTACGAAAGTAGACATGGCTCAGTGATCACAGGATGGAAGAAAAATTAACAATAAAAATAAACAACTTGACATGAGTAAACTTACGAAAATAAAGCCATATACAAAGAAATGCTAAACGAACAGCCACATCTTTTCCGACTTGGGTCAAAGTTCTTATCAGCGTATCATTTATTTCATCTATATTTTCGTTTTCGCATCTTAAGTTTTGGGTTAAACTTAAGATGCGAAAACGAAAATATAGATGAAATAAATGATACGCCGATAAGAACTATGACCCAAGTCGGAAAAGATATGGCTGTTCGTTTAGCATTTCTTTGTATATGGCCCAAGTCGGAAAAGATGTGGCACAAAAGGGTGAAAAGAGAGAAAATTTTATATCAGAAGAGATAAAGAAACTCATCGAAAAAAGGCGGAACCTGGAGAAAGAAGGAAAGAGAACATCGATAGAATACACAAAAATAAATAAAACTATAAGAAAAATGATAAAAGAAAATAAAAGAAAGAGCCAAGAAATAAAAGTTGAAAGAGTTATAGAAAATAACAGGAATATGAAATGTCTAAGACCGACTCTATATATTATCTATATCAGTGGCGCACCCAGGAATATGTCTTGGGGGGGCCGAGGCCTCTTGGGGGGGCCCGAAGCCTCAATATGTCGCATATTAAGCTAGCTGGGTGCGCCCATGTCTATATTATAAATATCACACAGCTATTCTATACAAAATTATACCAAACAAAAAGGGAACCATCGCGAGAAACCATAAAGAAACTCCAAACAAAAATAAAGAACATAAACTCAGAATTACAACCCGAAGTAAGCAAAATGGAAATAAAGAGAGCATTAAAGAAAATGAAAAATAACAAATCACCTGGAAAAGACGGAGTAACGGCAGAAATGCTAAAGTACGGTGGTAAAACTGTAGTTAATACCCTCCATATTCTCCTCAATAAAATTCTAAAAGAAAAAATAATCCCAAACAACTGGAAAGAATCAGTAACCATTATTCTAAACAAGAAAGGCGATAGGGCAGACCCAAAAAACTATCGACCTATAACACTCCCCAATGTAATTTATAAGCTTTTCACGAAAATATTAAAAGATAGACTAACAACAAAAATTGACGGATATCAATCAAAAGAACAAGCAGGCTTCAGATAGGGTTTCAATACAGTTGACCACCTGCTAACCACGAAAATTCTAATAGAGCGAGCCAACGAATACAACATTCCACTCTATATTGCGTTTATAGACTTTGAAAAAGCTTTTGATAGTATTGAGCACTGGGCAGTAAAAGCATCTTTAATTAGTAGCCGAATAGATCACAGATACACAGATTTAATAGCCAATATATATAGCGAAGCAACAACATCAATCAAAATCCACGAAGGGACCAAGCCAATCCGCATAAGAAAAGGTGTCAGTCAGGATGACACAATATCTCCTAAACTATTTAACCAGGCCCTAGAAGATGTTTTTAAAAACTTAGACTGGGAAGAAATAGGCATCAAAGTAAGCGGACAATACTTGAACCACCTAAGATATGGTGACGATATTGCCTTAATAAAAGATAAGAAAAAGGAACTTATAAAAATGCTGGGAGAACTGGATACAGCAGCGAAAAATATAGGCTTGAGTATGAACTACACTAAAACTAAAATCATAACAACCACATATGAAGATATCACCAGAATAAACCAAGAAAAAATAGAACAAGTAGATTAATATATATCTGAGACAAATTATTAAACTAAAAAAAGAAAACCAAACAGCTGAAATCAAGAGACGAGTAAGATTGGCCTGGGCAGCATTCGGTAAATTAAGCTACATAATAAAAAATAATCTGCCTGTGCTCACATATGGATCCCAGACCTGGACGCTTACAAAATCAAACATGGATAAGGTAACAAAAGCCCAAAGATCCATGGAAAGACAAATGTTACATGTAAAGCTAACAGATAGAAAAAGGAATGAATGGATAAGAAATAAAACAAAAGTAAGGGATGTCAGAGGAGAGGTAGCAAAATTTAAATGGAAATTTGCTGGTCAAAATATCAAACTGAAAGACAATCGATGGAACAAATGCATTGTAGACTGGAGACCTTGGCAAAATAAAAGAAGTAGGGAAAGACCCCAAATGAGATAGCGGACGATTTGAAGAGACATGCAAGGACTAGATGGATGAACAGGGCGACAGACAGAGAAGAGTGGAAGATATTGGGGGAGGCCTATGTCCAAAGATGGATCGACGAAAGCTAAATAGATAGATAGATAGATAGATAGACTTAAAATTATCACAAAAAATCGTTAAAATATAGTGCTAATATTATTATTTTATATTTGTTTTAAGGGTCCTTTAGACATGTACAAAAATCTATTTCAATTTCTTTTGTGTAAATTTAATAGCTCATAAAAATATTAATTCTTAAAAGAATTGAGAAATTTATACGTATTCCAAAGATTATTTGGCCACACTGTATCCTTAACCTACCTATATTTTCTTGGAAAAAAGCAACGTTGTTCAATTTGATATTTTAAAATTCATCGTTTTTCCCTACTTTCCAAACTTAAAAAATGCTATAACTTGGCAAAAAGTTATTTGAACTTTTTGTCTGCTTTGGACATTCCGCACCATCTCTTAAAGATTGGTTCATCATTTAAATTACACCCTGTATTTTAGGTATCATATTTTAATTATATTTTATAAAAGGCCAAGGCCCAAAAGTAGGTATCCATTTCCTGTTTACTGGGTATCCAATCTAAAGGACTGCGTATCCAAATGGATACACAATATAGTCTATGCAGACTGATAGGAACTATGACAAAACTATAGGAAAAAATAAAAAACCCGAAATTATAATTTACTCCCCTTCCCTATACATGTAAAGTTATGTAAAAGTAACATTACCAACTTCCAGAAACGCTAGAGAGCTGTGATTTGACAGATTGACAGAAACTAAGAGAAATCTATATAATAATTGAGATAAAAGTATAGCCAAGGTCTCCAATATACATTTTAAAATTAAAGGTTTTTACTAGTTTCGAAAAGTTTATTTAAATGTTTTGCGAAATATATTTAAAACGTAAAGTTTGGTACACGTGAATAAAGAAAACAAAATTTCTTCGTGGATAATCGGGTGTAGAAAGGTTTTGTTCCTCTTGTGTTTTTCCGTGGGTAGCTCGAATGCTGTACACCCACGGGGGTTCAAGATCTAATGGCCACCCATTAAGTGTTGACAGTTAACTGTTTCGTGCTTAAGGAACCCTTCAGAACCGTGCATGGTCAATGTAACACCTTTGTAAAGTTGGAGAGACGGTATATAAATTTCATCTTACGATATTGATAAGAGAAATGAAAAATAATGCCTGCAATACGGTATGCTTTAAGCACAAGTGGCGACATCTACCGAATACAAAACCTTTTTATATACGTTTAGCCACGAAAAATTTTTGTTTTCTTTTTAATATTTAGCCTTGGAATTGGACACTGATTCAAAAATAAAATGTTAATTAGTCAACTAAGTGTAATTCATTTAATAACTACTCATTATTTGCCTTTGCCAACCCCTTACAACTGATGTTATTATCACTGGACTTTAATAATAATGTAATTTAATTAAAGTGCCTTTTTATCGCTAAAGTATGTAGCTCTCGCTCCCCTCATGCTAAAACCTTATTGCTTTAAAAAAATATTAATGTCACTTTTATCCTTTGAATTTGGCGTGTAATACTAATATTAGTTTTTGCCAAACATTCTGCCTAATATATAATCCAAAAAATTAACCTAGGAAGAATTAAATAGACACTGACTTAAAAATGACATTTGCTATTTTGCAAATTTTATTCTGCTCTTTAAAATGAAAGTATACTATACTATAGTTAAATGTGGCATTTGCGAATTTCTTATCTATGAACCGACAATTTTTAATTTTGGTTACTTTGTTAAGCGCGCTCTATAAAAATGATAAAACTGTTGACTGATTACTATGTAAAAAGGTTCGAGTAAGCGAACGGTGTAACTTCCGTCAAAATCTGACATGTGGTTTTGAAGATATCGTAATTTTTTTAATAAAAATACATGAAATTTATTGAGCTTTTTAAATATTTTGGGATAAATATCAAAAACTATCGGTCCAAGATAATTTATTTTATAATGAAACGAATTGTAGCTCCGGCTCCTCTCATGCTACAGACTCAATGCATCAAAAAAAGTTTTAATTTCAACCAATTTGTGTATAAGATTCTATTTCGTTGACGTTTTACAAATATTTTTCGCGGTATTTGATCAAAAAATAAACCTAGAAACTAAAATTTTGTCATAACTTAAAAATGACATATGTCATTTTATAGATTTTTGTCTCTTCTTTAACATGAAATTAATCCTATTATTATTGGAATTATATTTCAAAAAATATTTGCAAATTCCTTTAATTTTATAAGATTTTTATTAATTTTGGACCGTTTTGATAAATGTTAAGTGCCCTACACCAGCGCCCTCTACATTAAGGTTAAAACTATAAATAAAGTTTTATGTAGAAAGGTTCGGCGAAGTGAGTAGTGTAATTTTTGTCCAATTCGGACCTACTGTTTTAAAGATATCGCGATTTTTGTAAAAATGCGTGTTAATCCGTGTTATTTCCGTTGTGATTTTTGCGTGTTTTTTAGTATTTATTTTTCAAACTCAAAAACGGTACAACTTAGAAAAGTCAAACTTTTTTTAAAAAATATTTTGGTATTTTCTTAAAAAGATAGCAGTTTGAGAACTGTCAAAAAGTGTAAGGGCAAAAAAATTTCTCGATTCAGTATTTTTGACTGCAAAAACCTTGCATAGTTTTTGAAAAATCCTCAAAACTCAAAAACCAAAAACTAATTTTAAAAACCAACTATACGGTTAGCGAAAACTCCCTTAGCTCCGCAAAATGTTTAAAATTTGGTTAAAATGCATTAAACAGTTTTGGAGTAATGACCAGATATATTTTAAAAAACGGCAAATAAACAGTGAAATTGTGACCAATTTGATTGTACAGTGAAAATGCGTCACTGCAGGGATTCAGAAGAGCCCCAAAATGGGGCACTTGACTTTTTCCGATCTGACTGAAAAGCAATAGGCTTTCTGAGCACACATAAGAGTATACTTGTGCAGAATCTCAAGTTTCTAGAATAATCCCCTGGACACTTATGGTGTGCCAACGGAGGTACATCAAAAAAAGTCACTTTTTGACGGTTTTTCCCCTATTTCCCCTACTTGAAATTTTCCGATTTGACCCAAAATTAACATTTTTGGTTTCCCGTAAGTTCTTAATCAGTGCGCCAAATTTCATCCTTCTACGTCAAAGCGTTCCCGAGTAAGCGTCAAAATTCGAGCGCGATACACAAGGGGTGCTAGGGACGGAATAATAAAAAAAAAATAATAATAAAAATAATGTTACGGCCGAGGCGGCTCAAGTAATTGATTTTTGCCACAAGCGAAAATCAATAAACATACGGATGATTTTCGCTACGCGAAAACATCCGTATCACAAATTTGCGAAGCAAATTTGTGTTGAAAAAAATTTGCTTCTTAAATTAGTTTATTAACAAATTTGCTTCGCAAATTTGTGTTGAGACTAATTTGCTTTGCAAATTAGTTTATTAACAAATTTGCTTTGCAAATTTGTGTTGAGAAAAATTTGCTTCGCAAATTAGTTCATTAACACATTTGCTTCGCAAATTTTTTACATCCAACACTTTTAAAACTGTTGCAGCATTGATTTTCGCTGCGGCGAGATTTTGTGTTTAATTATTTATAAAAATATGTTTAACAGTATTTCTATTGATATCGTACAATAACATTTGGCGGATTGGAAACAAAATCGTTGTATACAAGTTTCAAACCAAGAATTTGGAGAATTATTATTGGTTCATAAATTTGTGTTAACAAAATTTACTTCACAAAGATACTTTTGTCAATAATTCGCTTAGCAAATTTAATTTACCAGTATTAATTTAAGTTAATATCGAACTCATACACAGTTATTAAAAAGGGAATTTTTCATCCCTAAAATGTGTAACTCTCGCTTTGCTCATGCGACAGACTCACGGTCTCAAAAAATTACATATTTTCCTTGATACTTGATCAAGTATCATTTCCTCATAAATTCATTAATATTTCATTCTATAAAATCTATAAAATCCGTTTAGTGGTTCTTTAAATAATAATTGTTATTCCAACTGTTGCTTTAACTTCTGTCTGCAATAATTTACTTATAAATTCACTGAACCGATTTCAATAATAAAAAAAGAAGTATTGCTCTTTGAACAAAACTATTGAAATTTTTCGACAATTTTAAATCCAAGATGTTGGAAAAAAGTCAAATTTGTCCTCCTTGAAAGGATCACTTCTTTGTATGTTGCGAGGATTTATTTTTTTATGATTAGTACCTCGTTGTGAGTGGTGGATTTAATAAATAAATTCAAAAGAGGGTCGAAAAATTTATCGTAACATAAGAAACAACTATCCTTTATGGAGGGTCAATATTTAGAGTTGGCGGAGGTTTTCACCATGATGTTTTTTATTTTATTGTCAGTTTAGTAATAATGAATTTATGAGGAAATGAATGCACATAGAAATGGCAACGCAATCGCATAATCTGTAAAACTTTTCCGAAAAAAAATCAAAAAATTTACAAAAAATATAAGAATAAACAGCCTTTTCAAAAGTTTTTATGACTGCCATTTTGGATTTTACAATGACGGCAAATTTTAATAGTGATCTTTTAAAAGCAATCAATCTGTTCCACTTTATATTTTATTAAAATCGGTTCCGCAAAAATTTATTTATAAGGAAATTAATACAGACAGGATTTAGAAGACAACCGCTACAACCTGTAAAACAATATAGTTGAAGCAAAAATCAATTTTTAGGGACCTAAATCGTTTTTAACGATTCCTATCTCGTTGTGCTTAACAAAGATAGAGTTTTCCTACAAACAAAAAAATATCCAACATTTCCGACATAATGTTCGATCAATCAATCCCTGCCAACTACTCTTTGCTTTGGTAAAATTGGTGTTATAGTTGGAGAGTTATAACGAAAAATATTTTGTCGGGATTTCTTGCCCACCAGGTATATTTGAAAAGCGCTCACTTTTATAAATGGTATTTTTTCAGACCAAATTGATACTTTCAAATATCTTAAAATTCTTACCATAACATACAAACATTTAACATAATATCAGGATGTAATAATAGCGAACTTTAATAGGTGGTAGAAAAGATCAAAAGAAGGACTTTTTCTTATTATATTTTGCATTATACTTCTTTGTTTTTTAGATAAAGGGTGCCAAACTTAACAGCTATAAAATAATTTTTTGTTATAACTTCCTTAAAAATCATAACAGAAAATCGACATTTTCTGAAATAATGCATGACAATAAGGGTTATAATTAAATGGTAAAATTATTTGAAAATAAATAGAAATACTGAAAATTAATATCCAAAATAGGGGATTTTGGATATGGCGAAAGGAATGACAGGGGCACAACCTTAATGAACGATCTAGAGGAAAGACACATGTATGCAATTAATTAGTTCTATAGGAAGAAACCGCAACGAAAGTGGACATAGCTCAGCCTGACTACTGAAAAAGCATTGTTAGAGATGTAACATTCCTAAATAGCTTTACAACAGGCAGTGATCACAGGATGGTCAGGAAGGAAAATTAACAATAAAAAAAAACAACTTGACATGAGTAAACTTACAGAAAATAAAGCGATATACAAAGAAATGCTAAATGAACAGCTAACCCAAAACTTAAGATGCGAAAACGAAAATATAGATGAAATAAATGATACGCTGATAAGAACTATGACCCAAGTCGGAAAAGATGTGGCACAAAAGGGTGAAAAGAGAGAACATTTTATATCAGAAGAGATAAAGAAACTCATCGAAAAAAGGCGGAACCTGAATAAAGGAGGAAAGAGAACATCGATAGAATACACAGAAATAAATAAAACTATAAGAAAAATAATAAAACAAAATAAAAGAAAGAGCCAAGAAATAAAAGTTGAAAGAGTAATAGAAAATAACAGGAATATGAAATGTCTAAGTCCGACTCTATATATTATCTATATCAGTGGCGCACCCAGGAATATGTCTTGGGGGGGGGGGCCGAGGCCTCTTGGGGGGGGGGGGGGCCCGAAGCCTCATGATGTCGAATATTAAGCTAGCTGGGTGCACCCATGTCTATATTATAAATATCACACAGCTATTCTATACAAAATTATACCAAACAAAAAGGGAACCATCGCGAGAAACCATAAAGAAACTCCAAACAAAAATAAAGAACATAAACTCAGAATTACAACCCGAAATAAGCAAAACGGAAATAAAGAGAGCATTAAAGAAAATGAAAAATAACAAATCAGCTGGAAAAGACGGAGTAACGGCAGAAATGCTAAAGTACGGTGGTAAAACTGTAGTCAATACCCTTCGTATTCTCCTCAATAAACTTCTAAAAGAAAAAATAATCCCAAACAACTGGAAAGAATCAGTAACCATTATTCTACACAAGAAAGGCGATAGGGCAGACCTAAAAATCTATCGACCTATAACACTCCCCAATGTAATTTATAAGCTTTTCACGAAAATATTAAAAATAGACTAACAACAAAAATTGACGGATATCAGTCAAAAGAACAAGCAGGCTTCAGAAAGGATTTCAATACAGTTGACCACCTGCTAACCACGAAAATTCTAATAGAGCGAGCCAATGAATACAACATTCCACTCTATATTGCGTTTATAGACTTTGAAAAAGCTTTTGATAGAATTGAGCACTGGGCAGTAAAAGCATCTTTAATTAGTAGCCGAATAGATCACAGATACACAGATTTAATAGCCAATATATATAGCGAAGCAACAACATCAATCAAAATCCACGAAGGGACCAAGCCAATCCGCATAAGAAAAGGTGTCAGCAGAATGACACAATATCCCCTAAACTATTTAACCAGGCCCTAGAATATGTTTTTAAAAACTTAGACTGGGAAGAAATAGGCATTAAAGTAAGCGGACAATACTTGAACCACCTAAGATATGCTGACGATATTGCCTTAATAACAGATAAGAATGAGGAACTTATAAAAATGCTGGGAGAACTGGATACAGCAAAAAAAATATAGGCTTGAGTATGAACTACACTAAAACTAAAATCATAATAAACACAGATGAAGATATCACCAGAATAAACCAAGAAAAAATAGAACAAGTAGATGAATATATATCTGAGACAAATTATTAAACTAAAAAAAGAAAACCAAACAGCTGAAATCAAGAGACGAGTAAGATTGGCCTGGGCAGCATTCGGTAAATTAAGCTACATAATAAAAAATAAAAAATATCCTCAGTACCTTAAACAGAATGTGTATAACCAATGTATTCTTCCTGTGCTCACATATGGATCCCAGACCTGGACGCTTACAAAATCAAACATGGATAAGGTAACAAAAGCCGAAAGATCCATGGAGAGACAAATGTTACATGTAAAGCTAACAGATAGAAAAAGGAATGAATGGATAAGAAATAAAACAAAAGTAAGGGATGTCAGAGGAGAGGTAGCAGAATTAAAATGGAAATTTGCTGGTCAAAATATCAAACTGAGAGACAATCGATGGAACAAATGCATTGTAGACTGGAGACCTTGGCAAAATAAAAGAAGTAGGGGAAGACCCCAAATGAGATAGCGGACAATTTGAAGAGACATGCAGGGACTAGATTGATGAACAGGGCGACAGACAGAGAAGAGTGGAAGATATTGGGGGAGGCCTATGTCCAAAGATGGATCGAATAAAGCTAAATAGATAGATAGATAGATAGACTTAAAATTATTACCAAAAATCGTTAAAATATAGTGCTAATATTATTATTTTATATTTGTTTTAAGGGTCCTTTAGACATGTACAAAAATCTATTTCAATTTCTTTTGTGTAAATTTAATAGCTCATAAAAATATTAATTCTTAAAAGAATTGAGAAATTTATACGTATTCCAAAGATTATTTGGCCACACTGTATTCTTAACCTATCTATATTTTCTTGGAAAAAAAGCAACGTTGTTCAATTTGATATTTTAAAATTCATCGTTTTTCCCTACTTTCGAAACTTAAAAAATGCTATAACTTGGCAAAAAGTTATTTGAACTTTTTGTCTGCTTTGGCCCTTCCGCACCATCTCTTAAAGATTGGTTCATCATTTAAATTACACCCTGTATTTTAGGTATCACATTTTAATTATATTTTATAAAAGGCCAAGGCCCAAAAGTAGGTATCCATTTCTTGTTTACTGGGTATCCAATCTGAAGGACTGCGTATCCACACAATATAGTCTAAAAAGATGCCTTGCAGACTGATAGGAACTATGACAAAACTATAGGAAAAAATAAAAAATCCGAAATTATAATTTACTCCCTTTCCCTATACATGTAAAGTTATGTAAAAGTAACATTACCAACTTCCAGAAACGCTAGAGAGCTGTGATTTGACAGACTGACAGAAACTAAGAGAAATCTATATAATAATTGAGATAAAAGTATAGCCAAGTTCTCCAATATACATTTTAAAATTAAAGGTTTTTACTAGTTTCGAAAAGTTTTTTTAAATGTTTTGCGAAATATATTTAAAACGTAAAGTTTGGTACCCCTGAATAAAGAAAACAAAATTTTTTCGTGGATAATCGGGTGTAGAAAGGTTTTGTTCCTCTTGTGTTTTCCCGTGGGCAGCTCGAATGCTGTACACCCACGGGGGTTCAAGATCTAATGGCCACCCATTAAGTGTTGACAGTTAACTGTTTCGTGCTTAAGGAACCCTTCAGAACCGTGCATGGTCAATGTAACACCTTTGTAAAGTTGGAGAGACGGTATATAAATTTCATCTTACGATATTGATAAGAGAAATAAAAAATAATGCCTGCAATACCGAATGTTTTAAGCACAAGTGGCGACATCTACCGAATACAAAAGAAACTATGCTCATGGAATAATACAAGAGAAACAAAACCTTTTTATATACGTTTAGCCACGAAAAATTTTTGTTTTTTTTTAAATATTTAGCCTTGGAATTGGACACTGATTCAAAAATAAAATGTTAATTAGTAAACTAAGTGTAATTCATTTAATAACTACTCATTATTTGCCTTTGCCAACCCCTTACAACTGATGTTATTATCACTGGACTTTAATAATAATGTAATTTAATTAAAGTGCCTTTTTATCGCTAAAGTATGTAGCTCTCGCTCCCCTCATGCTAAAAACTTATTGCTTTAAAAAAATATTAATGTCACTTTTATCCTTTGAATTTGGCGTGTAAAATACTAATATTAGTTTTTGCCAAGCATTCTGCCTAATATATAATCCAAAGAATTAACCTAGGAAGAATTAAATAGACACTGACTTAAAAATGACATCTGCTATTTTGCAAATTTTATTCTGCTCTTTAAAATGAAAGTATACTATACCATAGTTAAATGTGGCATTTGCGAATTTCTTATCTATGAACCGACAATTTTTAATTTTGGTTACTTTGTTAAGAGCGCTCTATAAAAACGATAAAACTGTTGACTGATTACTATGTAAAAAGGTTCGAGTAAGCGAATGGTGTAACTCCCGTCAAAATCTGACGTATGGTTTTGAAGATATCGTAATTTTTTAAATAAAAATACATGAAATTTATTGAGCTTTTTAAATATTTTGGGATAAATATCAAAAACTATCAGTCCAAGATAATTTATTTTATAATGAAACGAATTGTAGCTCCGGCTCCTCTCATGCTACAGACTCAATGCATCAAAAAAAGTGTTAATTTCAACCAATTTGTGTATAATATTCTATTTCGTTGACGTTTTACAAATATTTTTCGCGGTATTTGATCAAAAAATAAACCTAGAAACTAAAATTTTGTCATAACTTAAAAATGACATATGTCATTTTATAGATTTTTGTCTCTTCTTTAACATGAAATTAATCCTATTATTATTGGAATTATATTTCAAAAAATATTTGCAAATTCCTTTAATTTTATAAGATTTTTATTAATTTTGGACCGTTTTGATAAATGTTAAGTGCCCTACACCAGCGCCCTCTACATTAAGGTTAAAACTATAAATAAAGTTTTATGTAGAAAGGTTCGGCGAAGTGAGCAGTGTAATTTTTGTCCAATTCGGACCTACTGTTTTAAAGATATCGCGATTTTTGTAAAAATGCGTGTTATTTCCGTTGTGATTTTTGCGTGTTTTTTAGTATTTATTTTTCAAACTCAAAAACGGTACAACTTAGAAAAGTCGAACTTATTTTAAAAAATATTCTGATATTTTCTTAAAAAGATAGCAGTTCGAGAACCGTCAAAAAGTGTAAGGGCAAAAAAATTTCTCGATTCAGTATTTTTGACGGCAAAAACCTTGCATAGTTTTTGAAAAATCCTCAAAACTAATTTTAAAAACCAACTATACTATTACCGAAAACTCCCTTAGCTCCGCAAATGTTTAAAATTTGGTTAAAATGCATTAAACAGTTTTGGAGTAATGACCAGATATATTTAAAAAAACGGCAAATAAACAGTGAAATTGTGACCAATTTTATTGTACAGTGAAAATGCGTCACTGCAGGGATTCAGAAGAGCCCCAAAATGAGGCACTTGACTTTTTCCGATCTGACTGAAAAACAATAGGCTTCCTGAACACACATAAGAGTATACTTGTGCAAAATCTCAAGTTTCTAAAATAATCCCCTGGACACTTATGGTGTGCCAACGGAGGTACATCAAAAAAAGTCACTTTTTGACGGTTTTTCCCCTATTTCCCCTACTTGAAATTTTCCGATTTGATCCAAAATTGACACTTTTGGTCTCCCGTAAGCTCTTAATCAGTGCGTCAAATTTCATCCTTCTACGTCAAAGCGTTCCCGAGTAAGCGTCAAAATTCGAGCGCGATACACAAGGGGTGCTAGGGACGGAATAATAAAAAAAAATAAAAAAAAATAAAAATAATGTTACGGCCGAGGCGGCTCAAGTAATTGATTTTCGCCACAAGCGAAAATCAATAAACATACAGATGATTTTCGCTACGCGAAAACATCCGTATCATAATGACATATGTCATTTTATAGATTTTCGCTTCGCAAATTTGTGTTGAAAAAAATTTGCTTCGCAAATTAGTTTATTAACAAGTTTGCTTCGCAAATTTTTGTTGAGAAAAATTTGCTTCGCAAATTAGTTCATTAACACATTTGCTTCGCAAATTTTTTACATCCAACACTTTTAAAACTGTTGCAGCATTGATTTTCGCTGCGGCGAGATTTTGTGTTTAATTATTTTTAAAAATATGTTTAACAGTATTTCTATTGATATCGTACAATAACATTTGGGGGATTGGAAACAAAATAGTTGTATACAAGTTTCAAACCAAGAATTTGGAGAATTATTATTGGTTCATAAATTTGTGTTAATAAAATTTACTTCACAAAGTTACTTTTGTCAATAATTCGCTTTGCAAATTTAATTTACCAGTATTAATTTAAGTTAATATCGAACTCATACACAGTTATTAAAAAGGGAATTTTTCATCCCTAAAATGTGTAACTCTCGCTTTGCTCATGCGACAGACTCACGGTCTCAAAAAATTACATATTTTCCTTGATACTTGATCAAGTATCATTTCCTCATAAATTCATTAATATTTTATTCTATAAAATCTATAAAATCCGTTTAGTGGTTCTTTAAATAATAATTGTTATTCCAACTGTTGCTTTAACTTCTGTCTGCAATAATTTACTTATAAATTCACTGAACCGATTTCAATAATAAAAAAAGAAGTATTGCTCTTTGAACAAAACTATTGAAATTTTTCGACAATTTTAAATCCAAGATGTTAAAAAATAAGTCAAATTTGTCCTCCTTGATAGGATCACTTCTTTGTATGTTGCGAGGATTTATTTTTTTATGATTAGTACCTCGTTGTGAGTGGTGGATCTAATAAATAAATTCAAAAAAGGGTCGAAAAATTTATCGTAACATAAGAAACAACTATCCTTTATGGAGGGTCAATATGTAGAGTTGGCGGAGAATTTCACCATGATGTTTTTTATTTTATTGTCAGTTTAGTAATAATGAATTTATGAGGAAATGAATGCACATAGAAATGGCAACGCAATCGCATAATCTGTAAAACTATTCCGAAAAAAATCAAAAAATTTTCAAAAAATATAAGAATAAACAGCCTTTTTAAAAGTTTTTATGACCGCCATTTTGGATTTTACAATGACGGCAAATTTTAATAGTGATCTTTTAAAAGCAATTAATCTGTTCCACTTTATATTTTATTAAAATCGGTTCGGCAAAAATTTATTTATAAGGAAATTAATACAGACAGGATTTAGAAGACAATCGTTACAACCTGTAAAACAATATAGTTGAAGCAAAAATTAATTTTTAGGGACCGAAATCGTTTTTAACGATTCCTATCTCGTTGTGCTTAACAAAGATAGAGTTTTCTTACAAACAAAAAATATCCAACATTTCCGACATAATGTTCGATCAATCAATCCCTGCCAACTACTCTTTGCTTTGGTAAAATTGGTGTTATAGTTGGAGAGTTATAACGAAAAACATTTTGTCGGGATTTTTTGCCCACCAAAGCGCTCACTTTTATAAATGGTTTTTTTTTCAGACCAAATTGATACTTTCAAATATCTTAAAATTCTTACCATAACATACAAACATTTAACATAATATCAGGATGTAATAATAGCAAACTTTAATAGGTGGTAGAAAAGATCAAAAGAAGGACTTTTTCTTATTATATTTTGCATTATACTTCTTTGTTTTTTAGATAAAGGGTGCCAAACTTAACAGCTATTATTTTATTTTTTGTTATAACTTCCTTAAAAATCATAACAGAAAATCGACATTTTTTGAATTAATGCATAACAATAAGGGTAATAATTAAATGGTAAAATTATTTGAAAATAAATAGAAATACTCAAAATTAATATCCAAAATAGGGGATTTTGGATATGGCGAAAGGAATGACAGGGGCACAACCTTAATGAACTATCTAGAGGAAAGATACATGTATGCAATTAATTAATTAAAGCATTGTTAGAGATGTAACAGTCCTAAATAGCTTTACAACAGGCAGTGATCACAGGATGGTCAGAAAGAAAAATTAACAATAAAAATAAACAACTTGACATGAGTAAACTTACAGAAAATAAAGCCATATACAAAGAAATGCTAAAGAACAGCTAACCCAAAACTTAAGATGCGAAAACGAAAATATAGATGAAATAAATGATACGCTGAAGAAGAGATAAAGAAACTCATTTGAAAAAGGCGGAACCTGGAGAAAGGAGGAAAGAGAACATCGATAGAATACACAGAAATAAATAAAACTATAGGAAAAATGATAAAACAAAATAAAAGAAAGAGCCAAGAAATAAAAGTTGAAAGAGTTATAGAAAATACTCTGCCAATATATGGGCCCCTAAGCTCACACTAGGTACTATAGTTATAGTGTACGTGTGAGCTAATATAACTAAAAACTGAAATATATTTTATTTAACTCCAGACTAAATTACCTTTTGTTTGATACCACACAAGCCATGTTTTGACTTAAACTCAAATTTTTGAAATCTACCCCCACCCTTAAAAAAAAACAAAAAACTAAAATGTATTTTGTTAAACTCCGGACTCAAGTACCTTTCGTTTGATATCACACACGCCATATTTTCACTTAAACTCTAATTTTTAAAATCTACCCCCACCCTTTTATTTGGTTTCTGTTCGGTGGATTTTGTTCATTTTTAAATGGGACCATCTCGACCCAAGACCCAGCCTAGGTACCAAATTTCATTAAAATCGACCAAGCGGTTTTTGAGTTATGCGCGTTGGTCGTTACAGACATACATACAGACAGACAGACAGACAGACAAACAGACAGACAGACAGACAGACAGACGGCGCAACAAAAAGTTTCAAAATCATCTGAAACGCAAAGATATATAAAAAAAAAATTTCTCGAAAAAATTAGGATCACCATAGCTCACACTACTATAGCACCATAGCTCACACTACTATAGTATAGTATATGTGTGAGCTAATAACAGGAATATGAAATGTCTAAGTCCGACTCTATATATTATCTATATCAGTGGCGCACCCAGGAATATGTCTTGGGGGGGCCGAGGCCTCTTGGGGGGGAAGGGGGGTTTGCGAAGCCTCATGATGTCGAATATTAAGCTAGCTGGGTGCGCCCATGTCTATATTATAAATATCACACAGCTATTCTATACAAAATTATACCAAACAAAAAGGGAACCATCGCGAGAAACCATAAAGAAACTCCAAACAAAAATAAAGAACATAAACTCAGAATTACAACCCGAAACAAGCAAAACGGAAATAAAGAGAGCATTAAAGAAAATGAAAAATAACAAATCACCTGAAAAAGACAGAAAGGGTTTCAATACAGTTGACCACCTGCTAACCACGAAAATTCTAATAGAGCGAGCCAACGAATATAACATTCCACTCTATATTGCGTTTATAGACTTTGAAAAAGCTTTTGATAGTATTGAGCACTGGGCAGTAAAAGCATCTTTAATTAGTAGCCGAATAGATCACAGATACACAGATTTAATAGCCAATATATATAGCGAAGCAACAACATCAATCAAAATCCACGAAGGGACCAAGCCAATCCGCATAAGAAAAGCTGACAGACAGGATGACACAATATCCCCTAAACTATTTAACCAGGCCCTAGAAGATCTTTTTAAAAACTTAGACTGGGAAGAAATAGGAATCAAAGTAAGCGGACAATACTTGAACCACCTAAGATATGCTGACGATATTGCCTTAATAACAGATAAGAAAGAGGAACTTATAAAAATGCTGGGAGAACTGGATACAGCAGCTAAAAATATAGGCTTGAGTATGAACTACACTAAAACTAAAATCATAACAAACACAGATGAAGATATCACCAGAATAAACCAAGAAAAAATAGAACAAGTAGATGAATATATATCTGAGACAAATTATTAAACTAGAAAAAGAAAACCAAACAGCTGAAATCAAGAGACGAGTAAGATTGCCCTGGGCAGCATTCGGTAAATTAAGCTACATAATAAAAAATAAAAAATATCCTCAGTACCTTAAAACGAAAGTGTATAACCAATGTATTCTTCATGTGCTCACATATGGACGCTTACAAAATCAAACCTGGATAAGGTAACAAAAGCCCAAAGATCCATGGAAAGACAAATGTTACATGTAAAGCTAACAGATGGAAAAAGGAATAAATGGATAAGAAATAAAACAAAAGTAAGGGATGTCAGAGGAGAGGTAGCAGAATTAAAATGGAAATTTGCTGGTCAAAATATCAAACTGAGAGACAATCGATGGAACAAATGCATTGTAGACTGGAGACCTTGGCAAAATAAAAGAAGTAGGGGAAGACCCCAAATGAGATAGCGGACGATTTGAAGAGACATGCAGGGACTAGATGGATGAACAGGGCGACAGACAGAGAAGAGTGGAAGATATTGGGGGAGGCCTATGTCCAAAGATGGATCGAAGAAAGCTAAATAGATAGATAGATAGATAGACTTAAAATTATTACCAAAAATCGTTAAAATATAGTGCTAATATTATTATTTTATATTTGTTTTAAGGGTCCTTTAGACATGTACAAAAATCTATTTCAATTTCTTTTGTGTAAATTTAATAGCTCATAAAAATATTAATTCTTAAAAGAATTGAGAAATTTATACGTATTCCAAAGATTATTTGGCCACACTGTATCCTTAACCTATCTATATTTTCTTGGAAAAAAGCAACGTTGTTCAATTTGATATTTTAAAATTTATCGTTTTTCCCTACTTTCCAAACTTAAAAAATGTATTAACTTGGCAAAAAGTTATTTGAACTTTTTGTCTGCTTTGGACCTTCCGCACCATCTCTTAAAGATGGATATTTTAATTATATTTTATAAAAGGCCAAGGCCCAAAAGTGGGTATCCATTTCCTGTTTACTGGGTATCCAATCTGAAGGACTGCGTATCCAAATGGATACACAATATAGTCTAAAAAGATGCCTTGCAGACTGAACAAAACTATAGGAAAAAATAAAAAACCCGAAATTATAATTTACTCCCCTTCCCTATACATGTAAAGTTATGTAAAAGTAACATTACCAACTGCCAGAAACGCTAGAGAGCTGTGATTTGACAAACTAAGAGAAATCTAAAAGTTTTTACTAGTTTCGAAAAGTTTTTTTAAATGTTTTGCGAAACATATTTAAAACGTAAAGTTTGCTACCCGTGAATAAAGAAAACAAAATTTCTTCGTGGATAATCGGGTGTAGAAAGGTTTTGTTCCTCTTGTGTTTTTCCGTGGCCAGCTCGAATGCTCTACACCCACGGGGGTTCAAGATCTAATGGCCACCCATTAAGTGTTGACAGTTAACTGTTTCGTGCTTAAGGAACCCTTCAGAACTGTGCATGGTCAATGTAACACCTTTGTAAAGTTGGAGAGACGGTATATAAATTTCATCTTACGATACTGATAAGAGAAATGAAAAATAATGCCTGCAATATGGTATGCTTTAAGCACAAGTGGCGACATCTACCGAATACAAAAGAAACTATGCTCATGGAATAATACAAGAGAAACAAAACCTTTTTATAAACGTTTAGCCATGAAATTTTTTTTCTAAATATTTAGCCTTGGAATTGGACACTGATTCAAAAATAAAATGTTAATTAGTAATTCATTTAATAACTACTCATTATTTGCCTTTGCCAACCCCTTACAACTGATGTTATTATCACTGGACTTTAATAATAATGTAATTTAATTAAAGTGCCTTTTTATCGCTAAAGTATGTAGGTCCCGCTCCCCTCATGCTAAAAACTTATTGCTTTATAAAAATATTAATGTCACATTTATCCTTTGAATTTGGCGTGTAAAATACTAATATTAGTTTTTGCCAAACATTCTGTCTAATATATAATCCAAAGAATTAACCTAGGAAGAATTAAATAGAAAATGACATCTGCTATTTTGCAAATTTTATTCTGCTCTTTAAAATGAAAGTATACTATACTATAGTTAAATGTGGCATTTGCGAATTTCTTATCTATGAACCGACAATTTTTAATTTTGGTTACTTTGTTAAGCGCGCTCTATAAAAATGATAAAACTGTTGACTGATTACTATGTAAAAAGGTTCGAGTAAGCGAATGGTGCAACTTCCGTCAAAATCTGACGTATGGTTTTGAAGATATCGTAATTTTTTAAATAAAAATACATGAAATTTATTGAGCTTTTAAATATTTTGGGATAAATATCAAAAACTATCGGTCCAAGATAATTTATTTTATAATGAAACGAATTGTAGCTCCGGCTCCTCTCATGCTACAGACTCAATGCATCAAAAAAAGTTTTAATTTCAACCAATTTGTGTATAAGATTCTATTTCGTTGACGTTTTACAAATATTTTTCGCGGTATTTGATCAAAAAATAAACCTAGAAACTAAAATTTTGTCATAACTTAAAAATGACATATGTCATTTTATAGATTTTTGTCTCTTCTTTAACATGAAATTAATCCTATTATTATTGGAATTATATATCAAAAAATATTTGCAAATTCCTTTAATTTTATAAGATTTTTATTAATTTTGGACCGTTTTGATAAATGTTAAGTGCCCTACACCAGCGCCCTTTACATTAAGGTTAAAACTATAAATAAGGTTTTATGTAGAAAGGTTCGGCAAAGTGAGTAGTGTAATTTTTGTCCAATTCGGACCTACTGTTTTAAAGATATCGCGATTTTTGTAAAAATGCGTGTTAATCCGTGTTATTTCCGTTGTGATTTTTGCGTGTTTTTTAGTATTTATTTTTCAAACTCAAAAACGGTACAACTTAGAAAAGTCGAACTTTTTTTAAAAAATATTTTGGTATTTTCTTAAAAAGATAGCAGTTCGAGAACTGTCAAAAAATGTAACGGCAAAAACATTTCTCGATTCAGTATTTTTGGCTGCAAAAACCTTGCATAGTTTTTGAAAAATCCTCAAAACTCAAAAACCAAAAACTAATTTTAAAAACCAACTATACGGTTACCGAACACTCCCTTAGGTCCGCAAATGTTTAAAATTTGGTTAAAATCCATTAAACAGTTTTGGAGTAATGACCAGATATATTTTAAAAAACGGCAAATAAACAGTGAAATTCTGACAAATTTTATTGTACAGTGAAAATGCGTCACTGCAGGGATTCAGAAGAGCCCCAAAATGGGGCACTTGACTTTTTCCGATCTGGCTGAAAAACAATAGGCTTCCTGACCACACATAAGAGTACACTTTTGCAAAATCTCTAGTTTCTAGAATAATCCCCTGGACACTTATGGTGTGCCAACGGAGGTACATCAAAAAAAGTCACTTTTTGACGGTTTTTCCCCTATTTCCCCTACTTGAAATTTTCCGATTTGACCCAAAATTGACATTTTTGGTCTCCCGTAAGTTCTTAATCAGTGCGCCAAATTTCATCCTTCTACGTCGAAGCGTTCCCGAGTACGCGTCAAAATTCGAGCGCGATACACTAGGGGTGCTAGGGACGGAATAATAAAAAAAAAATAATGTTACGGCCGAGGCGGCTCAAGTAATTGATTTTCGCCACAAGCGAAAATCAATAAACATACGGATGATTTTCGCTACGCGAAAACATCCGTATCACAAATTCGCAAAATTCGCAAATTTGTGTTGAGAAAAATTTGCTTTGCAAATTAGTTTATTAACAAATTTGCTTTGCAAATTTGTGTTGAGAAAAATTTGCTTCGCAAATTAGTTCATTAACACATTTGCTTCGCAAATTTTTTACATCCAACACTTTTAAAACTGTTGCAGCATTGATTTTCGCTGCGGCGAGATTTTGTGTTTAATTATTTATAAAAATATGTTTAACAGTATTTCTATTGATATCGTACAATAACATTTGGGGGATTGGAAACAAAATCGTTGTATACAAGTTTCAAACCAAGAATTTGGAGAATTATTATTGGTTCATAAATTTGTGTTAATAAAATTTACTTCACAAAGTTACTTTTGTCAATAATTCGCTTTGCAAATTTAATTTACCAGTATTAATTTAAGTTAATATCGAATACACAGTTAATAAAAAGTTAATTTTTCATCCCTAAAATGTGCTGCTTATGCGACAGACTCACGGTCTCAAAAAATTACATATTTTCCTTGATACTTGATCAAGTATCATTTCCTCATAAATTCATTAATATTTTATTCTATAAAATCTATAAAATCCGTTTAGTGGTTCTTTAAATAATAATTGTTATTCCAACTGTTGCCTTAACTTCTGTCTGCAATAATTTACTTATAAATTCACTGAACCGATTTCAATAATAAAAAAAGAAGTATTGAACAAAACTATTGAAATTTTTCGACAATTTTAAATCCAAGATGTTGGAAAAAAAGTCAAATTTGTCCTTCTTGAAAGGATCACTTCTTTGTATGTTGCGAGGATTTATTTTTTTATGATTAGTACCTCGTTGTGAGTGGTGGATCTAATAAATAAATTCAAAAAAGGGTCGAAAAATTTATCGTAACATAAGAAACAACTATCCTTTATGGAGGGTCAATATTTAGAGTTGGCGGAGAATTTCACCATGATACTTTTTATTTTATTGTCAGTTTAGTAATAATGAATTTATGAGGAAATGAATGCACATAGAAATGGCAAGGCAATCGCATAATCTGTAAAACTTTTCCGAAAAAAATCAAAAAATTTTCAAAAAATATAAGAACAAACAGCCTTTTTAAAAACTAAAGTTTTTATGACCGCCATTTTGGATTTTACAATGACGGCAAATTTTAATAGTGATCTTTTAAAAGCAATCAATCTGTTCCACTTTATATTTTATTAAAATCGGTTCGGCAAAAATTTATTTATAAGGAAATTAATACAGACAGGATTTAGAAGACAATCGTTACAACCTGTAAAACAATATAGTTGAAGCAAAAATCAATTTTGTGCTTAACAAAGATAGAGCTTTCTTACAAACAAAAAAATATCCAACATTTCCGACATACTGTTCGATCAATCAATCCCTGCCAAATAATCTTTGCTTTGGTAAAATTGGTGTTATAGTTGGAAAGTTATAACGAAAAACATTATGTCGGGTTTTTTTGCCCACCAGGTATAATTGAAAAGCGCTTACTTTTATAAATGGTTTTTTTTTCAGACCAAATTGATACTTTCAAATATCTTAAAATTCTTACCATAACATACAAACATTTAACATAATATCAGGATGTAATAATAGCAAACTTTAATAGGTGGTAGAAAAGATCAAAAGAAGGACTTTTTCTTATTATATTTTGCATTATATTTCTTTGCTTTTTTAGATAAAGGGTGCCAAACTTAACAGCTATTTTTTTTATTTTTTGTCATAACTTCCTTAAAAATCATAACAGAAAATCGACATTTTCTGAAATTATGCATGACAATAAGGGTAATAATTAAATGGTAAAATTATTTGAAAATAAATAGAAATACTCAAAATTAATATCCAAAATAGGGGATTTTGGATATGGCGAAAGGAATGACAGGGGCACAACCTTAATGAACTATCTAGAGGAACGACACATGTATGAAATGAATTAGTTCTATAGGAAGAAACCGCAACGAAAGTGGACATGGCTCAGCCTGACTACTGAAAAAGCATCGTTAGAGATGTAACAGTCCTAAATAGCTTTACAACAGGCAGTGATCACAGGATGGTCAGAAAGGAAAATTAATAATAAAAATAAACAACTTGACATGAGTAAACTTACAGAAAATAAAGCCATGTACAAAGAAATGCTAAATAAACAGCTAACCCAAAACTTAGGATGCGAAAACGAAAATATAGATGAAATAAATGATACGCTGATAAGAACTATGACCCAAGTTGGAAAAGATGTGGCACAAAAGGGTGAAAAGAGAGAAAATTTTATATCAGAAGAGATAAAGAAACTCATCGAAAAAAGGCGGAACCTGGAGAAAGGAGGAAAGAGAACATCGATAGAATACACAGAAATAAATAAAACTATAAGAAAAATGTTAAAAGAAAATAAAAGAAAGAGCCAAGAAATCAAAGTTGAAAGAGTTATAGAAAATAACAGGAATATGAAATGTCTAAGACCGACTCTATATATTATCTATATCAGTGGCGCACCCAGGAATATGCCTTGGGGGGGGGGGGGGGGCGAGGCCTCTTGGGGGGGGGCCGAAGCCTCATGATGTCGAATATTAAGCTAGCTGGGTGCGCCCATGTCTATATTATAAATATCACACAGCTATTCTATACAAAATTATACCAAACAAAAAGGGAACCATCGCGAGAAACCATAAAGAAACTCCAAACAAAAATAAAGAACATAAACTCAGAATTACAACCCGAAACAAGCAAAACGGAAATAAAGAGAGCATTAAAGAAAATGAAAAATAACAAATCACCTGAAAAAGACAGAAAGGGTTTCAATACAGTTGACCACCTGCTAACCACGAAAATTCTAATAGAGCGAGCCAACGAATATAACATTCCACTCTATATTGCGTTTATAGACTTTGAAAAAGCTTTTGATAGTATTGAGCACTGGGCAGTAAAAGCATCTTTAATTAGTAGCCGAATAGATCACAGATACACAGATTTAATAGCCAATATATATAGCGAAGCAACAACATCAATCAAAATCCACGAAGGGACCAAGCCAATCCGCATAAGAAAAGCTGACAGACAGGATGACACAATATCCCCTAAACTATTTAACCAGGCCCTAGAAGATCTTTTTAAAAACTTAGACTGGGAAGAAATAGGAATCAAAGTAAGCGGACAATACTTGAACCACCTAAGATATGCTGACGATATTGCCTTAATAACAGATAAGAAAGAGGAACTTATAAAAATGCTGGGAGAACTGGATACAGCAGCCAAAAATATAGGCTTGAGTATGAACTACACTAAAACTAAAATCATAACAAACACAGATGAAGATATCACCAGAATAAACCAAGAAAAAATAGAACAAGTAGATGAATATATATCTGAGACAAATTATTAAACTAGAAAAAGAAAACAAAACAGCTGAAATCAAGAGACGAGTAAGATTGGCCTGTGTAGCATTCGGTAAATTAAGCTACATAATAAAAAATAAAAAATATCCTCAGTACCTTAAAACGAAAGTGTATAACCAATGTATTCTTCCTGTGCTCACATATGGATCCCAGACCTGGACGCTTACAAAATCAAACCTGGATCAGGTAACAAAAGCCCAAAGATCCATGGAAAGACAAATGTTACATGTAAAGCAAACAGATAGAAAAAGGAATAAATGGATAAGAAATAAAACAAAAGTAAGGGATGTCAGAGGAGAGGTAGCAAAATTACAATGGAAATTTGCTGGTCAAAATATCAAACTGAAAGACAATCGATATAACAAATGCATTGTAGACTGGAGACCTTGGCAAAATAAAAGAAGTAGGGGAAGACCCCAAATGAGATAGCGGACGATTTGAAGAGACATGCAGGGACTAGATGGATGAACAGGGCGACAGACAGAGAAGAGTGGAAGATATTGGGGGAGGCCTATGTCCAAAGATGGATCGAAGAAAGCTAAATAGATAGATAGGTAGATAGACTTAAAATTATTACCAAAAATCGTTAAATTATAGTGCTAATATTATTATTTTATATTTGTTTTAAGGGTCCTTTAGACATGTACAAAAATCTATTTCAATTTCTTTTGTGTAAATTTAATAGCTCATAAAAATATTAATTCTTAAAAGAATTGAGAAATTTATACGTATTCCAAAGATTACTTGGCCACACTGTATCCTTAACCTATCTATATTTTCTTGGAAAAAAGCAACGTTGTTCAATTTGATATTTTAAAATTCATCGTTTTTCCCTACTTTCCAAACTTAAAAAATGCTATAACTTGGCAAAAAGTTATTTGAACTTTTTGTCTGCTTTGGACCTTCCGCACCATCTCTTAAAGATTGGTTCATCATTTAAATTACACCCTGTATTTTAGGTATCATATTTTAATTATATTTTATAAAAGGCCAAGGCCCAAAAGTGGGTATCCATTTCCTGTTTACTGAGTATCCAATCTGAAGGACTGCGTATCCAAATGGATACACAATATAGTCTAAAAAGATGCCTTGCAGACTGATAGGAACTATGACAAAACTATAGGAAAAAATAAAAAACCCGAAATTATAATTTACTCCCCTTCCCTATACATGTAAAGTTATGTAAAAGTAACATTACCAACTGCCAGAAACGCTAGAGAGCTGTGATTTGACAGACTGACAGAAACTAAGAGAAATCTATATAATAATTGAGATAAAAGTATAGCCAAGTTCTCCAATATACATTTTAAAATTAAAGGTTTTTACTAGTTTCGAAAAGTTTTTTTAAATGTTTTGCGAAATATATTTAAAACATAAAGTTTGGTACCCGTGAATAAAGAAAACAAAATTTTTTCGTGGATAATCGGGTGTAGAAAGGTTTTGTTCCTCTTGTGTTTTTCCGTGGCCAGCTCGAATGCTCTACACCCACGGGGGTTCAAGATCTAATGGCCACCCATTAAGTGTTGACAGTTAACTGTTTCGTGCTTAAGGAACCCTTCAGAACCGTGCATGGTCAATGTAACACCTTTGTAAAGTTGGAGAGACGGTATATAAATTTCATCTTACGATATTGATAAGAGAAATGAAAAATAATGCCTGCAATACGGTATGCTTTAAGCACAAGTGGCGACATCTACCGAATACAAAAGAAACTATGCTCATGGAATAATACAAGAGAAACAAAACCTTTTTATATACGTTTAGCCACGAAATTTTTTTTTTAAATATTTAGCATTGGAATTGGACACTGATTCAAAAATAAAATGTTAATTAGTAATTCATTTAATAACTACTCATTATTTGCCTTTGCCAACCCCTTACAACTGATGTTATTATCACTGGACTTTAATAATAATGTAATTTAATTAAAGTGCCTTTTTATCGCTAAAGTATGTAGCTCCCGCTCCCCTCATGCTAAAAACTTATTGCTTTATAAAAATATTAATGTCACTTTTATCCTTTGAATTTGGCGTGTAAAATACTAATATTAGTTTTTGCCAAACATTCTGTCTAATATATAGTCTAAAGAATTAACCTAGGAAGAATTAAATAGAAAATGACATCTGCTATTTTGCAAATTTTATTCTGCTCTTTAAAATGAAAGTATACTATACTATAGTTAAATGTGGCATTTGCGAATTTCTTATCTATGAACCGACAATTTTTAATTTTGGTTACTTTGTTAAGCGCGCTCTATAAAAATGATAAAACTGTTGACTGATTACTATGTAAAAAGGTTCGAGTAAGCAAATGGTGTAACTTCCGTCAAAATCTGACGTATGGTTTTGAAGATATCGTAATTTTTTAAATAAAAGTACATGAAATTTATTGAGCTTTTTAAATATTTTGGGATAAATATCAAAAACTATCAGTCCAAGATAATTTATTTTATAATGAAACGAATTGTAGCTCCGGCTCCTCTCATGCTACAGACTCAATGCATCAAAAAAAGTTTTAATTTCAACCAATTTGTGTATAAGATTCTATTTCGTTGACGTTTTACAAATATTTTTCGCGGGATTTGATCAAAAAATAAACCTAGAAACTAAAATTTTGTCATAACTTAAAAATGACATATGTCATTTTATAGATTTTTGTCTCTTCTTTAACATGAAATTAATCCTATTATTATTGGAATTATATTTCAAAAAATATTTGCAAATTCCTTTAATTCCTACTGTTTTAAAGATATCGCGATTTTTGTAAAAATGCGTGTTAATCCGTGTTATTTCCGTTGTGATTTTTGCGTGTTTTTTAGTATTTATTTTTCAAACTCAAAAACGGTACAACTTAGAAAAGTCGAACTTTTTTTAAAAAATATTTTGGTATTTTCTTAAAAAGATAGCAGTTCGAGAACTGTCAAAAAATGTAAGGGCAAAAAAATTTCTCGATTCGGTATTTTTGGCTGCAAAAAACTTGCATAGTTTTTGAAAAATCCTCAAAACTCAAAAACCAAAAACTAATTTTAAAAACCAACTATACGGTTACCGAACACTCCCTTAGGTCCGCAAATGTTTAAAATTTGGTTAAAATCCATTAAACAGTTTTGGAGTAATGACCAGATATATTTTAAAAAACGGCAAATAAACAGTGAAATTCTGACCAATTTTATTGTACAGTGAAATTGCGTCACTGCAGGGATTCAGAAGAGCCCCAAAATGGGGCACTTGACTTTTTCCGATCTGGGTGAAAAACAATAGGCTTCCTGACCACACATAAGAGTACACTTTTGCAAAATCTCAAGTTTCTAGAATAATCCCCTGGACACTTATGGTGTGCCAACGGAGGTACATCAAAAAAAGTAACTTTTTGACGGTTTTTCCCCTATTTCCCCTACTTGAAATTTTCCGATTTGACCCAAAATTGACATTTTTAGTCTCCCGTAAGTTCTTAATCAGTGCGCCAAATTTCATTCTTCTACGTCGAAGCGTTCCCGAGTACGCGTCAAAATTCGAGCGCGATACACTAGGGGTGCTAGGGACGGAATAATAAAAAAAAAATAATGTTACGGCCGAGGCGGCTCAAGTAATTGATTTTCGCCACAAGCGAAAATCAATAAACATACGGATGATTTGCGCTACGCGAAAACATCCGTATCACAAATTTGCTTCGCAAATTTGTGTTGAAAAAAATTTGCTTCGCAAATTAGTTTATTAACAAATTTGCTTCGCAAATTTGTGTTGGAGAAATTTGCTTTGCAAATTAGTTTATTAACGTTGAGAAAAATTTGCTTCGCAAATTAGTTCATTAACACATTTGCTTCGCAAATTTTTTACATCCAATACTTTTAAAACTGTTGCAGCATTGATTTTCGCTGCGGCGAGATTTTGTGTTTATTTATTTATAAAAATATGTTTAACAGTATTTCTATTGATATCGTACAATAACATTTGGGGGATTGGAAACAAAATCATTGTCTACAAGTTTCAAACCAAGAATTTGGAGAATTATTATTGGTTCATAAATTTGTGTTAATAAAATTTACTTCACAAAGTTACTTTTGTCAATAATTCGCTTTGCAAATTTAATTTACCAGTATTAATTTAAATTAATATCGAACTCATACACAGTTATTAAAAAGGGAATTTTTCATCCCTAAAATGTGTAACTCTCGCTTTGCTCATGCGACAGACTCACGGTCTCAAAAAATTACATATTTTCCTTGATACTTGATCAAGTATCATTTCCTCATAAATTCATTAATATTTTATTCTATAAAATCTATAAAATCCGTTTAGTGGTTCTTTAAATAATAATTGTTATTCCAACTGTTGCTTTAACTTCTGTCTGCAATAATTTACTTATAAATTCAAAAGAAGTATTGCTCTTTGAACAAAACTATTGAAATTTTTCGACAATTTTAAATCCAAGATGTCGGAAAAAAGTCAAATTTGTCCTTCTTGAAAGGATCACTTCTTTGTATGTTGCGAGGATTTATTTTTTTATGATTAGTACCTCGTTGTGTCGGGTCGAAAAATTTATCGTAACATAAGAAACAACTATCCTTTATGGAGGGTCAATATTTAGAGTTGGCGGAGAATTTCACCATGATGCTTTTTATTTTATTGTCAGTTTAGTAATAATGAATTTATGAGAAAATAAATGCACATAGAAATGGCAAGGCAATCGCATAATCTGTAAAACTTTTCCGAAAAAAAAATATTTTAAGTAAGTAAGTAAATATTTTAAGTAAGTAAGTAATTTTCAAAAAATATAAGAATAAACAGCCTTTTTAAAAATTAAAGTTTTTATTACCGCCATTTTGGATTTTACAATGACGGCAAATTTTAATAGTGATCTTTTAAAAGCAATCAATCTGTTCCACTTTATATTTTATTAAAATCGGTTCGGCAATCGTTACAACCTGTAAAACAATATAGTTAACGATTCCTAT
Source organism: Aspidapion aeneum (assembly GCA_963576565.1). Taxonomy (NCBI): domain Eukaryota; kingdom Metazoa; phylum Arthropoda; class Insecta; order Coleoptera; family Brentidae; genus Aspidapion; species Aspidapion aeneum. The sequence goes on along the minus strand of OY755039.1, from coordinate 71,789,938 downwards.
CTCGTTGTGCTTAACAAAGATAGAGTTTTCTTACAAACAAAAAAATATCCAACATTTCCGACATAATGTTCGATCAATCAATCCCTGCCAACTACTCTTTGCTTTGGTAAAATTGGTGTTATAGTTGGAGAGTTATAACGAAAAACATTTTGTCGGGTTTTTTTGCCCACCAGGTATATTTGAAAAGCGCTCACTTTTATAAATGGTTTTTTTCAGACCAAATTGATACTTTCAAATATCTTAAAATTCTTACCATAACATACAAACATTTAACATAATATCAGGATGTAATAATAGCAAACTTTAATAGGTGGTAGAAAAGATCAAAAGAAGGACTTTTTCTTATTCTATTTTGCATTATACTTCTTTGTTTTTTAGATAAAGGGTGCCAAACTTAACAGCTATTATTTTATTTTTTGTTATAACTTCCTTAAAAATCATCAACAGAAAATCGACCTTTTCTGAAATTATGCATGACAATAAGGGTAATAATTAAATGGTAAAATTATTTGAAAATAAATAGAAATACTCAAAATTAATATCCAAAATAGGGGATTTTGGATATGGCGAAAGGAATGACAGGGGCACAACCTTAATGAACTATCTAGAGGAAAGACACATGTATGTAATTAATTAGTTCTATAGGAAGAAACCGCAACGAAAGTGGACATGGCTCAGCCTGACTACTGAAAAAGCATTGTTAGAGATGTTCAGAAAGGAAAATTAACAATAAAAATAAACAACTTGACATGAGTAAACTTACAGAAAATAAAGCCATATACAAAGAAATGCTAAATGAACAGCTAACCCAAAACTTAAGATGCGAAAACGAAAATATAGATGAAATAAATGATACGCTGATAAGAACTATGAACCAAGTCGGAAAAGATGTGGCACAAAAGGGTGAAAAGAGAGAAAATTTTATATCAGAAGAGATAAAGAAACTCATCGAAAAAAGGCGGAACCTGGAGAAAGGAGGAAAGAGAATATCGATAGAATACACGGAAATAAATAAAACTATAAGAAAAATGATAAAAGAAAATAAAAGAAAGAGCCAAGAAATAAAAGTTGAAAGAGTTAAAGAAAATAACAGAAATATGAAATGTCTAAGACCGACTCTATATATTATCTATATCAGTGGCGCACCCAGGAATATGTCTTGGGGGGGGCCGAGGCCTCTTGGGGGGGGGGGGGGCCGAAGTCTCATAATGTCGAATATTAAGCTAGCTGGGTGCGCCCATGTCTATATTATAAATATCACACAGCTATTCTATACAAAATTATACCAAACAAAAAGGGAACCATCGCGAGAAAAGAAACTCCAAACAAAAATAAAGAACATAAACTCAGAATTACAACCCGAAATAAGCAAAACGGAAATAAAGAGAGCATTAAAGAAAATGAAAAATAACAAATCACCTGGAAAAGACGGAGTAACGGCAGAAATGCTAAAGTACGGTGGTAAAACTGTAGTTAATACCCTCCATATTCTCCTCAATAAAATTCTAAAAGAAAAAATAATCCCAAACAACCATTATTCTACACAAGAAAGGCGATAGGGCAGACCTAAAAAACTATCGACCTATAACACTCCCCAATGTAATTTATAAGCTTTTCACGAAAATATTAAAAGATAGACTAACAACAAAAATTGACGGATATCAATCAAAAGAACAAGCAGGCTTCAGAAAGGGTTTCAATACAGTTGACCACCTGCTAACCACGAAAATTCTAATAGAGCGAGCCAACGAATACAACATTCCATTCTATATTGCGTTTATAGACCTTGAAAAAGCTTTTGATAGTATTGAGCACTGGGCAGTAAAAGCATCTTTAATTAGTAGCCGAATAGATCACAGATACACAGATTTAATAGCCAATTTATATAGCGAAGCAACAACATCAATCAAAATCCACGAAGGGACCAAGCCAATCCGCATAAAAAAAGGTGTCAGACAGGATGACACAATATCCCCTAAACTATTTAACCAGGCCCTAGAAGATGTTTTTAAAAACTTAGACTGGGAAGAAATAGGCATCAAAGTAAGCGGACAATACTTGAACCACCTAAGATATGCTGACGATATTGCCTTAATAACAGATAAGAAAGAGGAACTTATAAAAATGCTGGGAGAACTGGATACAGCAGCTAAAAATATAGGCTTGCGTATGAACTACACTAAAACTAAAATCATCATAAATCAAGAAAAAATAGAACAAGTAGATGAATATATATCTGAGACAAATTATTAAACTAAACAAAGAAAACCAAACAGCTGAAATCAAGATTGGCCGGGGCAGCATTCGGTAAATTAAGCTACATAATAAAAAATAAAAAATATCCTCAGTACCTCAAAACGAAAGTGTATATAACCAATGTATTCTTCCTGTGCTCACATATGGATCCCAGACCTGGACGCTTACAAAATCAAACATGGATAAAGTAACAAAAGCCCAAAGATCCATGGAAACACAAATGTTACATGTAAAGCTAACAGATAGAAAAAGGAATGAATGGATAAGAAATAAAACAAAAGTAAGGGATGTCAGAGGAGAGGTAGCAAAATTAAAATGGAAATTTGCTGTTTAAAATATTAAACTGAAAGACAATTGATGGAACAAATGCATTGTAGACTGGAGACCTTGGCAAAATAAAAGAAGTAGGGGAAGACCCCAAATGAGATAGCGGACAATTTGAAGAGACATGCAGGGACTAGATGGATGAACAGGGCGACAGACAGAGAAGAGTGGAAGATATTGGGGGAGGCCTATGTCCAAAGATGGATTACCAAAAATCGTTAAAATATAGTGCTAATATTATTATTTTATATTTGTTTTAAGGGTCCTTTAGACATGTACAAAAATCTATTTCAATTTCTTTTGTGTAAATTTAATAGCTCATAAAAATATTAATTCTTAAAAGAATTGAGAAATTTATACGTATTCCAAAGATTATTTGGCCACACTGTATCCTTAACCTATCTATATTTTCTTGGAAAAAAAGCAACGTTGTTCAATTTGATATTTTAAAATTCATCGTTTTTCCCTACTTTCCAAACTTAAAAAATGCTATAACTTGGCAAAAAGTTATTTGAACTTTTTGTCTGCTTTGGACCTTCCGCACCATCTCTTAAAGATTGGTTCATCATTTAAATTACATCCTGTATTTTAGGTATCATATTTTAATTATATTTTATAAAAGGCCAAGGCCCAAAAGTAGGTATCCATTTCCTGTTTACTGGGTATCCAATCTGAAGGACTGCGTATCCAAATGGATACACAATATAGTCTAAAAAGATGCCTTGCAGACTGATAGGAACTATGACAAAACTATAGGAAAAAATAAAAAACCCGAAATTATAATTTACTCCCCTTCCCTATACATGTAAAGTTATGTAAAAGTAACATTACCAACTTCCAGAAACGCTAGAGAGCTGTGATTTGACAGACTGACAGAAACTAAGAGAAATCTATATAATAATTGAGATAAAAGTATAGCCAAGTTCTCCAATATACACTTTAAAATTAAAGGTTTTTACTAGTTTCGAAAAGTTTTTTGAAATGTTTTGCGAAATATATTGAAAACGTAAAGTTTGGTACCCTTGAATAAAGAAAACAAAATTTTTTCGTGGATAATCGGGTGTAGAAAGGTTTTGTTCCTCTTGTGTTTTTCCGTGGGCAGCTCGAATGCTGTACACCCACGGGGGTTCAAGATCTAATGGCCACCCATTAAGTGTTGACAGTTAACTGTTTCGTGCTTAAGGAACCCTTCAGAACCGTGCATGGTCAATGTAACACCTTTGAAAAGTTGGAGAGACGTTATATAAATTTCATCTTACGATATTGTTAATAGAAATGAAAAATAATGCCTGCAATACGGTATGCTTTAAGCACAAGTGGCGACATCTACCGAATACAAAAGAAACTATGCTCATGGAATAATACAAGAGAAACAAAACCTTTTTATATACGTTTAGCCACGAAAAATTTTTGTTTTTTTTTTAATATTTAGCCTTGGAATTGGACACTGATTCAAAAATAAAATGTTAATTAGTCAACTAAGTGTAATTCATTTAATAACTACTCATTATTTGCCTTTGCCAACCCCTTACAACTGATGTTATTATCACTGGACTTTAATAATAATGTAATTTAATTAAAGTGCCTTTTTATCGCTAAAGTATGTAGCTCTCGCTCCCCTCATGCTAAAAACTTATTGCTTTAAAAAAATATTAATGTCACTTTTATCCTTTGAATTTGGCGTGTAAAATACTAATATTAGTTTTTGCCAAACATTCTGCCTAATATATAATCCAAATAATTAACCCAGGAAGAATTAAATAGACACTGACTTAAAAATGACATCTGCTATTTTGCAAATTTTATTCTGCTCTTTAAAATGAAAGTATACTATACTATAGTTAAATGTGGCATTTGCGAATTTCTTATCTATGAACCGACAATTTTTAATTTTGGTTACTTTGTTAAGCGCGCTCTATAAAAATGATAAAACTGTTGACTGATTACTATGTAAAAAGGTTCGAGTAAGCGAATGGTGTAACTTCCGTCAAAATCTGACGTATGGTTTTGAAGATATCGTAATTTTTTAAATAAAAATACATGAAATTTATTGAGCTTTTTAAATATTTTGGGATAAATATCAAAAACTATCGGTCCAAGATAATTTATTTTATAATGAAACGAATTGTAGCTCCGGCTCCTCTCATGCTACAGACTCAATGCATCAAAAAATGTTTTAATTTCAACCAATTTGTGTATAAGATTCTATTTCGTTGACGTTTTACAAATATTTTTCGCGGTATTTGATCAAAAAATAAACCTAGAAACTAAAACTTTGTCATAACTTAAAAATGACATATGTCATTTTATAGATTTTTGTCTCTTCTTTAACATGAAATTAATCCTATTATTATTGGAATTATATTTCAAAAAATATTTGCAAATTCCTTTAATTTTATAAGATTTTTATTAATTTTGGACCGTTTTAATAAATGTTAAGTGCCCTACACCAGCGCCCTCTACATTAAGGTTAAAACTATATATAAAGTTTTATGTAGAAAGGTTCGGCGAAGTAAGTAGTGTAATTTTTGTCCAATTCGGACCTACTGTTTTAAAGATATCGCGATTTTTGTAAAAATGCGTGTTAATGCGTGTTATTTCCGTTGTGATTTTTACGTGTTTTTTAGTATTTATTTTTCAAACTCAAAAACGGTACAACTTAGAAAAGTCAAACTTTTTTTAAAAAATATTTTGGTATTTTCTTAAAAAGATAGCAGTTCGAGAACTGTCAAAAAGTGTAAGGGCAAAAAAATTTCTCGATTCAGTATTTTTGACTGCAAAAACCTTGCATAGTTTTTGAAAAATCCTCAAAACTCAAAAACCAAAAACTAATTTAAAAAACCAACTATACGGTTACCGAACACTCCCTTAGGTCCGCAAATGTTTAAAATTTGGTTAAAATCCATTAAACAGTTTTGGAGTAATGACCAGATATATTTTAAAAAACGGCAAATAAACAGTGAAATTCTGACCAATTTTATTGCACAGTGAAAATGCGTCACTGCAGGGATTCAGAAGAGCCCCAAAATGGGGCACTTGACTTTTTCTGATCTGGCTGAAAAACAATAGGCTTCCTGACCACACATAAGAGTACACTTTTGCAAAATCTCTAGTTTCTAGAATAATCCCCTGGACACTTATGGTGTGCCAACGGAGGTACATCAAAAAAAGTCACTTTTTGACGGTTTTTCCCCTATTTCCCCTACTTGAAATTTTCCGATTTGACCCAAAATTGACATTTTTGGTCTCCCGTAAGTTCTTAATCAGTGCGCCAAATTTCATCCTTCTACGTCGAAGCGTTCCCGAGTAAGCGTCAAAATTCGAGCGCGATACACTAGGGGTGCTAGGGACGGAATAAAAAAAAAAAATAATAATAATGTTACGGCCGAGGCGGCTCAAGTAATTGATTTTCGCCACAAGCGAAAATCAATAAACATACGGATGATTTTCGCTACGCGAAAACATCCGTATCACAAATTTGCTTCGCAAATTTGTGTTGAACAAAATTTGCTTCGCAAATTAGTTTATTAACAAATTTGCTTTGCAAATTTGTGTTGAGAAAAATTTGCTTCGCAAATTAGTTCATTAACACATTTGCTTCGCAAATTTTTTACATCCAACACTTTTAAAACTGTTGCAGCATTGATTTTCGCTGCGGCGAGATTTTGTGTTTAATTATTTATAAAAATATGTTTAACAGTATTTCTATTGATATCGTACAATAACATTATCCGATTTGGATGAAATTTGGTATACATATAGTGGTCCGATGACAATACAACAATAATGACAAAATGTCCTACCACACCTATCTCCCACCCCCTTCCATAAAAAATGCGTTTTTGGCACACTTCACTTCAAATGACTTTTATAAAATTTGGTATATGCATAAAAATCCGATGACAATACAACTCAAACAAGAAATATATTTCTACTTCTACCCCCACCCTCTCCTTTCCCCAATAGGAAAATGAGTTTCCAAACAACTCACGATCAGCGATTTCATTATAATCTAGAATAAACTCTTCTGTTCTGTTATTGAACAAATATTTTCATTTAATAGAGTACATAGCTGAGACTAAAAAGTAGAAAATAAATTGGTAAAAAATTTTTTTAAGTCACAAGCTTTTATAAAATGCACTAAAAATTAAAAAATAATTTTCTAACATTCTAATATTATCATAATAATAAAAGCGATGGCCGGAAATCAAAGCATAAGCTAATCTAAATTTGTGATCTAGCAGGTCATCAAAGATATGTTTGATATGCCGCAATGTTATACCATTGCTATACCTATGTCAGAGAAATTCTGGGGTATCTTGGGTGGGTTTGGTACCTCTGCATTTTTCTGCTAGATTGATTCTTGCAAATAGTGATATTTATTTGATACGGATATCTTATCGTGCTAACATCGTCAAACTTTCCATCAGTCGGCCATCGCTTTTATTATTATGATAATAGAATGTTAGAAAATTATTTTTTAATTTTTAGTGCATTTTATAAAAGCTTGTGACTTAAAAAAAAAATTTTATCAATTTATTATATAATAATTTTCATTTTATTCTATTTTCAAAAATACGCCGCCCCTCCCTTCAGAGTTTGCCAGCACTCCCCCCCCTCCCATAAAAATCTAGCCCGCAAATATAGTAGTTGAAAAAAGTAGCATATACAACATATTTTTTTAATTTAAAAAGTAAATATTTATGTGCTTATATATAAATGTAGATATCGACATTTTAGAAATATTTTCACAGCAGACAAAAAAATTACAGGTTATACAGTATATTAAACAGCTTACTATTAGGGATTGTGAGACAGGCCTTATAACCATATTTATGTATATATTCTTTGAGTGTAGTAATATTTTTCAAACATTGAAACTACACTTACTTCTGGAAAAAAGCGATTGAGTTGCGGAGTGAAACAAGAACAATTGCCTTAGATATATCTAAAGTATTCGATAAAGTCTGAAAATTTGCTCAACAAGCTCAAAACAATGGGATTGTCGCCAAAACTTTGCACTTGGTTTGAAGGTTACCTTAAGGACAGATCCATTTATATTGCACTGGATGGCCAGAACTGCAACTCTTATCAAATAAATGCGGGTATACCACAGGGAGCAATACCACAGAAGAGCCACACTTCTGAGGCAATACTTTCGCCAACACTTTTTCTGATTTACATAAATGACCTCATAGATAAAACAGTAAATTCACTTTAATGCTTTGCAGATTATAGCAATGTAATTTCCTCATTCATACCTACATGTTTCTCCGCATGTGGGACTGAGGCAACAAAAACCTTGTACAGTTCAACGCGCAGAAAACCCAAGCAACCCTATTTTCAAAAAAGGTCAGCACCGATGAGCCAAATATGCTATCTGGAAGTGCTGTCACATTGCAGAACCAGTTGAACATCTTAGGAGTCACTGCAGAGACCAACATGTCTTAGCACAGTCACGTGACAGATATAGCTAAAAGGGCGTCCCAAAAGCTTGGGGTGCTATTTCGTACAAGACATCTGTATACAACAATTATAAACACACAGAATTGCCTATTTATTAGTTCGAATCTTTCAGCGGTGGGCGGCGCCTTGCTTACGTCACTAGTGGACCTCTTCTCAGCGCGCTTCATTTAATACACATTGCAGTCGTGAGTTTTTCTCGCTTTTTTCTTGCTTATTAGCAAACAAATTTTTTAGTTTCGTGTTAGTAAATATAATTAATAATTTCATTCATTCAAAACAAATGATTTGATAAATGAAGAGTTTGTTCTGAGAGCTGAATTTTCCTACCAGACGATATGTTGGAGTTTCTTTTTTAAATAGTTGAAAGTTTTAGAATAGAAGTAGGATTTTTTCTAAAAGTTTAATCAATATAAATCATTAGAGGTATAATGTATTGTTTTTTTTGCGGATATAATAAAATGCACTTATATTATGTAGTAACAAAAAGTTATTTATTTGATATTACAGATTTTGTATTGCAATATTTATTATATTATTATGTCAAAAACCAGTCAGTTTTTGGAAAAACAGCCAAATAAGATGTGTTTTTCAACGTCTTATGCTTTAAATCAATAGATTTTCATAAGTTTTTTTTTCAAATGATTTACATTGTTTATGTTATAAGTTGTTTTTATCCCACCCAGTGCTTGTTTTCACTCTTTCTCTTGTAACATGTTTCTGAAAACTTCTATAAAGAGACACAAAAAACTTAGGAAAAAAACTGAAACTAAACTGGATAAACTGTCTACAAAATAAACTTTCCAATTATCAGTTTAATAAAAGAAGTACATTTGCGGCATAATTACCAATTTTCTTCAATGTGATTAATTTAATGAGCAAGGAGTTTCCAAAAATCCAAAAAGAATTAAAGTTTATATAAATATAATAATATAAAAGTATATATATTTATATTTCTACACTGAAAGAGGGAGCACAAAGCTTTTATTCCAACAATAAATTAATGTGCTTTCTTTATATCAATTGACTTAATTCACATTTCTAAAGATTTATCATAACAAAAACATTTCATGTAAAAAAAAAGCCAAGTACGCGAAAGTGGTATTCCGTAAAAAGAATTGAGATAAAAATTAAGCCAAGTTCTACAATACAAATTTCAAAATGAATGGTTCTTACTAGTTTGAAAATGTTTTTTTAAACTTTGCTATTCCAGCCAAACTTCTTTACGTTCAGTTTCCTAAGAGTCATTTGCAGCCGTAATAGCCAAGTTTAGAAAAACATTTCCACACTAGTAAGAACCATTCATTTTGAAATTTGTATTGTAGAACTTGGCTTTACTTTTATCTTAATTCTTTTTACAGAATACCACTTTTGCGTACTTCTTCTTTTTACATGAAATGTTTTTGTTATGATTTCACTCCTTTTTTAAAGGATTTCGATATATTTAAATTTTAAAGTAGTAAAATATGCGGGATATTGTTTAAAACTTTTGCAATGCCTTATTAAAAATGTTGAGTTTTTTTTATTTTATGGTTTTATCATAGTTCTTATCAGCCTTCTAAAGCTCAGCTCTCTAGTGTTCCTGGAAGTAGGCAATAGTAATTTTACATAATTTTACATTTATAGGGACAGAAACATTAACGTACCGATTAATACGTTAATGGACGGAAAGTAAATTAAAATCTTAGTGTTTTTAAATTTTTTCCTATAGTTTTATCATAGTTCCTCTCAGTCTTCCAAACCTCAGCGTTTTTGGAAGTGGACAATGCTAATTTACATACCTTTACATTTATAAGGGAGGGAAGTTAATTAAACTTTGGGGTTTTTTAATTTGGTTTTATAATTTTATCATAGTTCCTATCAGCCTTCCAAATTTCAGCTCCCGAGCGTTTCTGGAAATGAACAACGTTACTTTTACACAACTTTACATTTATAGGGGAGGGAAGTAAATTAGAATTTTGGGGTGTTTTAATTTTTTTCTATAGTTTTCCTTCCAAAGCTCAGCTCTCTAGCGTGTCCGGAAGTGGGCAATATTACATTTACATTACTTTACATTTATAGGGGAGGAAAGTAAATTATAATTTTGGGGTTTTATTTTTTTTCTATAGTTTTAACATAGTTCCTATTAGTCTGCCATTTCTGGAAGTGGGCAATGTTACTTTTACATAACTTTACATGTATAGGGAAAGGGAGTAAATTAGAATTTTGGGTTTTTTTTTCAGGGGTTTGGTCATAATTTCTATCAGTCTGTCAAATTTCAGCTTTGTAGCATGTCTGGAAGTACAGTAGAATTTTGATGATCTATACATGAATGAGTGAGCGAGTGACAATTTCGACGTTTTTTGAAGTTTCGTTACATCTTTAGTACTTTTTGGAATTCCATAAAACTTGGAGGGATCGTTAACTCCAAGGAGATCTACGACTGTGCAAAGTTTGAGATTCGTAGCTCACTCCGTAGTAAAGTTTTAAATAGGTCAAATATCGGCTGAAAAACGAAGGTAAAAACGTCAAAAACACCTTAAAATCACACGAACTCTCAATACAAACAAAGGAACTGGTCCGCTGGTGACGTAAGCAGGCAGTCTTTGTCTCGCTTGAACGACGCTAACATAGAGTTAAATGGAAATAAGCAATCCTGTGTGTTTAGGATCGTTGATCTGTATACAGCAAGCCAATTGCTGACATTCTACAAAGCCCAGATTCGACCAACTATGGAGTGCTGCTCACATATATTCAGAGCATATTATTTTGAAAGGCTTTCCGTTTTCGGTCTAGAAGCAAATCATATTACTTTTTGGCAACAGACCAATTCCCCCTAATTTGACCCTGCTGAATCCAAATATCTCGGTTACCAACTCGAAAAATCGACAGGGACGGAGAAAATCCCCCCCAAACCCCCTAAAACCTGTTTTTTTTTCAGTTTTATGCAATTTTCTCGAAAACTAACCTTTTTATCAAAAATTGCAAAGAACAGTTTTTTGTGGAGAATAAAATTCCCTTTCCAACAATGTATTGGTCAATAAGGTTAGGAAAAGCAAGTAGCTCTTCATTGACGTACGTAAACTGGGATTATTTAGAAAAAAAACATGTTTATTATAGGTTTTTCAAAATTTTCTCAAAAACTACACTTTTTAGGAAAAAATATGTAGTATACTTTATTCTACAACATAACATTTTCTTTTAAAAACTAATGTCGGGTTGTTAACATATTTAAGGCTTCAGGGACATACTAATATAAACTTATTTTCAAAAATAACTAAAATAATCTCTTGCATATTTAAATATATTTTCTAAGATTTTCAGAAAAAAATGTGCCTTTATTCTTTATTGAGGATAAGACAATTTCTTTTTAAATGATATATTAAAAAGTGAGGTTAATGTTATGATAAATACTTCAAAAAGGTTCGTAATTTATACCTACTAAAATAAAATGTTTCCAAATTAAAATAAACTGTTTTTTGATTAGATTAGATATTTTGATTTATCTAAATAAGTTCTTTAAAGCAAAAAAACACCGGTGGTTATAAGGGGAGGGGGCATAGGGGCCATGGCCCCCCCTAAGCAATATTTTTGTGCAGGAAGTAACAGTAGTAACTTTGACACAGATGTTTTTGGTTATTTTTTAGTATGGGTCACATTTTGTGACACACTGTTTAAAAGGACCTTTTATTATCAGGCCCGCCGCCGAAGCCATAAAAGGTCGAAAGTACAAAAGGTCGAAAAAAAATCGACAAAACAAAATATTAAAAATACAAATTTACCGTATTCTTCAGATAAAGATAAATAAAGATATAGAGAGGTTTTCTACAAAAAAAAATATCCAAAATTTCCACACATTTCCAACATAAGAATAAACAAGCCTCTTTCAAGACTCAAGATGGTGAACAAAAATATACTTTTAAACAAATATCCGATCAATCAATCACTGCCAACTACTCTTTGCTTTGATAAAATTGGTGATATAGTTGGAAAGTTATAACGAAAAAGATTTTGTCGGGTTTTGTTGCCCACCAGGTATATTTGAAAAGCGCTCACTTTTATAAAATGTTTTTTTCAGACCAATTTGATACTTTCAAATATCTTAAAATTCTTACCATAACATACAAACATTTAACATAAAGTTACTTACTTTATATAATTATTATTTTTTGACACAATAAATATCTATATTGTATATTTGTTTGGTTTTTTTGCCATAATATAAGGGTGTAATAATTCGTGGTAGAAAGGATCAAAAGAAGGATTTTTTCTTTTTATATTTTTCATCAAACTTCTTTGTTTTTTAGATAAAGGGTGCCAAACTTTACAGTTATTATTATATTTTTTGTTATAACTTTCTTAAAAATCATAACAGAAAATCGAAATACAAAAATCTGTTCTTTTCTTCAACAAATTTTAAAAAATCGTTAAAATATAGTGCTAACATTATTATTTTATATTTGTTTTAAGGACCTTTAGACATGTACACAAATCTATTTCAATTTCTTTTGTGTAAATTTAATCCCAAGCAGCAATTTAACGTTTTGCCGACGTATTTAAATTCGTCAGGCAACTAACTATGGTTACACGGACGACTCATGCCTCAACGTTGTTGCGACTCCATTATGCACCAATATGATCAATCATTTTATGGGCCTTAGTTGGTCGTTGTTTTAACGTTAATGATTTAACTTGAAATCAACTAAGAGATCCAAAGGTTCTTTTTCTGTTCACAAAATAATCGTTACTTTAACCCAAGGTATAGCAACAACCGTATTCTACACTATAGTATAAAATGGACACTTTGCGACAACTTATTCGAATACACACTGTATCCTTAACCTATCTATATTTTCTTGGAAAAAAGCAACATTGTTCAATTTGATATTTTAAAATTCATCGTTTTTCCCTACTTTCCAAACTTAAAAAATACTATAACTTGGCAAAAAGTTATTTGAACTTTTTGTCTGGTTTGGACCTTCCGCGCCATCTCTTAAAGATTGGTTCATCATTTAAATTACACCCTGTATTTTAGGTATCATATTTTAATTATATTTTATAAAAGGCCAAGGCCCAAAAGTAGGTATCCATTTCCTGTTTATTGGGTATCCAATCTGAAGGACTGCGTATCCAAATGGATACACAATATAGTCTAAAAAGATGCCTTGCAGACTGATAGGAACTATGACAAAACTATAGGAAAAAATAAAAAACCCGAAATTATAATTTACTCCCCTTCCCTATACATGTAAAGTTATGTAAAAGTAACATTACCAATTTCCAGAAACGCTAGAGAGCTGTGATTTGACAGACTGACAGAAACTAAGAGAAATCTATATAATAATTGAGATAAAATTATACCCAAGTTCTCCAATATACATTTTAAAATTAAACGTTTTTACTAGTTTCGAAAAGTTTTTTGAAATGTTTTGCGAAATATATTGAAAACGTAAAGTTTGGTACCCTTGAATAAAGAAAACAAAATTTTTTCGTGGATAATCGGGTGTAGAAAGGTTTTGTTCCTCTTGTGTTTTTCCGTGGGCAGCTCGAATGCTGTACACCCACGGGGGTTCAAGATCTAATGGCCACCCATTAAGTGTTGACAGTTAACTGTTTCGTGCTTAAGGAACCCTTCAGAACCGTGCATGGTCAATGTAACACCTTTGTAAAGTTGGAGAGACGGTATATAAATTTCATCTTACGATATTGATAAGAGAAATGAAAAATAATGCCTGCAATACGGTATGCTTTAAGCACAAGTGGCGACATCTACCGAATACAAAAGAAACTATGCTCATGGAATAATACAAGAGAAACAAAACCTTTTTATATACGTTTAGCCACGAAAAATTTTTGTTTTTTTTTTAATATTTAGCCTTGAAATTGGACACTGATTCAAAAATAAAATGTTAATTAGTCAACTAAGTGTAATTCATTTAATAACTACTCATTATTTGCCTTTGCCAACCCCTTACAACTGATGTTATTATCACTGGACTTTAATAATAATGTAATTTAATTAAAGTGCCTTTTTATCGCTAAAGTATGTAGCTCTCGCTCCCCTCATGCTAAAAACTTATTGCTTTAAAAAAATATTAATGTCACTTTTATCCTTTGAATTTGGTGTGTAAAATACTAATATTAGTTTTTGCCAAACATTCTGCCTAATATATAATCCAAAGAATTAACCTAGGAACTTAAAAATAGACAGTGACTTAAAAATGACATCTGCTATTTTGCAAATTTTATTCTGCTCTTTAAAATGAAAGTATACTATACTATAGTTAAATGTGGCATTTGCGAATTTCTTATCTATGAACCGACAATTTTTAATTTTGGTTACTTTGTTAAGCGCGCTCTATAAAAATGATAAAACTGTTGACTGATTACTATGTAAAAAGGTTCGAGTAAGCGAATGGTGTAACTTCCGTCAAAATCTGACATATGGTTTTGAAGATATCGTAATTTTTTATATAAAAATACATGAAATTTATTGAGCTTTTTAAATATTTTGGGATAAATATCAAAAACTATCGGTCCAAGATAATTTATTTTATAATGAAACGAATTGTAGCTCCGGCTCCTCTCATGCTACAGACTCAATGCATCAAAAAAAGTTTTAATTTCAACCAATTTGTGTATAAGATTCTATTTCGTTAACGTTTTACAAATATTTTTCGCGGTATTTGAACAAAAAATAAACCTAGAAACTAAAATTTTGTCATAACTTAAAAATGACATATGTCATTTTATAGATTTTTGTCTCTTCTTTAACATGAATTTAATCCTATTATTATTGGAATTATATTTCAAAAAATATTTGCAAATTCCTTTAATTTTATAAGATTTTTATTAATTTTGGACCGTTTTGATAAATGTTAAGTGCCCTACACCAGCGCCATCTACATTAAGGTTAAAACTATAAATAAAGTTTTATGTAGAAAGGTTCGGCGAAGTGAGTAGTGAAATTTTTGTCCAATTCGGACCTACTGTTTTAAAGATATCGCGATTTTTGTAAAAATGCGTGTTAATGCGTGTTATTTCCCGTTGTGATTTTTGCGTGTTTTTTAGTATTTATTTTTCAAACTCAAAAACGGTACAACTTAGAAAAGTCGAACTTTTTTTAAAAAATATTTTGGTATTTTCTTAAAAAGATAGCAGTTCGAGAACTGTCAAAAAGTGTAAGGGCAAAAAAATTTCTCGATTCAGTATTTTTGACTGCAAAAATCTTGCATAGTTTTTGAAAAATCCTCAAAACTCAAAAACCAAAAACTAATTTTAAAAACCAGCTATACGGTTACCGAACACTCCCTTAGGTCCGCAAATGTTTAAAATTTGGTTAAAATCCATTAAACAGTTTTGGAGTAATGACCAGATATATTTTAAAAAACGGCAAATAAACAGTGAAATTCTGACCAATTTTATTGTACAGTGAAAATGCGTCACTGCAGGGATTCAGAAGAGCCCCAAAATGGGGCACTTGACTTTTTCCGATCTAGCTGAAAAACAATAGGCTTCCTGACCACACATAAGAGTACACTTGTGCAAAATCTCAAGTTTCTAGAATAATCCCCTCGACACTTATGGTGTGCCAACGGAGGTACATCAAAAAAAGTCACTTTTTGACGGTTTTTCCCCTATTTCCCCTACTTGAAATTTTCCGATTTGACCCAAAATTGACATTTTTGGTCTCCCGTAAGTTCTTAATCAGTGAGCCAAATTTCATCCTTCTACGTCGAAGCGTTCCCGAGTAAGCGTCAAAATTCGAGCGCGATACACTAGGGGTGCTAGGGACGGAATAATAATAAAAAAAAAATAATAAAAAAATAAAAATAATGTTACGGCCGAGGCGGCTCAAGTAATTGATTTTCGCCACAAGCTTCGCAAATTTGTGTTGAGAAAAATTTGCTTTGCAAATTAGTTTATTAACAAATTTGCTTTGCAAATTTGTGTTGAGAAAAATTTGCTTCGCAAATTAGTTCATTAACACATTTGCTTCGCAAATTTTTTACATCCAACACTTTTAAAACTGTTGCAGCATTGATTTTCGCTGCGGCGAGATTTTGTGTTTAATTATTTATAAAAATATGTTTAACAGTATTTCTATTGATATCGTACAATAACATTTGGGGGATTGGAAACAAAATCGTTGTATACAAGTTTCAAACCAAGAATTTGGAGAATTATTATTGGTTCATAAATTTGAGTTGTTCACTTGTTCACAAAGTTACTTTTGTCAATAATTCGCTTTGCAAATTTAATTTACCAGTATTAATTTAAGTTAATATCGAATACACAGTTAATAAAAAGTGAATTTTTCATCCCTAAAATGTGCTGCTTATGCGACAGACTCACGGTCTCAAAAAATTACATATTTTCCTTGATACTTGATCAAGTATCATTTCCTCATAAATTCATTAATATTTTATTCTATAAAATCTATAAAATCCGTTTAGTGGTTCTTTAAATAATAATTGTTATTCCAACTGTTGCTTTAACTTCTGTCTGCAATAATTTACTTATAAATTCACTGAACCGATTTCAATAATAAAAAAGAAGTATTGCTCTTTAAACAAAACTATTGAAATTTTTCGACAATTTTAAATCCAAGATGTTGGAAAAAAAGTCAAATTTGTCCTTCTTGAAAGGATCACTTCTTTGTATGTTGCGAGGATTTATTTTTTTATGATTAGTACCTCGTTGTGAGTGGTGGATCTAATAAATAAATTCAAAAAAGGGTCGAAAAATTTATCGTAACATAAGAAACAACTATCCTTTATGGAGGGTCAATATTTAGAGTTGGCGGAGAATTTCACCATGATACTTTTTATTTTATTGTCAGTTTAGTAATAATGAATTTATGAGGAAATGAATGCACATAGAAATGGCAAGGCAATCGCATAATCTGTAAAACTTTTCCGAAAAAAATCAAAAAATTTTCAAAAAATATAAGAACAAACAGCCTTTTTAAAAATTAAAGTTTTTATGACCGCCATTTTGGATTTTACAATGACGGCAAATTTTAATAGTGATCTTTTAAAAGCAATCAATCTGTTCCACTTTATATTTTATTAAAATCGGTTCGGCAAAAATTTATTTATAAGGAAATTAATACAGACAGGATTTAGAAGACAATCGTTACAACCTGTAAAACAATATAGTTGAAGCAAAAATCAATTTTGTGCTTAACAAAGATAGAGCTTTCTTACAAACAAAAAAATATCCAACATTTCCGACATACTGTTCGATCAATCAATCCCTGCCAAATAATCTTTGCTTTGGTAAAATTGGTGTTATAGTTAGAGTTATAACGAAAAACATTATGTCGGGTTTTTTGCCCACCAGGTATATTCGAAAAGCGCTCAGTTTTATAAATGGTTTTTTTTTCAGACCAAATTGATACTTTCAAATATCTTAAAATTCTTACCATAACATACAAACATTTAACATAATATCAGGATGTAATAATAGCAAACTTTAATAGGTGGTAGAAAAGATCAAAAGAAGGACTTTTTCTTATTATATTTTGCATTATATTTCTTTGTTTTTTAGATAAAGGGTGCCAAACTTAACAGCTATTATTTTATTTTTTGTTATAACCTTAAAAATCATAACAGAAAATCGACATTTTCTGAAATTATGCATGACAATAAGGGTAATAATTAAATGGTAAAATTATTTGAAAATAAATAGAAATACTCAAAATTAATATCCAAAATAGGGGATTTTGGATATGGCGAAAGGAATGACAGGGGCACAACCTTAATGAACTATCTAGAGGAAAGACACATGTATGCAATGAATTAGTTCTATAGGAAGAAACCGCAACGAAAGTGGACATGGCTCAGCCTGACTACTGAAAAAGCACTGTTAGAGATGTAACAGTCCTAAATAGCTTTACAACAGGCAATGATCACAGGATGGTCAGAAAGGAAAATTAACAATAAAAATAAACAACTTGACATGAGTGAACTTACAGAAAATAAAGCCATATACAAAGAAATGCTAAATAACCAGCTAACCCAAAACTTAGGATGCGAAAACGAAAATATAGATGAAATAAATGATACGCTGATAAGAACTATGACCCAAGTTGGAAAAGATGTGGCACAAAAGGGTGAAAAGAGAGAAAATTTTATATCAGAAGAGATAAAGAAACTCATCGAAAAAAGGCGGAACCTGGAGAAAGGAGGAAAGAGAATATCGATAGAATACACGGAAATAAATAAAACTATAAGAAAAATGATAAAAGAAAATAAAAGAAAGAGCCAAGAAATAAAAGTTGAAAGAGTTATAGAAAATAACAGAAATATGAAATGTCTAAGACCGACTCTATATATTATCTATATCAGTGGCGCACCCAGGAATATGTCTTGGGGGGGGGCGAGGCCTCTTGGGGGGGGGCCGAAGCCTCATGATGTCGAATATTAAGCTAGCTGGGTGCGCCCATGTCTATATTATAAATATCACACAGCTATTCTATACAAAATTATACCAAACAAAAAGGGAACCATCGCGAGAAACCATAAAGAAACTCCAAACAAAAATAAAGAACATAAACTCAGAATTACAACCCGAAATAAGCAAAACGGAAATAAAGAGAGCATTAAAGAAAATGAAAAATAACAAATCACCTGAAAAAGACAGAAAGGGTTTCAATACAGTTGACCACCTGCTAACCACGAAAATTCTAATAGAGCGAGCCAACGAATATAACATTCCACTCTATATTGCGTTTATAGACTTTGAAAAAGCTTTTGATAGTATTGAGCACAGGGCACTAAAAGCATCTTTAATTAGTAGCCGAATAGATCACAGATACACAGATTTAATAGCCAATATATATAGCGAAGCAACAACATCAATCAAAATCCACGAAGGGACCAAGCCAATCCGCATAAGAAAAGCTGACAGACAGGATGACACAATATCCCCTAAACTATTTAACCAGGCCCTAGAAGATCTTTTTAAAAACTTAGACTGGGAAGAAATAGGCATCAAAGTAAGCGGACAATACTTGAACCACCTAAGATATGCTGACAATATTGCCTTAATAACAGATAAGAAAGAGGAACTTATAAAAATGCTGGGAGAACTGGATACAGCAGCTAAAAATATAGGCTTGAGTATGAACTACACTAAAACTAAAATCATAACAAACACAGATGAAGATATCACCAGAATAAACCAAGAAAAAATAGAACAAGTAGATGAATATATATCTGAGACAAATTATTAAACTAGAAAAAGAAAACCAAACAGCTGAAATCAAGAGACGAGTAAGATTGGCCTGGGCAGCATTCGGTAAATTAAGCTACATATTAAAAAATAAAAAATATCCTCAGTACCTTAAAACGAAAGTGTATAACCAATGTATTCTTCCTGTGCTCACATATGGATCCCAGACCTGGACGCTTACAAAATCAAACCTGGATAAGGTAACAAAAGCCCAAAGATCCATGGAAAGACAAATGTTACATGTAAAGCTAACAGATACAAAAAGGAATAAATGGATAAGAAATAAAACAAAAGTAAGGGATGTCAGAGGAGAGGCAGCAAAATTACAATGGAAATTTGCTGGTCAAAATATCAAACTGAAAGACAATCGATGGAACAAATGCATTGTAGACTGGAGACCTTGGCAAAATAAAAGAAGTAGGGGAAGACCCCAAATGAGATAGCGGACGATTTGAAGAGACATGCAGGGACTAGATGGATGAACAGGGCGACAGACAGAGAAGAGTGGAAGATATTGGGGGAGGCCTATGTCCAAAGATGGATCGAAGAAAGCTAAATAGATAGATAAATAGATAGACTTAAAATTATTACCAAAAATCGTTAAAATATAGTGCTAATATTATTATTTTATATTTGTTTTAAGGGTCCGTTAGACATGTACAAAAATCTATTTCAATTTCTTTTGTGTAAATTTAATAGCTCATAAAAATATTAATTCTTAAAAGAATTGAGAAATTTATACGTATTCCAAAGATTATTTGGCCACACTGTATCCTTAACCTATCTATATTTTCTTGGAAAAAAGCAACGTTGTTCAATTTGATATTTTAAAATTCATCGTTTTTCCCTACTTTCCAAACTTGAAAAATGCTATAACTTGGCAAAAACTTATTTGAACTTTTTGTCTGCTTTGGACCTTCCGCACCATCTCTTAAAGATTGGTTCATCATTTAAATTACACCCTGTATTTTAGGTATCATATTTTAATTATATTTTATAAAAGGCCAAGGCTCAAAAGTGGGTATCCATTTCCTGTTTACTGGGTATCCAATCTGAAGGACTGCGTATCCAAATGGATACACAATATAGTCTAAAAAGATGCCTTGCAGACTGATAGGAACTATGACAAAACTATAGGAAAAAATAAAAAACCCGAAATTATAATTTACTCCCCTTCCCTATACATGTAAAGTTATGTAAAAGTAACATTACCAACTGCCAGAAACGCTAGAGAGCTGTGATTTGACAGACTGACAGAAACTAAGAGAAATCTATATAATAATTGAGATAAAAGTATAGCCAAGTTCTCCAATATACATTTTAAAAATAAAGGTTTTTACTAGTTTCGAAAAGTTTTTTTAAATGTTTTGCGAAATATATTTAAAACGTA
Organism: Aspidapion aeneum; assembly: GCA_963576565.1. NCBI lineage: Eukaryota > Metazoa > Arthropoda > Insecta > Coleoptera > Brentidae > Aspidapion > Aspidapion aeneum. The sequence continues at coordinate 71,769,288 of OY755039.1, read as the reverse complement.
AAGTTTGGTACCCGTGAATAAAGAAAACAAAATTTTTTCGTGGATAATCGGGTGTAGAAAGGTTTTGTTCCTCTTGTGTTTTTCCGTGGCCAGCTCGAATGCTCTACACCCACGGGGGTTCAAGATCTAATGGCCACCCATTAAGTGTTGACAGTTAACTGTTTCGTGCTTAAGGAACCCTTCAGAACCGTGCATGGTCAATGTAACACCTTTGTAAAGTTGGAGAGACGGTATATAAATTTCATCTTACGATATTGATAAGAGAAATGAAAAATAATGCCTGCAATACGGTATGCTTTAAGCACAAGTGGCGACATCTACCGAATACAAAAGAAACTATGCTCATGGAATAATACAAGAGAAACAAAACCTTTTTATATACGTTTAGCCACGAAAATTTTTTTTTAAATATTTAGCCTTGGAATTGGACACTGATTCAAAAATAAAATGTTAATTAGTAATTCATTTAATAACTACTCATTATTTGCCTTTGCCAACCCCTTACAACTGATGTTATTATCACTGGACTTTAATAATAATGTAATTTAATTAAAGTGCCTTTTTATCGCTAAAGTATGTAGCTCCCGCTCCCCTCATGCTAAAAACTTATTGCTTTATAAAAATATTAATGTCACTTTTATCCTTTGAATTTGGCGTGTAAAATACTAATATTAGTTTTTGCCAAACATTCTGTCTAATATATAATCCAAAGAATTAACCTAGGAAGAATTAAATAGAAAATGACATCTGCTATTTTGCAAATTTTATTCTGCTCTTTAAAATGAAAGTATACTATACTATAGTTAAATGTGGCATTTGCGAATTTCTTATCTATGAACCGACAATTTTTAATTTTGGTTACTTTGTTAAGCGCGCTCTATAAAAATGATAAAACTGTTGACTGATTACTATGTAAAAAGGTTCGAGTAAGCCAATGGTGTAACTTCCGTCAAAATCTGACGTATGGTTTTGAAGATATCGTAATTTTTTAAATAAAAATACATGAAATTTATTGAGCTTTTTAAATATTTTGGGATAAATATCAAAAACTATCGGTCCAAGATAATTTATTTTATAATGAAACGAATTGTAGCTCCGGCTCCTCTCATGCTACAGACTCAATGCATCAAAAAAAGTTTTAATTTCAACCTATATATATATATATATTTATCGGTTTCACAACGTTCTACGTCTTCCGATACCCAATCTCCACTCGTTTCTGTTTGCCCATAATTCATCATCGAGGCCTCTTATTCTTATTTCACTATCTATTCCTTCTCTCCAGCTTCTCCTTGGTCTTCCTCGTTTTCTTCGGCCAGTTGGTTTCCATTGTAATATTTGTTTAGGTAGTCTTCCATCATCCATTCTTTGTACATGTCCGTACCACACCAGTTGTTTTGTTCTTATATCATCCACTAGAGTACGTTCACCCACTGTCATAATTTCTCTTATTCTTTGATTGGTAACTCTTTCTCTTTTTGATTTCCCTGCTACTCTTCTCCAATAGTCCATCTCCGTAGCGGAAAGCATTTTTTCTGTTCTATCTTTGATTGGCCATACTTCTGAGCCGTATGTAATAATACTTTTTACAATGGTGTTATATATAAGCTTTTTGTTATGTTTTGATATACTTTGGTCCCAAATTATTCCATTTAATAAAGTTATTGCTTTTCTTCCTTGTACGTTTCTATCTTTTATAGCTTTGTCTAGTGTTCCGTCAGCTGTAATTTTTAGACCCAAGTATTTATACTCATCACAGGACTGAATTCGCTGCCCAGTATTTAAGATTAGATCCTGTTTCGTTCCACCAATACACATATACTCTATCTTATTGATATTAACCTCTAGTCCCCACTTATCGTACTCTTCTATTAGTTTTCGTGTCATATATTCGAGGTCGTCATAATCCTGAGCCACCACTATCTGATCATCGGCGAAACATAAAGTATACAAGGTGGTTTCATTCAACGGAATTCCCATGTTTTGGCATTTTCTCTTCCAGACTTTAAGGACTTGTTCCAAGTATATCTTGAAGAGCGTAGGCGAAATACAGCAACCTTGTTTAAGACCTTTATTTACTTGAAAGCCTTTGGTTAGTTTTGCTTTTATTTTAACTTTTGCCTTACTATTGCGGTATAACTCTTTGATGGCCTTAATTAGTTGTACGCTTATGTTTGTCTTTTCCAACGCTTTCCAAAGTAGATTTAGTGGTATACTATCATATGCCTTCTTCAAATCTACGTAAAGCAGATGGAGCTCTTGTCCGTATGCCATTTTCTTTTCAATAACTTGGGTTATACAAAAGAGATGATCTGAAGTCGATCTACCCGCCCTGAAACCAGCTTGTTCTTCTGCCTCCATATCTTTATATTCGCTCTCCACTTTATTTCTTATTATTTTGCCATATATTCTGCTTAGCGTACTAGTTACCGATATACCTCTATAATTGTCACATATATCTTTCCTTCCTTTTTTGTGTATTGTGGATATATATGACGTTTTCCACTCAGTTGGTACTGCAGCTCCATTTAAATATCTTTGGAAAAGATTCCGTAATCTACAAAACAATTCTTCAGTGCCATATTTAATAAGTTCAGCTGGGATATTTCCGGGTCCGGCAGATTTACCGCTTTTTAAGGTTTTGCACACGTTTTTGACCTCATATATTGTGAGGGGTACTAGAGATCCCATCGTTCTAATGATATTGTCTCTTTCGTCTTCCTTGAATTCTGCTCTATCTTCAGTTAAAAGTTTTTTAAAATGCTCATCCCATTCTTTGTCTGGTATTGGTGAAATAATGTCTCTGCATTTCAACCAATTTGTGTATAAGATTCTATTTCGTTGACGTTTTACAAATATTTTTCGTGGTATTTGATCAAAAAATAAACCTAGAAACTAAAATTTTGTCATAACTTAAAAATGACATATGTCATTTTATAGATTTTTGTCTCTTCTTTAACATGAAATTAATCCTATTATTACTGGAATTATATTTCAAAAAATATTTGCAAATTCCTTTAATTTTATAAGATTTTTATTAATTTTGGACCGTTTTGATAAATGTTAAGTGCCCTACACCAGCGCCCTCTACATTAAGGTTAAAACTATAAATAAAGTTTTATGTAGAAAGGTTCGGCGAAGTGAGTAGTGTAATTTTTGTCCAATTCGGACCTACTGTTTTAAAGATATCGCGATTTTTGTAAAAATGCGTATTAATCCGTGTTATTTCCGTTGTGATTTTTGCGTGTTTTTTAGTATTTATTTTTCAAACTCAAAAACGGTACAACTTAAAAAAGTCGAACTTTTTTTTAAAAAAATTTTGGTATTTTCTTAAAAAGATAGCAGTTCGAGAACTGTCAAAAAATGTAAGGGCAAAAAAATTTCTTGATTCAGTAATTTTGGCTGCAAAAACCTTGCATAGTTTTTGAAAAATCCTCAAAACTCAAAAACCAAAAACTAATTTTAAAAACCAACTATACGGTTACCGAACACTCCCTTAGGTCCGCAAATGTTTAAAATTTGGTTAAAATCCATTAAACAGTTTTGGAGTAATGACCAGATATATTTTAAAAAACGGCAAATAAACAGTGAAATTCTGACCAATTTTATTGTACAGTGAAAATGCGTCACTGCAAGGATTCAGAAGAGCCCCAAAATGGGGCACTTGACTTTTTCCGATCTGGCTGAAAAACAATAGGCTTCCTGATCACACATAAGAGTACACTTTTGCAAAATCTCAAGTTTCTAGAATAATCCCCTGGACACTTATGGTAAGGCTGCGCCCATGAGGTTTTGGATAGGCTAATTAGAAATACTAGGGTCACTGCATCCTGGAAGCCAAGCGTCTCCCAGGGGTAGCGACACGAGTGTCAAAACCGTACTCAAAATTCCATAGACGTTCGTGAAAATACTCATTTTTATACAGTCTGAGAAAAGAAATTTGTTTTAATAAAACTTAAAAAGAACTCGTTTTTATACAGCTTAAGAAATAAAAAATATGTTCCTTGAGTTTTTGGGTTATGAATATTTATTGTAGGTATATTTATTGTTAAAAATCATTTTCTTTTAAATATTATTTCTGTTTTTGTATAAAAATAATACGTAATAAATAATCAAACAGGACAGAAATACATTTCTATGTTAAAAGTTTATTAATAGTATATAATATATCAAGGGATAAAATGAAACTTTTATCACGATGTTTATACGCTATTTTTCGCACTGTTTAATTTATTTTCCAAGTTTTTTTCCCATTTTTTTGGGTGTTTTTGGTATTTTGGTTTTTTTTAGTACCTTTTTATTCCGAATTTTACATTTTATCAAAAGACAAAAAATGCCCAAATACAGTTCGAGTTTTCGTAAGGTTCGGCTTAATTATTTATAATTTTATAGTACATTTCATATAAATATCTTAATATTATTGTTCGAAAGCATAAACTTGGAAAATCATTTTCTTTAAACCAAAAATTGTACTAAAACATATTCTTCGAACAAAAGATTGTTCGAAAACGATTTCTTCAAACAGAAATTTTTCGAAATGATTTTCTTCGAACAGAAATGTGTTCGAAAACATTTTCTTTGAACGGAAATTTGTTCGAAAATATTTTTTTAAATGAAAATTTGTTCAAAAACATTTTTTCGAAAACAAATTTTTCGAAAAAAAAAAATATTTGACCTGGCTTGCCAAACTTAACACAACTCATATAGTTCGACTAATGGAGTTTTTTCTCACAATTTTTGGAAACAAAAACTTCCCTGACTTCTTTCCCGGGATCCTAGAGAGTGTGAAACCAAACCGAACCAACCGAAACCGATTGTCGAAAAATGATTTCCCTAAATTAGCTTTCCGGTCCTCATTTTGGAAGGTTGAAATCAGTGTTACTCTAACCTTTCTTAATTGAGCACATCAGGAGGTATCTGGACCGGTTCGGATACGTTTGCGATCAATTGACAAAGTTTAGGAAAATACCAATTTCGACCTTCCAAAAGGAGGAAAGTAGACAAATTTTCAGAATGTTTACGATCCCGGCAAAGAAGTCAGGGTTTTTTTGAAATAATATGTTAGAAAGACCTTGCCGTAGTCAAACTATATGAATTGTGTTCGAAAACAAATTTCCGTTCAAAGAAATGGTGTTCGAATAAATTTCCGTTTAAAAAAAATGTTTTCGAACAAATTTCCATTAGAAGAAATTGTTTTCATAAAAATTTCCGTTCTAAGAAAATGTTTTCGAACAAAGTTCTGCGACCCGTCGTGTTGCTACCGTGAGTTTTTATTGGATGTTGATTTTTTAAAAACTTTTCTATGAGTGTGTGTGTGTACCTGTGTGTCTCTTAATTCTACTTTGTTTTGCAATCATTACAGTGTAGCTACTTTCGATCTTTGTTTGAACCTTTTGTTTTTCAATCTTTTGTATTTTCGACCTTTTGTACTTTCGAACTTTTGTATTTTCGACTTTTTGTATTTTCGACCGTTTCTTCACCGCCCGCTCTTTTTTGAACACTAATAAAAATAATAGTAGGTATATTATAAACCTGGGGCGTGCAGTGTTTACTTTTAATACCACGGCGGGAATTTTTATGCTCGACCGGAAGAAGGGCTATAATTTGCTAAGTGACTAAAAGGGACTTTAATGCCAAGGTTTATTTTTATATACTAAAAATAATAATCATAAACTAAATAAATAGGTATTAAACCACTTACCGTACTGTAGTTTTAGCATGTCAACCCCCCGTATATAAAAAAACAGTGGGCAGTGATAGTTGTCATGGCATTACATTAGACAAAAGTCAGTCAGATGCTAACAAACTAAGGTCACTCATCGTCAAGCAAGGTAAAGCTTGCTTGACGACGAGTGACCTTATAACAAACAATGTGGAAAATTTTTTATTTATTTCATAACAAACTAATTAAGTTTAGTCGAGAAAAAGTTCGAATTACATTTCTCAAAGATGGAAAATAAAGCATATTCTTGCAATAAACAGAATTTCGAAAATTTCACAGTTTCCTGGTTTACAGCCTGGAGAAGTCTAGAAAGTTAAATGCTTCGTTTATATGGAAGCAATATTCTATGCCTAAGGTCACAATAACGATCAAAACGAACCAAGCCATCGGCAAAGTACAGTAAACTTACGGCAAGCTGGAACAAAATAATCGGTATCGTGTATATATCTTGATTCCTTTTTGTTTTTTGTATTATGATAAAATAAAATAATCCAAAAACCTATATTTTGCCTATATGGCTTTAAAGAAATTACTTTCAATCACTGGGGACAAGAAATACTACCTTAGCCCATGAAAAAAGGGATTAACCGTACACCTTTATTCCGTAGAGAGCACAAAAAATTTATTAAATGGTACAAAACCCAACATAATAGTTTTCTATATTTTAGAATATATATAAAACATGCAAATCATATTTTTGGTTTCCTTCGCTGTGTGGGTCCTAATACAGGGTCCTAATAAATTTGAAATCATAAAAAACTTTTAGTTTTTTTAGGTTTGTTTATTTGGACAGTAAAATTTATATACCGGATGTGACGGACAGTTCTTTACGTAACATTTGTAAACCATTTAATTTTTTTAAACATAAAAAAAGCTACGCTCCTGACAGTGTCAGATTTGCGTTTTTCGTAAATGAGGTTATGTTTGGTGTCTCTACCCCTGGGAGACATGAGCGGCTAGTTCACAACTTGCATTCCGTTTGCTATTGGTCGAAATAGTCAGCTGACTTTTTGATGTTGAACGTTGCCGTTTAAGATTATTATTATATTATATTAAGAGATGGTGCCACCAGTCAAGCATTTAACAAACTTTATGTTTACAGCTTTCGGCGTAAAATACGAATATATACTAGTTGTAAGTGATTAAAAAGTGTAGTGGTTTGTGCAGTACATACCTATTGAATTTAACTAATTCTATGCATATGCCGATGAGTTTTTTTTTATTGTTTTTTAAAAACATATTATATTTTTTTTAATTAGCTTCCCTATCCTGTTTTCCTGTCGAAATCGGTGTTAACCTAACTCTGATACATTATTCGACAACGTATCCTAACCTGTCCAGACACGCCCCGGTTAGGATACGTTTCCCATCAATTGACCACGGTTAGGTTTTGTTTCAGTTTGGTTTAACACCGATTTCAACCTCCCAAAACGAGGACAGGAGAGTTTAATTTTAAAAATCCCGCCTGACTATGTCAACCAATAGCAAATGGAATGCAAGTTGTGAACTATCCGCTCGTTGGGAGACCCAGGCTTTCAGGATGCAGTGACCCTAAGAATATTTGCTACAGTCGCCACCTGACGAAAATAAGTCGAAGGCGGAAGTTTTCAGGGGTGCCACGACCACGTGGTCACATTGTGCAAGGAAAACTTAAGTTTGCGACACGCGCCCTAGAGGGAGCTGCACATATAGGCAGTACTGCGTACAGCCGACCTTAAAATAGATTAAAAATATTTTTTGGTTTTATTGCACCCCTGACTGGACCCAAGAAACAAACCTTTAAAACATAAATTTCAAACTTTCTATAAATTCGTATAATTAAAAATAATGTTTGTATAATTATGTAAAATTTCTTGTGTGCCTAATATTATAGATTTGTTACAAAATTCTAATTTTCTACTTAGCAATAAAAAGTTGATAATAGCCCCAAAAAAACTACTATTTACGGATTAGATCAAATTTTGGTTCAGGAGGTGAGTTACAGGGTGATATCGAAAATAGTAGTAAATCTTCACATTTTTAAAAAACAACTCTGTCAGGAGTTTTAGTTAGCAAATAAGAGTAATAAATACATTAAAAAATGTATCATGAACTTATTGTATTATTTTTAGATCCAGGAAGTTTTTTATTTGTCAAACACACTGTGTTTTTTTTTATTACAATCTAGTCAGTAAGACTAATTAGCAATTTTGTTTTAACTTAATTTACTAGACAAGTCAGATTTAAACTTAGGGTTCACTCAACAGTTCTCCCCGCTTTGTTTAGTCTGTAACTCACAATTGTGTTGTGTTTATAGCATTATTTTGTTTTATGTGTAATTCACTTAGTTTACTAGCTCAAACGGCTTCACTCTTTTTAGTCGTCGAACTAGCATAGTATTGTCTAGAAGCTGAATTGCTTCCACATTCACATGCCGATGGAGTCTATCTTCATGGCTTTTTGCGTACTTTTTTATAGTATCTGCTACAGTTTCGATTTTTAGATCTCGATGAAGGTCGAGATCCAGGAAGTGAGAGACCTACAGGGTGATATCGAAATTAGAAGCGTAATTTTCTAAAAAACACATTTTTAAAAAACAATGTTGTCAAGAGCTTTCGTTAGCAAAAAATTATTTGAAACACGTTACGCAATCATACCATTATCAGATTTTATCACCTTTAGGTCCAGGAATTGAGCTACATGGTGATATAGAAATTATTTGTGTGTGTAAATTTTCTAAAAATCACATTTTTAAAAAGCAAGGTTGTCCGGAGCTTTTGTTAGCAAAGTATAGTTAGGAATACGTTAAACAATCATACCATTAACTGACTGTATCACCGTTGGGTCCAGGAAGTGAGGTACAGGGTGATATCGAAATTAGTAATAAAATTTCGTAAAAATCACGTTTTTAAAAAACAACGTTGTCAGGAGCGTTTGTTAGCAAAAAATAGTTAGGAACACGTTAAGCAATCATACCACTTACTAAATTCATTTACTTCCAGTAGGTAAGCTGCAGGGTGATATCTAAATAGCAGTAAAGATTTTGAAAAATCACGTTTTTAAAAAAACAAGGGAGGTGAGCTACAGGGTGAAATGAATAAATAAATCCAAAAATATTCACATATATTTATGTGAAAAACTTTTACTATTTATTTGACAAATTTACAAGTTAATATGATAAAATTTTGACATTAAAACTTATTAGTTAATATAACCAAATCACCTAAGCCCCTAACTAACCTTGGTCAAAATAAAGTTTACAAATACACAGAAGAATCCAAAAATCCCTACATTTATTTACGTAACAACATCTTGGTTCGTTGTTCTTTTACAAATTCACAAGTTAGTTTGAAAAAATCATGGCTTTATAATACATATCAAGTATAACCAAACCGAACCAAACCCATATAAATAAGGTTGGTCAATATAAAAATATACAATAATTATTTACAGAAAAACCTGCCTGCCTTCGATGTTAATTCACAAATTTACATGCTTATTTGACAAAAATTGCCCCTAGTGCCCCCCCCCTGGATCCGCCAGTGCTTCTGTCTGCAATAATTTACTTATAAATTCACTGAACCAATTTCAATAATAAAAAAAGAAGTATTGCTCTTTGAACAAAACTATTGAAATTTTTCGACAATTTTAAATCCAAGATGTTGGAAAAAAGTCAAATTTGTCCTTCTTGAAGGATCACTCCTTTGTATGTTGCGAGGATTTATTTTTTTATGATTAGTACCTCGTTGTGAGTGGTGGATCCAATAAATAAATTCAAAAAAGGGTCGAAAAAATTTATCGTAACATAAGAAACAACTATCCTTTATGGAGGGTCAATATTTAAAGTTGGCGGAGAATTTCACCATGATGCTGTTTATTTATTGTCAGTTTAGTAATAATGAATTTATGAGGAAATGAATGCACATAGAAATGGCAAGGAAATCGCGTAATCTGTAAAACTTTTCCGAAAAAAATCAAAAAATTTTCAAAAAATATAAGAATAAACAGCCTTTTTAAAAATTAAAGTTTTTATGACCGCCATTTTGGATTTTACAATGACGGCAAATTTTAATAGTGATCTTTTAAAAGCAATCAATCTGTTCCACTTTATATTTTATTAAAATCGGTTAGGCAAAAATTTATTTATAAGGAAATTAATACAGACAGGATTTAGAAGACAATCGTTACAACCTGTAAAACAATATAGTTGAAGCAAAAATCAATTTTTAGGGACCGAAATCGTTTTTAATGATTCCTATCTCGTTGTGCTTAACAAAGATAGAGCTTTCTTACAAACAAAAAAATATCCAACATTTCCGACATAAGGTTCGATCAATCAATCCCTACTACTCTTTGCTTTGGTAAAATTGGTGTTATAGTTGGAGAGTTATAACGAAAAACATTTTGTCGGGATTTTTTGCCCACAAGGTATATTTGAAAAGCGCTCACTTTTATAAATGGTTTTTTTTCAGACCAAATTGATACTTTCAAATATCTTAAAATTCTTACCATAACATACAAACATTTAACATAAAGTTACTTACTTTATATAATTATTATTTTTTGACACAATAAAGATCTATATTGTATATTTAATTGTTTTTTTTTGCCATAATATAAGGGTGTAATAATACGTGGTAGAAAGGATCAAAAGAAGGATTTTTTCTTTTTATATTTTTCATCAAACTTCTTTGTTTTTTAGATAAAGGGTGCCAAACTTTACAGCTATTATTATATTTTTTGTTATAACTTTCTTAAAAATCATAACAGAAAATCGACATACATATATAAAAATCATAAAAAATCGTTAAAATATAGTGCTAACATTATTATTTTATATTTGTTTTAAGGGCCTTTAGACATGTGCACAAATCTATTTCAATTTCTTTTGTGTAAATTTAATCCCAAGCAGCAATTTAACGTTTTGCCGACGTATTTAAATTCGTCAGGCAACTAACTATGGTTACACGCACGAATTATGCCTCAACGTTGTTGCGACTCCATTATGCACCAATATGATCAATCATTTTAGGGTTTATACAACGTTATCCATTTAACCATGGGCCTTAGTTGGTCGTTGTTTTAACGTTAATGATTTAACTTGAAATCAACTAAAAGATCCAAAGGTTCTTTTTCTGTTCACAAAATAATCGTTACTTTAAGCCGTATCTACACTATAGTATAAAATGGACACTTTGCGACAACTAATTCGAATACACACTGTATCCTTAACCTATCTATATTTTCTTGGAAAAAAGCAACGTTGTTCAATTTGATATTTTAAAATTCATGGTTTTTCCCTACTTTCCAAACTTAAAAAATGCTATAACTTGGCAAAAAGTTATTTGAACTTGCGTTGCACCTTCCGCACCATCTCTTAAAGATTGGTTCATCATTTAAATTACACCCTGTATTTTAGGTATCATATTTTAATTATATTTTATAAAAGGCCAAGGCCCAAAAGTAGGTATCCATTTCCTGTTTACTGGGTATCCAATCTGAAGGACTGCGTATCCAAATGGATACACAATATAGTCTAAAAAGATGCCTTGCAGACTGATGAGGAACTATGACAAAACTATAGGAAAAAATAAAAAACCCGAAATTATAATTTACTCCCCTTCCCTATACATGTAAAGTTATGTAAAAGTAACATTACCAACTTCCAGAAACGCTAGAGAGCTGTGATTTGACAGACTGACAGAAACTAAGAGAAATCTATATAATAATTGAGATAAAAGTATAGCCAAGTTCTCCAATATACATTTTAAAATTAAAGGTTTTTACTAGTTTCGAAAAGTTTTTTTAAATGTTTTGCGAAATATATTTAAAACGTAAAGTTTGGTACCCGTGAATAAAGAAAACAAAATTTTTTCGTGGATAATCGGGTGTAGAAAGGTTTTGTTCCTCTTGTGTTTTTCCGTGGCCAGCTCGAATGCTCTACACCCACGGGGGTTCAAGATCTAATGGCCACCCATTAAGTGTTGACAGTTAACTGTTTCGTGCTTAAGGAACCTTTCAGAACCGTGCATGATCAATGTAACACCTTTGTAAAGTTGAAGAGACGGTATATAAATTTCATCTTACAATATTGATAAGAGAAATGAAAAATAATGCCTGCAATACGGTATGCTTTAAGCACAAGTGACGACGTCTACCGAATACAAAAGAAACTATGCTCATTGAATAATCAAGATAAAACCTTTTTATATACGTTTAGCCACGAAATTTTTTTAAAAAATATTTAGCCTTGGAATTGGACACTGATTCAAAAATAAAATGTTAATTAGTCAACTAAGTGTAATTCATTTAATAACTACTCATTATTTGCCTTTGCCAACCCCTTACAACTGATGTTATTATCACTGGACTTTAATAATAATGTAATTTAATTAAAGTGCCTTTTTATCGCTAAAGTATGTAGCTCTCGCTCCCCTCATGCTAAAAACTTATTGCTTTATAAAAATATTAATGTCACTTTTATCCTTTGAATTTGGCGTGTAAAATACTAATATTAGTTTTTGCCAAACATTCTGCCTAATATATAATCCAAAGAATTAACCTAGGAAGAATTAAATAGACACTGACTTAAAAATGACATTTGCTATTTTGCAAATTTTATTCTGCTCTTTAAAATGAAAGTATACTATACTATAGTTAAATGTGGCATTTGCGAATTTCTTATCTATGAACCGACAATTTTTAATTTTGGTTACTTTGTTAAGCGCGGTCTATAAAAATGATAAAACTGTTGACTGATTACTATGTAAAAAGGTTCGAGTAAGCGAATGGTGTAACTTCCGTCAAAATCTGACGTATGGTTTTGATAGATATCGTAATTTTTTAAATAAAAATACATGAAATTTATTGAGTTTTTTAAATATTTTGGGATAAATATCAAAAACTATCAGTCCAAGATAATTTATTTTATAATCAAACGAATTGTAGCTCCGGCTCCTCTCATGCTACAGACTCAATGCATCAAAAAAAGTTTTAATTTCAACCAATTTGTGTATAAGATTCTATTTCGTTGACGTTTTACAAATATTTTTCGCGGTATTTGATCAAAAAATAAACCTAGAAACTAAAATTTTGTCATAACTTAAAAATGACATATGTCATTTTATAGATTTTTGTCTCTTCTTTAACATGAAATTAATCCTATTATTATTGGAATTATATTTCAAAAAATATTTGCAAATTCCTTTAATTTTATAAGATTTTTATTAATTTTGGATCGTTTTGATAAATGTTAAGTGCCCTACACCAGCGCCCTCTACATTAAGGTTAAAACTATAAATAAAGTTTTATGTAGAAAGGTTCGGCGAAGTGAGTAGTGTAATTTTTGTCCAATTCGGACCTACGGTTTTAAAGATATCGCGATTTTTGTAAAAATGCGTGTTAATGCGTGTTATTTCCCGTTGTGAGTTTTGCGTGTTTTTTAGTATTTATTTTTCAAACTCAAAAACGGTACACCTTAGAAAAGTCGAACTTTTTTTAAAAAATATTTTGGTATTTTCTTTAAAAGATAGCAGTTCGAGAACTGTCAAAAAGTGTAAGGGCAAACAAATTTCTCAATTCAGTATTTTTGACTGCAAAAACCTTGCATAGTTTTTGAAAATCCTCAAAACTCAAAAACCAAAAACTAATTTTAAAAACCAACTATACGGTTACCGAACACTCCCTTAGGTCCGCAAATTTTTAAAATTTGGTTAAAATGGGTTAAACAGTTTTGGAGTAATGACCAGATATATTTTAAAAAACGGCAAATAAACAGTGAAATTCTGACCAATTTTATTGTATAGTGAAAATGCGTCACTGCAGGGATTCAGAACACCCCCAAAATGGGGCACTTGACTTTTTCCGATTTGACTGAAAAACAATAGGCTTCCTGACCACACATAAGAGTATACTTGTGCAAAATCTCAAGTTTCTAGAATAATCTCCTGGACACTTATGGTGGTGCCAACGGAGGTACATCAAAAAAAGTCACTTTTTGACGGTTTTTCCCCTATTTCCCCTACTTGAAATTTTCCGATTTGACCCAAAATTGAGGTTTTTGGTCTCCCGTAAGTTCTTAATCAGTGCGTCAAATTTCATCCTTCTACGTCGAAGCGTTCCCCAGTAAGCGTCAAAATTCGAGCGCGATACACTAGGGGTGCTAGGGACGGAATAAAAATAAAAATAATGTTACGGCCGAGGCGGCTCAAGTAATTGATTTTCGCCACAAGCGAAAATCAATAAACATACGGATGATTTTCGCTACGCGAAAACATCCGTATCACAAATTTGCGAAGCAAATTTGTGTTGAAAAAAATTTGCTTCGCAAATTAGTTTATTAACAAATTTACTTCGTAAATTTGTCTTGAGAAAAATTTGCTTCGCAAATTAGTTTATTAACAATTTTGCTTCGCAAATGTTTTACATCCAACACTTTTTGCAAATTAGTTTATTAACCAATTTGCTTCGCAAATTTGTGTTGAGAAAAATTTGCTTTGCAAATTAGTTCATTAACACATTTGCTTCGCAAATTTTTTACACCCAACACTTTTAAAACTGTTGCAGCATTGATTTTCGCTAAGCCTCTCGCCTGCGGCGAGATTTTGGAAAAAGAGTCAAATTTGTCCTTCTTGAAAGGATCACTTCTTTGTATGTTGCGAGGATTTATTTTTTTATGATTAGTACCTCGTTGTGAGTGGTGGATCTTATAAATAAATTCTAAAAAGGGTCGAAAAATTTCTCGTAACCTAAGAAACGACTATCAATTATGGAGGGACAAATTCGATTTAGTTAGCCATATTATATTTAGAGTTGGCGGAGAATTTCGCCATGATGCTTTTTATTTTATTGTCGGTTTAGTAATAATGAATTTATGAGGAAATGAATGCACATAGAAATGGCAAGGCGATCGCATAATCTGTAAAACTTTTCCGAAAAAAATTTAAAAACTTTCAAAAAATATAAGAATAAACAGCCTTTTTAAAAAGTAAAGTTTTTATGTCAGCCATTTTGGATTTTACAATGACGGCAAATTTTAATAGTGATCTTTTAAAAGCAATCAATCTGTTCCACTTTATATTTTATTAAAATCGGTTCGGCAAAAATTTATTTATAAGGAAATTAATACAGACAGGATTTAGAAGACAATCGTTACAACCTGTAAAACAATATAGTTGAAGCAAAAATCAAGTTTTAGGGACCGAAATCCTTTTTAACGATGCCTATCTCGTTGTGCTTAACAAAGATAGACCTTTTCTACAAACAAAAAAATATCCAAAATTTGCACACATTTCCAACATAATGTCCGATCAATCAATCCCTGCCAACTATTCTTTGCTTTGGTAAAATTGGTGTTATAGTTGGAGAGTTATAACAAAAAAACATTTTGTCGGGTTTTTTTGCCCATATTTGAAAAGCGCTGACTTTTATAAATGGTTTTTTTTTCAGGCCAAATTGATACTTTCAAATATCTTAAAATTCTTACCGTAATATCAGGTTGTAATAATAGCAAACTTTAATAGGTGGTAGAAAAGATCAAAAGAAGGATTTTTTCTTATTATATTTTGCATTATACTTCTTTGTTTTTTAGATAAAGGGTGCCAAACTTCACAGCTATTATTTTATTTTTTGTTATAACTTCCTTAAAAATCATAACAGAAAATCGACATTTTCTGAAATTATGCATAACAATAAGGGTAATAATTAAATGGTAAAAGTATTTGAAAATAAATAGAAATACTCAAAATTATTACCAAAAATCGTTAAAATATAGTGCTAATATGTTTATTTTATATTTGTTTTAAGGGGCCCTTAGACAAGTACAAAAATCTATTTCAATTTCTTTTGTGTAATCATAATCAAGCTCATAAAAATATTAATTCTTAAAAGAATTGAGAAATTTATACCTATTCCAAAGATTATTTGGCCACACACTCAAACAAAAATGCTATGACTTGGCCCAAATTTATTTGAACTTTTTGTCTGCTTTGGACCTTCCGCACCATCTCTTAAAGATTGATTCATCATTTAAATTACACCCTGTATTTTAGGTATCATATTTTAATTATATTTTATAAAAGGCCAAGGCCTAAAAGTAGGTATCCATTTCCTGTTTACTGGGTATCGAATCTGAAGGCCTGCGTATCCAAATGGATAGTCTAAAAAGATGCCTTGCAGACTGATAGGAACTATGACAAAACTCTAGGAAAAAATAAAAAAATCCGAAAATATAATTTACTCCTCTTCCCTATAAATGTAAAGTTATGTAAAAGTAACATTACCAACTTCCAGAAACGCTAGAGAGCTGAGATTTGACAGACTGACAGAAACTAAGAGAAATCAATATAATAATTGAGATAAAGTATAGCCAAGTTCTTCAATATACATTTTAAAATTAAAGTTTTTTACTAGTTTGGAAAAGTTTTCTTAAATGTTTTGCAAAATATATTTAAAACGTAAAGTTTAGTACCCGTGGATAAAGAAAACAAAATTTTTTGTAGATAATCGGGTGTAGAGAGATTTTGTTCCTCTTGTGGTTTTCCGTGGGCAGCTCGAAAGCTGTACACCCACGGGCGTCCAAGATCTAATGGCCACCTATTAAGTGTTGACAGTTAACTGTTACGTGCTTAAAGGACTCTTCAGAACACTGCATGGTCAATGTAACACCTTTGTAAAGTTCGACAGACGGTATATAAATCTCATCTTACGATATTGGTAAGAGAAATGAAAAATAATGCCTGCAATACTTTATGCTTTATATACAAGTGGCGACATTTTCCGAATACAAAAGAAACTATGCCCATGGAAAAATAATTTAATAAGTTCTCCAATATACATTTTAAAATGAAAAGTTTTTACTAGTTTGGAAAAGTTTTCTTAAATATTTTGCGAAATATATTCAAAACGTAAAGGATTTTGATGTTCATATATTTGGGTCACTGTCAAACATTACCAAAAAACATTTTTGTAAAATTTTCTTGAAAACAAAGGGCTGTAAGATATAATAAGGTAAAAAGTAGTTTTTTTTTAAATAGAACAAGTAGATGAATATATATCTGGGACAAATTATTAAACTAAAAAAAGAAAACCAAACAGCTGAAATCAAGAGACGAGTAAGATTGG
Organism: Aspidapion aeneum; assembly: GCA_963576565.1. Lineage (NCBI taxonomy): Eukaryota > Metazoa > Arthropoda > Insecta > Coleoptera > Brentidae > Aspidapion > Aspidapion aeneum. The sequence continues at coordinate 71,752,466 of OY755039.1, read as the reverse complement.
CCTGGGCAGCATTCGGTAAATTAAGCTACATAATAAAAAATAAAAAATATCCTCAGTACCTTAAAACGAAAGTGTATAACCAATGTATTCTTCCTGTGCTTACATATAGATCCCAGACCTGGACGCTTACAAAATCAAACATGGATAAGGTAACAAAAGCCCAAAGATCAATGGAAAAACAAATGTTAAATGTAAAGCTAACATATAGAAAAAGGAATGAATGGATAAGAAATAAAACAAAAGTAAGGGATGTCAGAGGAGAGATAGCAAAATTTAAATGGAAATTTGCCGGTCATATTATCAAACTGAAAGACAATCGATGGAACAAATGCATTGTAGACTGGAGACCTTGGAAAAATAAAAGAAGTAGGGGAAGACCCCAAATGAGATGGACGGACGATTTGAAGAGACATGCAGGGACTAGATGGATGACCAGGGCGACAGACAGAGAAGAGTGGAAAATATTGGGGGAGGCCTATGTCCAAAGATGGATCGAAGAAAGCTAAATAGATAGATAGATAGATAGATAGACTTAAAATTATTACCAAAAATCGTTAAAATATAGTGCTAATATTATTATTTTATATTTGTTTTAAGGGTCCTTTAGACATGTACAAAAATCTATTTCAATTTCTTTTGTGTAAATTTAATAGCTCATAAAAATATTAATTCTTAAAAGAATTGAGAAATTTATACGTATTCCAAAGATTATTTGGCCACACTGTATCCTTAACCTATTAAAAAGCAACGTTGTTCAATTTGATATTTTAAAATTCATCGTTTTTCCCTACTTTCCAAACTTAAAAAATGCTATAACTTGGCAAAAAGTTATTTGAACTTTTTGTCTGCTTTGGACCTTTAATTATATTTTATAAAACGCCAAGGCCCAAAAGTAGGTATCCATTTCCTGTTTACTGGGTATCCAATCTGAAGGCCTGCGTATCTAAATGGATACACAATATAGTCTAAATAGATGCCTTGCAGACTGATAGGAACTATGACAAAACTATAGAAAAAAATAAAAAACTCGAATTAATAATTTACTCCCCTTCCCTATACATGTAAAGTTATGTAAAAGTAACATTACCAACTTCCAGAAACGCTAGAGAGCTGAGATTTGACAGACTGACAGAAACTAAGAGAAATCTATATAATAATTGAGAAAAAAGTATAGCCAAGTTCTCCAATATACATTTTAAAATTAAAGGATTTTACTAGTTTCGTTAAGTTTTTTTAAATGTTTTGCGAAATATATTTAAAACGTAAAGTTTGGTACCCGTGAATAAGGAAAACAAAAATTTTTCGTGGATAATCGGGCGTAGAAAGGTTTTGTTCCTCTTGTGGTTTTCTGTTGGCAGCTCGAAAGCTGTACACCCACGGGGGCCAAGATCTAATGGCCACCTATTAGGTGTTGACAGTTAACTGTTTCGTGCTTAAATGACCCTTCAGAACACTGCATGGTCAATGTAACACCTTTGTAAAGTTAGAGAGACGGTATATAAATCTCATCTTACGATATTGGTAAGAGAAATGAACAATAATGCCTGCAATACTGTATGCTTTATACACTATACCCATATGAAAAGTTTTTACTAGTTTGTAAGAGTTTTCTTAAATATTTTGCGAAATATATTGCGAAATATATTTAAAACGTAAAGGATTTTGATGTCCGTATATTTGGGTCACTTTCAAAAATTACCAAAAAATTTTTTTATATAATTTTTTTAAAAACAAAGGGATATAGAATATAATAAGGTGAAAAGTATTTTAAATAGACAAAATATGTAATAAAAATTGATTATTTTGGGTATTTTTGAAAATGTATTTTTATAAGTACGTCCCTGTAGGCTTACCTGTGAAATAAACCCCACATTAAATTAAAGCTTTTAAAAGGAAATTATATTTTCTACAATAAAAAAAGTGTAATTTTTAAGTAAATTTTATAAAACCTAAAATAAAACTGTTTTTTCGAAATAATCCCAATTTACGGACGCCACTGAAGAGCTACTTGCTTTTCCTAATCTCATCGACCAATACATCGTTCAACAGGGGTCTTTTCTTAAAAAGATAGCGGCTTAGGAACTGCAAGAAAGTGAAAGGGCAAAAATTTCGATTTAGTATTGTGGCTGCAAAAAGCTACATAGTTTTTGAAAAATCGTCAAAACTCATAATTTAAAAATTCAATTGGAGAGTTACCTAACCTTCCTTTGAGCCTCGCTCATGCTAAAAACCTATTTTTTTAAGAAAAAATTCAAATTCACTTTTATCCACTGCATTTGAAGGTAATATCCCATTATTATTGTTTTGCGAAATATATTTAAAACGTTACAGTTTAGGATCCGTGACAATAAAGAATCCGTGACCAAAAAGAACAAAAATATTCGTGGATAAGCAGGTATAAAATGGTTTTGTTTCTCTTGTATTTTTTCCGTAGGCAGCTCGAAAGCTGTACACTCACGGGGTCCAAGACCTAATGGACACCTATTAACTGTTTCGCTAGAGAGACAGTATAAAAATCTCATCTTACGATATTGGTAACAGAAATGGAAAATAATGCCTGCGATACCTTATTCTTTAAAGACATGTAGCGACATCTACCAAGTACAAAAAAAACTATGCCCACGAAAAAATACAAGAGAAACAAAACCTTTTTGTATATGCTTTAACCACGAAAAAAGTTATCCAAAAATTAGCCTGGAAGCTTGAAATTGGACGCTGATTTAAAAATAAACCATGTGCCATTTAACAAATTTTTACCTTATATGAAGTTAAAGTATGTTATAAATTAGTCAAAACTAAGTTTGATTTATTTAATAACTCATTATTTGCCTTTGTCAGCCCCTTACAACTGCTAACTGTGATTAACACTGCACTTTAATAATAATTTATCGAATAATTTAATTTAATTTTAAGATAATATAATAAAAGTGCCTGCTTACTGCTAAAATATGTAGCTCTCACTCCGGTCATGCTAAAAACTATACATTAACTTCAAGTTATACTATAGTTTAATGTAACATTTGCGAATTTCTTAATATCTACAAGAGAATTTTTATTTCTGGTTACTTTGTAAAGCGCGCTCTATGAAAATGATAAAACTGTTGACTGATTATTATGTAAAAAGGTTCGAGTAAGCGATTGGTACAACTTACGTCAAAATCTGAGGCATAGTTTTGAAGATACAGTCGAACCTCTATAACTCGAACCTGAAGGGACAACCAAAACAGTTCGAGTTATGGAGAGTTCGAGTTATAGAAACTCGAGTTACATAGGTTAAAATACATGTAAAAAGTGCAGGGACCATTTAAAACGTTCGAGTTATAGAGGGGTTCGAGTTATAGAGGTTCGAGTTAGAGAGGTTCGACTGTATTGTAATTTTCTTAAATAAAATTACTTGAAATTTATGGAGCTTTTTAAACATTTTGCGTTAAATTTCAAAAACCATAGGTCCCAGATAATTTTTTATAATGTAACGAATTGTAGCTCCTGCTCCCCTCATGCCACAAAAACAGTGCACCAAAAAGAGTTTAAATTTTAACCAATTTGTCTATAATATTGTATTTCGTTAACTCTTTACCAATATTTCTCGCGGAATATAATTTAAAAATAAACCTACGGACATAAAATTTGCCATAACTTAAAAATGACATATGTCATTTTATAGATTTTTTTCTGCTCTTTAACATGAAATTAATCCTATTATTATTGCAATAATATTTTAAAAAATATTTGCAAATTCCTTTAATTTTATAAGATTTTTATTAATTTTGGACCGTTTTGATAAATGTTAAGTGCCCTACACCAGCGCCCTCTACATTAAGGTTAAAACTATAAATAAAGTTTTATGTAGAAAGGTTCGGCGAAGTGAGTAGTGTAATTTTTGTCCAATTCGGACCCACTGTTTTAAAGATATCGCGATTTTTGTAAAAATGCGTGTTATTTCTGTTGAGATTTTTGCGTGTTTTTTAATATTTATTTTTCAAACTCAAAAACGGTAGAACTTAGAAAAGTCGAACTTTTTTTAAAATATATTTTTGTATTTTCTTAAAAAGATAGCAGTTCGAGAACTGTCAAAAAGTGTAAGGGCAAAAAAATTTCTCGATTCAGTATTTTTGACTGCAAAAACCTTGCATAGTTTTCGAAAAATCCTCAAAACTCAAAAACCAAAAACTAATTTTAAAAACCAACTACACGGTTACCGAACACTCTGTTAGGTCCGCAAATGTTTAAAATTTGGTTAAAATCCATTAAACAGTTTTGGAGTAATGACCAGATGTACTTTAAAAAACGGCAAATAAACAGTGAAATTCTGACCAATTTTATGGTATAGTGAAAAGACGTCACTGCAGGGATTCAGAAGAGAACCAAAATGAGGCACTTGACTTTTTCCGATCTGGCTGACTACACATAAGAGTATACTTGTGCAAAATCTCAAGTTTCTAGAATAATCCCCTGGACACTTATGGTGTGCCAACGGAGGTACATCAAAAAAAGTCACTTTTTGACGGTTTTTCCCCTATTTCCCCTACTTGAAATTTTCCGATTTGTCCCAAAATCGACATTTTTGGTCTCCCGTAAGTTCTTAATTAGCACGCCAAATTTCATCCTTCTACGTGAAAGCGTTCCCGAGTACGCGTCAAAATTCGAGCGTGATACCGTAGGGGTGCTAGGGACGGAATAAAAATAATAAAAATAATGTTACGGCCGAGGCGGCTCAAGTAATTGATTTTCGCCACAAGCGAAAATCAATAAACATACGGATGATTTTCGCTACGCGAAAACATCCGTATCACAAATTTGCTTTTTTCAACACAAATTTGCTTCGCAAATTTGTGTTGAAAAAAATTTGCTTCGCAAATTTGTGTTGAAAAAAATTTGCTTCGCAAATTAGTTTATTACCAAATTTGCTTCGCAAATTTGTGTTGAGAAAAATTTGCTTTGCAAATTAGTTTATTAACAAATTTGCTTTGCAAATTTGTGTTGAGAAAAATTTGCTTCGCAAATTAGTTCATTAACACATTTGCTTCGCAAATTTTTTACATCCAACACTTTTAAAACTGTTGCAGCATTGATTTTCGCTGCGGCGAGATTTTGTGTTTAATTATTTATAAAAATATGTTTAACAGTATTTCTATTGATATCGTACAATAACATTTGGGGGATTGGAAACAAAATCATTGTCTACAAGTTTCAAACCAAGAATTTGGAGAATTATTATTGGTTCATAAATTTGTGTTAATAAAATTTACTTCACAAAGTTACTTTTGTCAATAATTCGCTTTGCAAATTTAATTTACCAGTATTAATTTAAGTTAATATCGAACTCATACACAGTTATTAAAAAGGGAATTTTTTATCCCTAAAATGTGTAACTCTCGCTTTGCTCATGCGACAGACTCACGGTCTCAAAAAATTACATATTTTCCTTGATACTTATCAAGTATCATTTTCTCATAAATGCATTAATATTTTATTCTATAAAATCCGTTTAGTGGTTCTTTAAATAATAATTGTTATTCCAACTGTTGCTTTAACTTCTGTCCAAGGGCGGATCTAGAAGTGCTTCTCGGGGGGGGGGGGGTTCGGTTCGGTTCGGTTCGGTTCGGAGGGGGGGGGGGGACTTTAGGTGACATTCTCTGTTGGTAAAAAACGGTATATAATTTTTGAAAAATTTTGCATTTTTATTAGCAAAAACCTTACTTTTTACTTATTTTTTGTATAGTCAAAAAATTCTCGGGGGGGCAAGTGCCCCTAGTGCCCCCCCTGGATCCGCCAGTGCTTCTGTCTGCAATAATTTACTTATAAATTCACTGAACCGATTTCAATAATAAAAAAAGAAGTATTGCTCTTTGAACAAAACTATTGAAATTTTTTGACAATTTTAAATCCAAGATGTCGGAAAAAAAGTCAAATTTGTCCTTCTTGAAAGGATCGCTTCTTTGTATGTTGCGAGGATTTATTTTTTTATGATTAGTACCTCGTTGTGAGTGGTAGATCTAATAAATACATTCAAAAAAGGGTCGAAAAATTTATCGTAACATAAGAAACAACTATCTTTTATGGAGGGTCAATATTTAGAGTTGGCGGAGAATTTCACCATGATGCTTCTTATTTTATTGTCAGTTTAGTAATAATGAATTTATGAGGAAATGAATGCACATAGAAATGGCAAGGCAATCGCATAATCTGTAAAACTTTTCCGAAAAAAATCAAAAAATTTTCAAAAAATATAAGAATAAACAGCCTTTTTAAAAATTAAAGTTTTTATGACCGCCATTTTGGATTTTACAATGACGGCAAATTTTAATAGTGATCTTTTAAAAGCAATCAATCTGTTCCACTTTATATTTTATTAAAATCGGTTCGGCAAAAATTTATTTATAAGGAAATTAATACAGACAGGATATAGAAGACAATCGTTACAACCTGTAAAACAATATAGTTGAAGCAAAAATCACTTTTTAGGGACCGAAATCGTTTTTAACGATTCCCATCTCGTTGTGCTTAACAAAAATAGAGTTTTCTTACAAACAAAAAAATATCCAACATTTCCGACATAATGTTCGATCAATCAATCCCTGCCAACTACTCTTTGCTTTGGTAAAATTGGTGTTATAGTTGGAAAGTTATAACGAAAAACATTTTGTCGGGTTTTTTTGCCCACCAGGTATATTTGAAAAGTGCTCACTTTTATAAATGGTTTTTTTTCAGACCAAATTGATAATTTCAAATATCTTAAAATTCTTACAATAACATACAAACATTTAACATAATATCAGGATGTAATAATAGCAAACTTTAATAGGTGGTAGAAAAGATCAAAAGAAGGACTTTTTCTTATTCTATTTTGCATTATACTTCTTTGTTTTTTAGATAAAGGGTGCCAAACTTAACAGCTATTATTTTATTTTTTGTTATAACTTCCTTAAAAATCATCAACAGAAAATCGACCTTTTCTGAAATTATGCATGACAATAAGGGTAATAATTAAATGGTAAAATTATTTGAAAATAAATAGAAATACTCAAAATTAATATCCAAAATAGGGGATTTTGGATATGGCGAAAGGAATGACAGGGGCACAACCTTAATGAACTATCTAGAGGAAAGACACATGTATGTAATTAATTAGTTCTATAGGAAGAAACCGCAACGAAAGTGGACATGGCTCAGCCTGACTACTGAAAAAGCATTGTTAGAGATGTTCAGAAAGGAAAACTAACAATAAAAATAAACAACTTGACATGAGTAAACTTACAGAAAATAAAGCCATATACAAAGAAATGCTAAATGAACAGCTAACCCAAAACTTAAGATGCGAAAACGAAAATATAGATGAAATAAATGATACGCTGATAAGAACTATGAACCAAGTCGGAAAAGATGTGGCACAAAAGGGTGAAAAGAGAGAAAATTTTATATCAGAAGAGATAAAGAAACTCATCGAAAAAAGGCGGAACCTGGAGAAAGGAGGAAAGAGAATATCGATAGAATACACGGAAATAAATAAAACTATAAGAAAAATGATAAAAGAAAATAAAAGAAAGAGCCAAGAAATAAAAGTTGAAAGAGTTATAGAAAATAACAGAAATATGAAATGTCTAAGACCGACTCTATATATTATCTATATCAGTGGCGCACCCAGGAATATGTCTTGGGGGGGGGGCCGAGGCCTCTTGGGGGGGGGCCCGAAGTCTCATAATGTCGAATATTAAGCTAGCTGGGTGCGCCCATGTCTATATTATAAATATCACACAGCTATTCTATACAAAATTATACCAAACAAAAAGGGAACCATCGCGAGAAACCATAAAGAAACTCCAAACAAAAATGAAGAACATAAACTCAGAATTACAACCCGAAATAAGCAAAACGGAAATAAAGAGAGCATTAAAGAAAATGAAAAATAACAAATCACCTGGAAAAGACGGAGTAACGGCAGAAATGCTAAAGTACGGTGGTAAAACTGTAGTTAATAACCTCCATATTCTCCTCAATAAAATTCTAAAAGAAAAAATAATCCCAAACAACTGGAAAGAATCAGTAACCATTATTCTACACAAGAAAGGCGATAGGGCAGACCTAAAAAACTATCGACCTATAACACTCCCCAATGTAATTTATAAGCTTTTCACGAAAATATTAATTATTAATTGGTTCATTAACACTATAATATTAAGATAGACTAACAACAAAAATTGACGGATATCAATCAAAAGAACAAGCAGAAAGGGTTTCAATACAGTTGACCACCTGCTAACCACGAAAATTCTAATAGAGCGAGCCAACGAATACAACATTCCACTCTATATTGCGTTTTAAATTTGAAAAAGCTTTTGATAGTATTGAGCACTGGGCAGTAAAAGCATCTTTAATTAGTAGCCGAATAGATCACAGATACTCAGATTTAATAGCCAATATATATAGCGAAGCAACAACATCAATCCAAATCCACGATGGGACCAAGCCAATCCGCATAAGAAAAGGTGTCAGACAGGATGACACAATATCCCCTAAACTATTTAACCAGGCCCTAGAAGATGTTTTTAAAAACTTAGACTGGGAAGAAATAGGCATCAAAGTAAGCGGACAATACTTGAACCACCTAAGATATGCTGACGATATTGCCTTAATAACAGATAAGAAAGAGGAACTTATAAAAATGCAGGGAGAACTGGATACAGCAGCTAAAAATATAGGCTTGAGTATGAACTACACTAAAACTAAAATCATAACAAACACAGATGAAGATATCACCAGAATAAACCAAGAAAAAATAGAACAAGTAGATGAATATATATCTGAGACAAATTATTAAACTAAAAAAAGAAAACCAAACAGCTGAAATCAAGAGACGAGTAAGATGGGCCTGGGCAGCATTCGGTAAATTAAGCTACATAGAATTGAGCGTTTTAGCGGCAAATTCAAATCGGAAATTAGAAAACTTGACTTAAAATGTAGTCATGATCAAATATACTGTTTTAATAATTTTGCGTAGCAAATTAGGGGTCTATGTATCATTCTAAACCCTTTTCTAAAACTTGTCAAATATCCTATTCTAACCAGTAAAGTAGAAAAACGGTTCTGTATAATTAAAAACACAGTTTTTAAATCAAAATTGTACATCGAGTATTACGACAAATGAAATGGAAACTCAAAAATAAATACAACCTCTATCTATAAAACAAGCTCTTTGAAAGTCAACAGTTAATACGCCTGTAAGAGTTACGCAAACGTTTACAAAGTATCTATAGAGCAGCAAAGATTGCAAGGGTATAAGATAGAGTTCTGATGTAATTTAAATTTTAAAATGACTAAAAGATATATTTGACCAATGCAAATAAAAAGAAAATAATAACAACCCGGTCACAACTCCTTCTACGCCAAAGCATTGTCAGTGCTTAACATGTGAACGGCCATGTACTGTCCTGTCTTCCGTTTATTTATTAAAAAAATCAGTTTAGTTATAGTTTTACCAAGAAGTATTATATTAACTATATTTGCTTTTACGTTGATACGTTTAAGGTCACTGTACAAGGGAATTTCGTTAAAAGTGACCTTAGATACGTTGAGGTTTTACTAGTTGCATATTTTTTTATGTTTAACTAATAATTAATATAATAGGTAAGTAGGTAACTTCCCCAAAATGTTTTCTTAGATATTGCTTTTTGCTAGTGTTGCCGTCGAAATGAGAGATTCTCGCTTCTCGTCGATATTTTCTTTCGAATGAAAGGACGAGACGAGAGAGAAAGACCGTCTCGTCGAGAGATACTCGTTTCTTTCGTTCTTTCGAGCAAAAAAGATTGGATTTATAAATGTTTCGTTCGTATTGACTAATATAGAGTTACGCTGATATTTATGTACTGGTTTTTTTAAATAAAAAGTATACAAAAATTGTTATATTCATTCCTTGATAAATTTATTATTTATGGTAATAATGCATTATATTTGAAAATGCTGTAAATATTTTTAAAATAAGAAGTAAACAAAAATCTAAAAATGTACGGTGTTTCGATTAAAAAAGAACAAGATCCTCCTATCAAAATTTGACATTTACCAAAAGGGTTACATATTTTGGCCAACAAATTCTTTAGATAAAATTAAGAGATAAAACGTATTACTCATTTTTTAGTATCTATTCGAAAAACTCTTAGATTGGTTGGTAAAAATGTACGAAAAAAACCTGTAGATAAAACTCTTATATCAGCACTTCCATAGGATATAAGAACAGGTATAAAGGCCTTGTTGCTAAAGGGTTGAAAACTATATTTACTGGAAAAACCGATTTTGCTCTTACTTGGAAGAATATAGTTGTATAATAATAAAATTAAGTATAATGTTAAAACCGGCGACCGTAACTTACTACCTGCAAATAAATAGTTCTATGTAAGCCTATAGCGAAAAAAAATTTAGCTAAACATGTTTAAGTCCAGTGTCGTTATTCTTGAAATCTCCCCGAGCGAGTACTCGAAATTCGAGTGAGGACCATGCGGAAAACAAGTGAAATCGCAAACGCAGTTTAACTTTCACCCGATTTTCAGGGAGTACTCCTTCTCACTCGTTCAAGAATTCATACACTGAATAGTATTTTGTGATTATTATTGGCATAATGCTCAAAAAATACAACAAATTGTCATCCTATTTAAGTTGACACAGCTATAGGGATCAATTTTAATGATTTCTTTTACATCACATTAATCTTAAGCAAAAAAAAACACATTATTTTCATAGTCCCCTACACAGGAAAACATATAATTTTTTACGCGACCGAGACTAAAATTTTAAGCTTTAAGGTTTTCGGCATGTGTGCTGGCTTCAGCTAAAATAGTGTTCATGACTTCTGCAGATTCGCGATGATGTTTAATTAGACCTAATATTCTTTTAATGTGATTTCCACATTGCGATAAATTTAAATTTTTAGATTCCAAGATATTGGCCATAGGTTCCAAAAGCGTAGAATACTTTGCCATCAGGCACAGGGAAATAACAAATACCGGCCTTGTTGAAGCAATGTAAAGCTGATATGCCACAGTTGCAGAGCTGCCATCTTCCGATGCCCAAAATGTTGTCTTTAAATACAGCAATACTTTTGTATTTTTGAGACCACCGTGGCACAAAAGAGAGGAATATTTGGACCATACTTTCTTCGCAAAACTAGTTCACGGAAGTAACTAAGTGTATCTATTATATAATATTATGTAGATAGGAATAAGTTTAAAGTTATTACTTGATTGATTGATTGTTGTGTTTGGAAATTAGGAAATTATTACTTTGAATGTTTTGGGGGGGGGGCAAATACCCAGTCCTGCCCCTCGCTGCGTACGCCCATGAGCACAAATCACACGAAATTACTGCAAAAAAGGAGGTCGGCTATCGCACTATTATTTTGTTGATAACACTAAAACTAACACACTTAACCATTACTTAAAATACTAAGTTAAGTTTATAATATTAAGTTGTACCTCGTTGAAAAGGAATTTGATTGTTCTTTCAACTACTGTCCTTTTTCAAAACGTTAACTGACCTGTTTTCTAGATACTTGAATTTAATTAATAATTTTTTAATGCTGATATTTCGAAAACTAATTGATAGATTTGCGAAATAAAATGAACGTTAAAATACCATTTAAAAAATCTTTCGAGCGATGTACCTATCACTTGACCCGCTTCTCCTCCTATCTAAAATTACAAGGTGAGAACTACCCCAGCTATAGAGGGGGGGGGGGTTAGGGTTCGGGGCCCCTACCCCCCACACCTAAGATTTTGTTAGATATTTTCCACTTATTTTATGAATAAAAATATAAAATAGCATTACGACACCATGAGCCCTCGGCCCTCTCACGAAGGCATATTCCTGGGTGCCCCACTGGTTGATGAATAGAAATAAAAAAAGTCAAAACAAAAGCCCCTTACAAAGAAAATCGGCGTGTTTAGGAAATTTTTTTAAAACCTACTCTAAATACTCCAAATAGCCTCTGGTACGTTTCGCCGGGCAACTTCATATACAGGGTGTTCGGTTCGGTTTATATGCGCAAGACTTCAGGATGTCATAGCTCGTCCAAAAATATCAATAACGTTTCTATTAATTATTAAGTTACCCTCTAAAATGTCCCATTTTCTAAATACAAAGTGCTGAAATTGAAAAAAGATTTTTTGCGAATATCTCCGGAACTGTTTATCGTACAAAAAACAGCTTTTGTAAGCATTTTCTACTCATAATATATATGTTTTGTGTGCAATTTTTTTTTAGTCATAATTGGTGGAGATTTTGAAAAGACAGTGGGTGTTTTTCTTCCCAACATCTATAAATAATAAATAATAAATAAGCTCTAAAGTCGATCGTTTTCGAGAAAAATCGATTTTTATATTAAAAAGCATGGTCATATTTTTTTAAAAAAATTCTTACTATTTAAACAAAATCTGTATCTCGAAAATGGTGGACTTGAGAGGGTACATTAATATAAACTTTTTCATATTTTTGGACGAGCTATTACATCTTGAAGTCCAGCGCATGTATTATGAAAATTACAGATGATTAATTGAGTTTTTATAGGACCACTTTTAAAATGAATTGTAGATTTCTCCAGGGTAAAGTCCTTGAACCATTGCTAAAGGATAAGAAACGAAAAGTCCAGCTTACTTCACAAATATTATATTTGTGAAGTAAGCAGGACGAAACGAAAAGTCCAGCTTACTTCACAAATATTATATTGGTGAAGTAAGCAGGACTTTTCGTTTCTTCTCCTTTAACAACCACTTTTAAAAGTTGTCGACTCAATTTCTTTTTCTTGGAAGGTTACCCAGAACCATGCCATTATAGGACATGACACCCAAACAGGGATTCTAGGCAAAGAACTCCAAAACAAACAAATTGCACGACCATATGATAAATAATTAGTAAATTATTTTTGCTAATAATAACCACCACAATAATTTGTGGATGCATGATACTGTTACTTTTTCTTCTTTCAAAGCTTATTAACGAGGTATTTTTCTGATAATCAGATCCAGACACTGTTCTTGCAACACTGAAGTCCTGCTGCGATAAGTGCCGCGCCGACACAATGCAGGCAGTTATCATCCTTGGATCACGGTGCGAATTGGAGCCTCGGCAACGCAGGCGCAGGCGTAGGTAAGACCAATTATAAACTAACAAACAACAAAAATATTACAAAAATTATCTTGATTAAAAGTAAAGCACACCTTCACCAATGCTTAGCGTTAAGGACTAAGAAATTACAGCGAACGTTAAAATTTTGCGTCAGGATGTAGAGAATGTGGTAGTAGGTATTTTCAACTTTGCAAAAGGATTGAAGAACACTATTTAAGTACATTTCTTCGTGTTCGCTGGCCGAGTCGCACTCCACCACAGTAAGCGTCACCAATTTGGGCATTTCTACATGGAGTGTGCTTAGCGTATTGCAAACTTTTGGTTATGTTAGAGTCCCTGTATGTTATTTTTATAGGAAACAAAAAATATTTTTGGAAGTTTTTACAATATATTAGATTAAAAATAAAAAACTTACTGTCGAATAATATAAATCACCAATTCTTGCTACAATTATGTCTGCAATTAAACTTTTTTATTACAAAAGTGACAAGATGTATGTCTGGTACGTAGCATTAGTGACTACACAGTCTGAAAAGCTTGTAGCTTGCAAGCACGTCGGACCGTGCTAGCCCGCTTCCCCAAGACATATTCCTGGGTGCGCCACTGGTTGATAGAAATAAAAAAATCACAAAAAAGGGTCTCCCTTGCAAACAAAATGGACGTGTTCGAGATTTTTTTTAAAACCTACACTAAATACTCCAAATAGCTTCCGGTACGTTTCGCCGGGTTACTTTATATATAAAGGCTCAAATGTGAGGGGATCAACAGAGTTTTTATAGAACGACTTTTAAAAGTTGACCACTCAATTTCTTTTTCTTGGAAGGTTACCCAGAACCGTGCCATTATAGGACAAGGAGGTTCAAACAAGGATTCTAGGAAAAGAAATTAAAAAAAACTTTACTGATTGATAGATCCAGATACTATTCTGGCAACATTGACGTCCTGCTGCGATAAGGGCCGCGCCGGCGCCGGCACAATGCAGAAAGTCATGATCCTTGAATCACGGTGCAAATTTGAGCCTTGGCAACGCAGGCGCAGACGTAGGTAAGGCCAATTCAAAACTAACAAATAACAAATAACAGCAAAAATATTACAAAAATCATTTTGACCAAGAGCACCCAAATTGCTCAAATATCCCCTTTCACTTTTCCAAAGTTGACCAAAAGCTTAGCGTTAACGAATTTGGTCAATTCTTATCATGTAGTGTGCTTGTTAGGTTATTTTTATAGGAACCAAAAAATATTATTGGAAGTTTTTGCAATGTATTTGATCAAAAATAAAAAACTTACTGTCGAATAATATAAATCACCAATTCTTGCTACAATTATGTCTGCAATTAAACTTTTTTATTACAAAAGTGACAAGAGATGTAAACAATGGTATTGCGCATGTCTGTTACGTAGCGCAGGTGGCTGCACGGTCTGAAAATCTAGTGGCGTGCAAGCACGTCGGACCGTGCTGGCCTGCTCGTTGTCAATAAAAATGGTTATATTGATTACCATATGCGTAGCATGCATGCTGGCGCATAGCGTGCGACTCTGTCAGCGAACACAATTAAAAATGCAGCTTTACTTTAAAATGTGGAATGCCCCCGATCGAAACTTAAAAAATCACTGAGCTGAGGTATGCAATACTTTTTCAACGGTTAGTTGATACCCCAATTTCCGCCACGTCGTTGCTTTCGGTTGTCTTTTTTTTTTCAATTTTCGTACAAACAGAACCCATTTCCAACACAGCACACTTTTGCGTGAAAAACTCTCTAAAAGCCGTGTGTCAAAACAGAAAAATCGAACCGCTCTCTCTCTGCCTTTGGGATATTTATCTCCACCATTTTGACTTTTACACCCTCTCATTGGAGTCGTCATGACAACAGGATAATATGGCTTCCAATTGGGATGCAGCCCGTCTGTGGGGTGAATCTCGATTGGCGCGAGAGTTCGGTTTGGGATTAGAAGGGAATAGGAATAACTTTAAGGGATCCAGGGTGGCTGGGGACCGTACTCAATTTATCAATAAGTTTTTCAAAGGGATGTGATTGTCCTTGTTTTTAAAGCGGTTTAGAAAAGAAGGGACATTGTCAAAAAGATGTAAGATCAGTAGGGTGTACCGATGTTGATCCGGGAAGGATGTATGACAGGGTTTGTGATAACAGAACAACGCTATCACGTTTTAATGTTGTTATAGTCACTTGGTACTTGGGCTTAGACATAAGCTAGTCATATTTAGATCGGAGTTAACGGCGCGGCCCCAAATTATAATTAGATCAGTCACAGATATTAACAAAATCAGTGCAGGTCGATTATATTGTTTAAGATTGAGATTGGGCTAAAACGATTGGGTTAAGAAAGGTTTCAAGTGAAATTAGGATGGATTGGCACGCGCTTTTTTAACAATTGACTTAACTTAATTTTTTTAAGTTCGTTTTTGCGTTATGGTGTTTATGTGCACAAATTTGTGGTGATACATGTTGGGAGTAATATACAATTTTGGTTTTTAGCAAGTGAGTACATTGTGTTTCTTTATCTTATTCTTTATAAACTCCCACTTATTATTTACTGATAAAAGGGATGCCATTATCCAAGTAGCACAATAATGTAACTCAATAGCTGCCCCAACATTGGGCAACAAAGCCAGATATATTTGCTTTTGTTTTAAAACATTGAACCAGCTTAAAGTGGTATGCCAACCATAAGAGAATAAGGACAAATGTTTTTTAGCAAAAAATAGCTTTCTAACGGATTTGATACGATGCATTACCATAACAAGTTTACTGATAAAACATGCCTTAATACCTAATACTAATACCCTTCTTTCCTCGTTTTTTTTTAAATATTTTTAGGTTATTTTTTCATTGGCATGATTCTTGCTTCAATGAATTTTATAGACATATTCTAGGAATCAGACTTAATTGTGACGTTACCTAAATGACCTAAAAACGCTTTTTATCTCCGAACTTTCACTATTTTTTTTTCTTTTTTTAAAACATGGCTGATCCGTCGGAAAACTTTAGCCAGTGGCGAACGCACCAATAAGTCTTGGGGGGGGGGGGGGTACGAAACCCCATGAGGCCATATTTTATGCTATCTTAGTTTTAGAGAAGAATACCCTATTTTAGAGAAGCCCACACGACAACTGTTAGTGTACACCATTTTGATGCAAGCGCGGATCTGTGTCAAAATTTAGGCCGGGGGGGGGGGGGGGTAATAGTCGACAAAAAATTATTTATAATATTTTTTTTTCTTGGGGGGATAACCCTACTGTTTTCTCTTTAATTATTAGTAAAAAGTGCATATTTTCTTTTCTAGGAGGGCGGGGGAGATAGTTACCCCCTCTCAAATGCGCGCTTGTATTGAAGCAACTTTATACATTTTTGTTTGTAGAAGCAGGCATTTTGGATATTTATAGTTAAAATAGCTACTGCGCCATATAATTTGGATCCCCAATATTTTTAGATAAAATACCGGTAAAAAACAGCCATGCCTTTCATCAAAATAATCAAAGCTGACTCACAATATTTTAATGGAGTGTGGAAAAGGGTTTTAACAAAAAAAGGAAACCTGCCACTCCTAAACGTTTAGCTAGCTAATTATGATTTAAAAATAAAATAATAATTTTATTGATTAAATGATTAGTTGAGCATATACAGGCTGTCAAAATTTCCTCCAAAAATGGATAGAGAATTAAAAATTTTTAAAACTTTTTATTTTTGCCATAAACTTGCCATCAACGATATGTTTTTGTTATGTCTACCTAAAGTTTTGTTTTCTTATAACAAAAGATCAACAAAAATATTGCATTTAAAATGGCATTTATAAAAGTTTATAACAAAAAGAAATTGTTTTTTCTTGAAAAATTTTGCCCGCATCATGTTTTTCAAAGCCATTTTTCTTTCTAATTATTGTACCTCTTCTGGTACATGACTTCACTAAATTTCATATTTTTGCTGTGTTTTTCGAAGAAGTTATAACCAAAAGAATTAAAAAAATTATTGTGTGTGTTTAAGACCACACGGCAGAAGTGTAAACTTCAACAAGGCGAAATTAATGATATTGGCCCATAAGATATTCTGCAAAGCGGACCGAACCGAACTCTTCTGTATACTGGCCTTCATCTGCATCATCATATCGCTCGCTGAATGTTTCTCACAGTTAGTCGACTCGAGCCAATTTCACCCGAGTGAGCGTTACATAGCCGAGCCTGACGGCTCAGTTCAATTCACTACCCACAAAAACTGCTAAACGCGCCTAAAGTAAAAAAAAAATCGTCAACTTTGATGCTCTGTATCTCGAAAGCAAAAAAGTTTGGACCCCCATGTTATTTTGACCTCCTCCTAGATCTACTTTGTCACTCATAAAGATATTGTGAGTGATTCCATTTACACCCTGTGTATTAATATTTTTTTATTAAATTACATTATGAAGCAACTTCTTTTAGTTGGACCTATTTATTAATCTAACTTGACATCGATATATAAGTGTGGATAGTCCTTGCGGTACGATTCGGAAAAACGGATCACCCACACAAAAACTGTTGCGTAAAATTGTTCTTTTCCTAAATCAAAGCCTCGTGACACTACGCTATGTCAGCTACAACAAAATGCTGTGTTTCTACATCGTCGACTGATTATTTTTTTTTGTCAGTAGTACGAAACCCGGTGTAACAAAACGGGATTTTAATATAAATGGTATTTTTGCCATTAATAAGTTTTTAAATATTTTTAATTAAATATTGTTTTCGACATTAACAAGCATTAATTACATGCAAGACTAGGTTAAGTACAAGCAAAATTTATTGCAACGTAGCGACTTGTTTTTAGGCATGGTTTTCAGGATCGCTGTATATAAATAAAAGTTATATTCGGCTAATCTGTCCTTTGAGCCACTAACCAGAGGGGTATCCTTATTAATAAAGAAAAACCTCAAACATAAGATTACAGACTACGAGTGCATTAACGAAAACTTACTTCGAGTTAACATGAAGATGCTTGGACACAATATAAGCATAATAGCAGCCTACGCACCATCAAATGACGAAACGGTAGTTATAAAACAAATGTACTTCGACCAACTTGATGAGACTATCAGTAAAATCGCCAATACCAGGGAAATAATTATGCTTGGCGATTTTAATAATCGAACTGGTGGACAAAGCCAAAGCAAAGTGGTAGGACCATTTGGAGAGGAAGTAACAAATGATAATGGCTTGAGACTGATACAATTGTGTGAAACCCATAATCTAAAAATAAATAACGGTTTTTTTAAACATAAGGATATTCATCGGTATACCTGGATTCAGCCAACAAGAAATCTTAGATCAATCATTGATTATGCTATAGGTGGACAACACTCGGAACTAAAGTGGTATGATGTGCGCACACTTTGTGGTGTTACCTGTGGATCTGACCACCATCTGGTAAAAGCAAAAATATTATTCCCTGTAAGAAAAATAAATAAGGACGAAAGTATTAGAGAAAATGAAAATCTAGAATGCATCGAAGACAATCAAAAATACAACTTTAGAAATCTAGAAATCGAAAGTACTCAAAGATTGTATCAGAACCGATTAGATGAAAAATTAATAAACACAGATCACTCATTTGAAGAGATATATACAAACATAGTAAAAAGCTTGAAGGAAGCAAGCAAAGAAGCTGTTGGATACCAAGATAATAGAAATAACAATAAGATGTGGTGGACGGAAGGAACACAGGAAACGGTCAAGGAGAAAAAACGCACATACTTGAAATGGCTCAGTACTAAAGAGCAAAGAGACCTAGAAATCTACAGACATACCAGAAGACAGCTAATAAATTTGATACGCACAGAAAAAAATTAAATGTTCGAGCGCAAATGCCACGATATAAATACACACGTAGGAGGTAGGCAGAGTTCTGAAGTATGGAAATTCATTTCTACAGTAAAAAACCCAACAAAAGAAAAAGTAAACATCCAGATCATCAAAACAGAACAATGGACAGAACACTATAAGGGACTGCTGCAGGAGAGGAGACCCGAATATCTGGCAGCCTCTCCGAGGAGAGACATAGAAGTACATGGAGAGGAAGTAATCATCGAAAAATAAATGATAAGGAATAGTATTAAAAAGCTTAAATCCGGAAAAGCTAGCGGACCTGGGGGAATATTTGCTGAAATGCTCAAATATGGATCAGAGAAACTACTGGAAAATCTCACATATATTATCAATCAATGCATAAACGGACATCCAGTACCTGATGATTGGAAAATGGCATTCATATCCTCAATACTCAGTACTCTAAGTAGATTGTACGGTAGGATTCTTAGAGATCTAATAGAGAATGATTTTCATGAACAAGAAGAAGAAGAGCAAAGTGGGTCTCGTGCAGGCAGATCTTGTAGTGATAATGTTTTTTGTCTTAAACAAGTAATTTAGAAAAGGGGCGCCAGAAATATAGAGACTCATGTTACCTTTGTGGACCTACAAAAAGCATATGATACCGTTCCAGTAGAAAAATTATGGACAGTGTTAGAGCAGACTAATATCAATCATACATACATAAAAGCGATAAAAGAACTATACAAAGGGTCAAAATCTAAAATTAAAATTGTAAATCGACTTTCAAAAGAATTCCTGGTAACGAAAGGCTTAAGGCAGGGATGTTGTATCTCTCCAACTCTTTTTAAAATATATATCGCAGTAGCTCTAAAAAACTGGAAACGCAAAGTACACGGCATGGGAATACAACTTAACGACTGATTTACCATATACACACTACAGTTTGCTGACGACCAAGTAATTGTAGCTAATGATAAAGACAACATGGAGTATATGATGAGAAAGTTAACTGAAGAATACCAAAAGTGGGGGTTAACAGTGAACGTAGACAAAACACAGTACTTATGTATTGGAAACGAATCAAGTGAATTAGAACTAGGTAAAATGGACAAACAATATATACTTGGGTGTCACATTTGATAAGACGGGAACAGACTGTAAAGAATTGGAAAAAAGAATAGTAAAATCAAAAAAGGTTATTGGTTGTCTTAACAGTATTTTATGGAGCAGAGAGATAAAAAAGAATGTAAAAATTTAACATATATGAAACAATGGTAAAAAGCACGCTGTTGTATGGAATAGAGACTTGTCGCGTGACAGAAAAATACAAAGCAAAAATGGAAAGGAATGATGCAATAAGAAGATCAATGAGAATATCTAGAACAGATCATATAAGAAAGGAGATCATAAAAGAAAGAATGGGAATCGAGGGAAGCATAACGGATGACATCACTAAAAGGCAACTGATATGGTACGGCCATGTACAACGGATGAGCGACGAAAGATTACCAAAGCAGGTCCTAGAATGGCAACCAATAGGGCGCAGAAAAAGAGGGCGTCCTAAACTGGAATGGCAACAGTCAATCCAAAAATCAATGAGTCAAAAAAACCTGACGGAAGATGACTATCAGGATCGAAGAAGGTGGAGAATAGGCGTCGGACAATGTAGGAAAACGTTCTAAACCGACATAGTAGTAGTAGTAATTTTGATCTGTAACGGTTGTCTAAGTCGACGCATCTCTGGCTTGCGCTGGTGTTTTCTCTCTTTGTTTGGAGCGTTCAAGGCACAGTTTATCTCTTGGGGTTCAAACCAATCAACAGCAAGCTATGAGTGCCTGGAAGGCAGGGTTGTTTTCGCTAAGACAGCAAAATCGTTAGAGAGAGCATTTTTTAGTTGGTTTTTGTACGCTTCACTTCGTTTTGTTTAAGGAAGGTTTTTGTTCAACTGGGGAAATGTTAAATCTGTCAGTACCATTTATATTCAAATCCCGTTTTGTTACACCGTTCTAGCATTCTTACGTCCCATTTGGTAATTTTCTACGCCAGTGGCGTTCTGCTAACATAAAAAATCATGCTCCAAACGGATTCCTAAGCGGTCAGTCCTGTATAAATCGAGTTCCCCAGATTTTTATCAAATTACCGAATTGAAACTGAGCAGTGTGAATGGACCGAGCTTCCATACTTTAACCTTTGTTGTTCGGTTTCGGAGTTTCTATCGATGTCTTGTCCAGTTAGCGGCATACATGGGCAACAGCTTGTAACCTGTACAACACAACCTTCTATCACCGGCGGTTCTGGAATCAAAGCCTAGGGAGGTAATGGTAAAGCGGTGACCGTAAATAATAACAGAAAAAAAATCGCATGGAAAAAAGCGCACAGGAGAATAGCGTACACGTAAAAAAATAACACACAAAAATTGTTACTGTCCATCTACCTAAAAATGATTAATTTACAAATAATGAACAAATAATATCTAGATCGGTATTTGTATTGAGTTATCACTACGCAGTTTGCTGTTAATCACATTTTTAAATTTGCTAAGATTACAAATTGTGAAAGGCTTTCGCGGCCATTGCTAAGATTAATTGTGTCAATGTCAATATCAGCGGCATATACATTGAAAATTGAGCACATTTTATATATAGGTGAATTTTTATATAAGTTGGTCCTTGGGAAAGCCAAATAAAAAGTGTTTACATTACGAGAATGAACTCTATTGACGGCAAAAAGTAACTGACTAAGAATCTTAGGATTATCTATTTCACCCTTAATAAATTTGAACATAAAGCAGAGAATTATTTTGTAACGTATTTTCTCAAGTGACAGTCTCCCAAAAAGAGCCAACAAATAATGATGATCACATCCTCTTTGCGGATAAAACCCATACTTTTTAAAGTATAAGCATTTTAGGAACTTCCTCTGAACTTTCTCAATTATGGTGATCCATGCATCATATTGAGGAGACCATATGAATGAGCCATATTTTTAAATGGGTACAACCAAGCTGTCAAACAGGTGCAGACTAATATCAATATCAAAGTCTTTCGTGTTTCTAGCAATAAAACCGGCTATTTTCTGGGTACTTTCAATTTTTGCAGTAATATGATCAGTAAAAGTAAGATTCACATCAAATATCACACCAAGATCCTTATGTCTTTCCTCCCTTTTAATCTTAATATTATTGTAGGTATAGTCATATTGTATAGGATTCTTATTAAGAGTAAATGAAATACACTTACATTTAGCAACATTTAGATCAAAACTATTTGACCCACGCCAGTTAGCCACCCTGCAAAAATCACTCTGAAGCATCGCACAATCCAAGGCTGTGTTACCAATATGATAACATTTAAAGTCATCTGCAAATATTAGACTCTGCCTGGACATTATCCCAAGTTAGAACCCTGAGGAATACCAGAGGTGCTCTTGTAAACTACAGATTTGCATCCTTTTATTTCAGTATATTGATATCTATTACCAAGATACGATTTTAATAAACTAATTAAATACAAGGGAACATCCATATCGCGTAAAGCTTGTAAGAGCACACAATGCCTTACCCTGTCAAAAGCTTTTCCATATCTGTGTATATTACGTCCATTGAGATTTTTTTTTATTTTTTATTTTTAGTTATTAAGAATATTAATTGAAAGACATACCATCTTAAAGTTTGAAAAATCGTAAATAAACACACAGGAAAAAAGCGGAAAGGAAATATTCGCACAGAAGAAACGCTACAGAGATAAATGCGCACGTGTAGTAAAACACACACTAAAAAAAGGGCATCTAGTAAAACAGTGCAGAGGGAAATCAACCAAAGAAAAGTTTTAACCCATGGAAAAATCACAATGAAATAAATATTAGTTTTTAGATTTAGAATGGTACCTACTGTTACATGTTACTTGATCAACCTAATTTTGCTCACAAAAATAGGGTTTTATACATTAGGGGCCATAGGGCAACTTTCTCGAGACACATAGCATCAAAGTTGGCGATTTTTACACTTTTTTGCTCATAACTTTTTAAAAGTCGTGTATTAGAACAAGAGCCATACGTAAAGAAAAAAATATTTTAAAAACATTTTGCGATCAATTCTTTTCAGGAGAAACTATTTTTTTGGCACAAACTTTTATAATGCCTATTAAACACAATGTTTTTCTTGATATACGAAGACATATTAATAAAATATCATTAATCTATTTAAAAAAAACCAAGTAAGCAAAAAATATTTTTATTTTTTTGATTTTTATACATTTGTGAATGTTATTTTGACAGCTATATCTCCTTAACTTGTAATTTTATCAAAAAAAGAAATAATATATTTTTGAATCACAATTATAGCTAAATATTTATTTGACAAATTTTCTTTTTTTTGTAAAAATACATTTTGCCTTACTCCCTTATTATTAAAATTTTAAGATATTGATATTTAAAACTTTAAAATATCGTTTATTATTTGTGAACTATTTTAATATTTTTAAACCTTTTTGGAAATTTTCATACCTATTAATAAATTTTGTTTAAAACCTTTTGTGATTCACGTCTGGGTTATATTTATCCCAAGAGCATAAATGGGCCATTTGTCTAGCATTATTGACAGGGCGTAGGCCTGGAGTATGATATTAGCTCACACATATACTATACTATAGTAGTGCGAGCTATGGTGATCCTAATTTTTTCAAGAAAAAAAAAGTTGCTCCGATTTTAAAAATTTATCTTTGCGTTTCAGGTGATTTTGAAACTTTCTTGTTGCGCCGTCTGTCTGTCTGTCTGTCTGTCTGTATGTCTGTCTGTAACGACCAACGCGCATAACTTAAAAACGGCTTGCCCGATGTCAATGAAATTTGGTACGTAGACTGGGTCTTGGGTCGAGATGGTCCCATTTAAAAATGAACAAAATCCACCGAACACAAGCGAAATAAAAGGGTGGGGGTAGATTTCAAAAATTTGAGTTTATGTGAAAATATGGCGTGCGTAATATCAAACGAAAGGTAATTGAGTATGGAGTTAAACAAAACACATTTTAATTTTTTTAGCTCACATATATACTATACTATAGTAGTGTGAGCTATGGTGATTTTTTCGAAAAAAAAAGTTGTTCCGATTTCAAAAATTTTGATATATCTTTGCGTTTCATATGATTTTAAAACTTTTTTGTCGCGCCGTCTGTCTGTCTGTCTGTCGAGATTGTCCCATTTAAAAATGAACAAAATCCACCGAGCACAAGCCAAATAAAAGGGTGGGGGTAGATTTCAAAAATTAGAGTTTACGTGAAAATATAGCGTGTGTGATATCAAACGAAAGGAAATTGAGTCTGGAGTTAAACAAAATACATTTTAGATTTTTTTTTAATGGTGGGGGTAGATTTCAAAAATTAGAGTTTACGTGAAAATATGGCATGTGTGATATCAAACGAACGGTAATTGAGTCCGGAGTTAAACAAAATACAATTTAGTTTTCGTTTTTTTTAAGGGTGGGGCTGGATTTCAAAAATTTCAGTTTAATTTAAAACATGGCTTATGTGGTATCAAACGAAAGGTAATTTAGTCTGGAGCTGAATAAAATATATTTCAGTTTTTAATTATATTAGCTCACACGTACACTATAACTATAGTATCTACCTAGTGTGAGCTTAGGGGCCCATATATTGACAGAGTATTTTTTTAAGAGTGGGGGTAGATTTCAAAAATTAGAGTTTACGTGAAAATATGGCATGTGTGATATCAAGCGAAAGGTAATTGAGTCCGGAGTTAAACTAAATACATTTTAGTTCTTGTTTTTTTTTAAGGGTCGAGGTAGATTTCAAATATTTCAGTTTAATTTAAAACATGGCTTGTGTGGTATCAAACGAAAGGTAATTTAGTCTGTAGTTGAATAAAATATATTTCAGTTTTAGTCAGATTAGCTCACACGTACACTATAATTATAGTACCTAGTGTGAGCTTAGGGGTCCATATATTGGCAGATTATTTTTTCTTACCCTAAGGTCATAGTTAATATTTACATCGGCACATAAAATAAAAAAGTGATCTGTATATTTGATCAAACCTACTTTTCCGGGTGTTTAGAAAATAAAAACGTTGCAATTTTTTTCGCTGACAAAAATAATACAAAAATCGCTGACAAAAATATAGAAAATGTTTTAAATGATGTCAACGTTGCTTTGTGAAGAAGCTCTTTGATGTAAATTTATTTGATGGCTTTGAAAATGTACCATTTTCGCTTTTTTTCAGGGGCTTCCTAGCCTTTTCCAGAGGCCTCTACAAGGACCCACTGCTAAGCCCACATTAAGTCTTAAAAAGTCGTCTTTAGACATTGTAGCACCACAGATGGCTATATTTGCCCTATAACTATAAGACAACACATAAGTCGTGGTCGTTATATTACCATTTTCCATGGGTTATATAGCATACCTTTAGGACATAGCCATATGCACTAATGACAGCACCCCTTACTAGTCTAATGTAGGTTAAAAATAAAGATTTATTTGTTCATTTGTTTGTTGCTTTGAAAATGTACCATTTGTGTTAACTTCGCCATGCATGTAATATTATAATATTTTAATCAAGGTTTTCGCAATTTTTCTAGAAATTTTGAAGGTTGAAGAAAACATAAACCCCGTATTTATATTCATCGCTCCCAAAATCAGGTAGGTCTGGACTGTTCAGACCAATTTTTTTCATTTTGGGAGCTAATATATAAGTTTTTCCTCTGTGCGCTTTTTCCGGATGCACGTTTTCTAGCGTGCCATTATTCCCGTGAGCGCTTTTTTCCTTTGAGTATATTCCCTGTGAAAGTTTTTTTGTGTGCTTATTTCCGGGTTTCTGAAGAAGCAAGCCAACAAATATAGATTGATGATAGAAGTTTACGAGCCATTCTACACGACATATCTTGTCAGGGCTTACGGGGAGGGAGTAATTACTCCCTTTAACCACTCCCCGTAAAACTGCCGGTGCATCTTACACTTGTTGTGGGGTTATTGTTTTGAAAACCATACAGAGTCAATATAACAAATATAGATTTTTTTTAGCCTTAAAGTTCTTGCTAATTTACGAGATATTCTACCTGACCTATCTTTTCAGGCTTTATGGAAAGGGAGTAATTACCCCCTTTAAACCTTCCCCGCCACCGCACAGTAGGACGAGGTATATGCCCAAAGGGTCAAAAATCATATCTTCCCCATTTTTATAATAAATATGAGTAATACTGCAGTAATATTAGCTTATTGTCTCAAAAAATATTTTTGTTATAAATAGCTTCAAGAATACCACCGATTATAGTAAAAAAATATAATTTATTGTAATTTTAATTTGGTTTGATATTAGTTCAACTAAAATGTATCTTAAACTAACATAACTAAAACTAATAAAATAACTTAATGTGTACTAATAATCGTGAAAGGAAATACCAAATAGTATACGGTACGCTAAAAAACGAGTTGCACAAATTTTGTACATATAAGAAATAAAAAGCAAACAAAATTATATGATGAGTCTTAAAAAGACGTCTTTAGACTTTGTAGCACCACAGATGGCTATATTTACCCAAACAAACTATAAGACAACACATAAGTCGCGGTCGTTATATTACCATAGTTCCATACAATTTATTCCGAGATTATTTCTTCAATTTCCTCTACTGAATCGGATTCTGCAGATAAGTCAGGCAATATGTCAGACACATGTGGGTCGATACCATCTTCAATTTCAAGATAATATAGCATTCCTTGATCTACTGGAACATGATTTCTAGAAGAAGTTTTTCGTAACGTAGCTAAAAAAGGATCCGAAGTAATACCCAATGCATTCATTAGATCCTGGTTTGTGTTGATCCGTGAACTTTTTCTACAATGGTGTAATCGGTTATATCTTATTTCTTTATGCCTGACTTCAAGTGCTTCTTCAGACAATTCACCTATCGGTAAATGAAATGAACAAATAATCTCAGACCCGTGGACAAGCAATTTGTGTACACTGCTTGGCATGTAATACCAAGAATATAATCTTAATCCTGAGCCGTTTTAAGAATACTATTAACATTTTTGTTGAATAAATTTTGTAAATTTAATTCAACTTTAGATTCAGATATTGTTTCAGGTTCGATAACATACGATTTCTTTATCGATTGCAGCTTGTACTAATCCCTGTATGTTGACATATTTGGATTATCCAAATATGTCAACATACAGGGACTCTAGCTTGTACTAGCTTGGAATAAAATCTTAATGATATTTATTTGTAACTGTTCTCAATATATTATTGTATTGATCCTTGGTAAGATGCAAATCGTAAAATAAACTCAAAGCCTCTTCATCGGGCAATACGACATATTTGAATCTGGATGATTCAATCTGCCTGTTTTGCGGCAAAAATAATTTTCTCTGGGCTCCTCGTACTCAACAAATTGGAAACGCGGCGTTTTTTTGTTTTTACTGAAGCATCCACAAAAGCTTTTTGGGATCTTCCACTACTACATCCTGGTTGATTAATCGTATTTAGTGCTAATAATACATCCTCAATAGGCTTTGAAAAAGTGTCAAGTGAATCAAGCCAAATATGATGCCGCCTAATAAACTGCTGTCGGTTACGCGAAGCGGTTGCCCATTTTTTAGCAAATTGTGTGCTCAATAGCCAAACGAACTTTTTCAAACTGGTTTCTAGATCTTCGTCCCAGTGAACTAATGCTAAACGTGTCCGAATTTGATTCACAGTAGCAGTAATTTTATCGGTTGCTTTACAGAAAAGCCACATTTCGAAAATGTCCATAATTTTAAGGGCGGGTCGATCTGCATCAAAAAAAAAATATTTTTCGCAAAATCGCAAAAAATCGCCAGTTTTTATTTTTTATCTCAAGAACATAAGTTTCGAGCATTACATAAAACGCAAAATCTTAGGTAACAAATGCTAATATTTTTTTATACGCTTAAATAAACTCTTAGATTATAAAAAAAAATATTTGAATAAGGTCAACTTTAAAGCCTCTCAAACTCTATATACAGAAAAACGTAAATAATTAAAAATAAGTGATATCACAACATTATTTGACATTTGTCAAATGTTTAGGGTTATATCTTTTATTTTTTTCCAAAAACTAGTTGATTGGGTAAAAATTTATCAAATTGTAGTTTTTCTAAAATTAATTGTGCATATTTATTGTGGACACCATGAAGAGTGTTAAATGGTATCTATAAACCATTCTTAACTTTATTAACAAATTATAAAAAAAATACACGTAGTTACCTATGGAATGGCACTCCCGTACTTCTTCCGGAAATTTCTCCACCAACCGCACATGTTTTACCTACATGAATTATTTCTCATTTTTTACAGAAAAAAACATAATTTTACACGACAAACGCAAAACATCGCAAAATGTCAATATGGCCT
Source organism: Aspidapion aeneum (assembly GCA_963576565.1). Taxonomy (NCBI): domain Eukaryota; kingdom Metazoa; phylum Arthropoda; class Insecta; order Coleoptera; family Brentidae; genus Aspidapion; species Aspidapion aeneum. The sequence goes on along the minus strand of OY755039.1, from coordinate 71,724,156 downwards.
CCACCCACATAGCAGCTGTGTGTCTAGATAAAAAAAAGGTACTTATAGGTAAATATTGTACCTAACACACGCGGAAAGTGTCTTTACCACCGTTGACGGCTTGACCGAACTCCGCTCCGCACTTCTTAGGTAAATAACTATTTAAGTGTCCAAGTTTTCCTTTGATGTGACATATATGTTTGTAGCAAAATCTGTTTTTATTTTTATTTTTCTGAGGAAGGTAAATGATTCTTACTTACTTTTTCGAGAATAATCGGTTCTTCAGTATATGTATCTGCTTAGTTCAAAAAATATATTCAATTGGTTTTAATTTTCGGACAAGGTCGCTGAAATACAGCAAGTTTTGTATCAAAGTTCTATTTCAAACGGCGCATGCGTCGAAACGCCTATATTTTTTTATATAAAAAAGATCTAAACTTCTTTTATTCGTTGTAAAACAAATATTTTTGAGACTTTGCTGATAACACCATTAGGCAGGTTTTTACTCATACAGTATTTTACGACCTTACTAGAAAAAATCAATTACTTAAAATGCCAACAAGTTAGCTTAGTTAGTAAACTATGACGACAAATTATATACAGGATGTTTTAAAAATCTAGTATAACTGGTTTGTCGAGGAAACTGCAAGTTTTAAAGGAAAAAGAGCAGGCACGTCGATTTGATTTAAAGTGTCGTGTTCTAAACAAACACGAGCAAAGGATCCTCAAAATGAAAAATAATACAAGTTTCTATTATTTATCATTTTGAGGGGATGTACAAGTTTGTGTTTGTTTAAAACTCGGTTTTCTAAATATTAATTGAGACTTTTTCCTCAAAAACAACCGCTGATTTCAGATTTTTCGATCCTATATTATAAAATATAAACGATACGATAAAATTCTTATTTTAATAGCATTTTAAGTACTTGATTCTTACAGTAAGGCCGTTAAATCCTGTGTGTGCCTATGGGTAAAACCCTGTCTAACTGTGTTATGAGCAAAGTCTCAAAAATAATTTTTTGTAACAAATAAAAGAAGTTTAGCAGATCTATTTTATTTTAAAAAATACAAATACTTCGCCCATGTGCGGTTTGAAATAGACCTTTTATGCAAAACTTGCTGAATTTGAACGACCATATACAAAAATTAACTTTTCAACTAAGCTCAACAGCAAATAAACTGAAGAACCGATTGTTGTAGACAAAGTATTCCCCTTCCTCAAAAATTTTTCATCTAAGGAAAATTGGGACGCCTAAAAATATTTTACAAATCCTTAGTTCTAACACTCTCAAAGTTAACAAGAAATGAATGTTTTGATAAAAAAGCTGAAATCCAAAGTTTTAATCCCTGCATAATAATACAGAAAAATCTTTAAAATACATTTTGGAAGTAAGGAGATCAAGTATTATATTAATACTAAAAGCAACGACCCTGTATGGTTTTCTAAAAAATAACCCTGTGTCATTTCTGCACAATATAGCTAGTCCAAACTCCACTCCACTACGCTTCCCTATCGTCACATGTGCAACAAATATTTTTCCCGCATTATACCCGGTTTCCACCTATGCGTGCCCACCCTGATTTAAAAAACGCATCAGGTGACGCTGCATTTAAAACCCGTCACGTGATGTCTTTTTTGAATCAGAGTGGGCACGCAAAGGTGGAAACTAGGCTTTAGATTAGTAAACAACAATTAAATAACTAAATAACTGAGATTTATTATTTTGTTTCAGAGACTACACGCGACGTAAAAAGCCTAAATTTCAATGACAAACATATCATTTTTAAAAAAAAGACGGTTTACAAAGAATTAACCATGTGTCAAATATAAAGCTTTTTTAAAATTAAGAAAAATTTACAATTCATTTTAGATAAAAAGCGGATGTACCTAACTTCTTCACTTACATACTAAACTGATTTTTGCCTATCAGTGTTCAAAAACGTTTTAGACTTAAGTTAAATACAATTACAAAGGAAAAATCCAAAAGTGTATCTAACAAAATAACAAACAATTAAAATTTCAGTTTTTAAAATCATATTTCGTGCAGAATAAATACTATACTGCAGTTTAAATATAAAAAAAAGTCATGGTTATACTGGGCTACTAGCAAACCTACTGCACCTCCAGTATTATCAAGCTTCAAGTTGGATTTCAAGGGTGTCTCCTCGTGCCTGGGGGCTTTGGGCACCTCCTCCGTCCCCCCGGTGTCGACATCCTCCACAGGTATCACAGAAGACTTGTCTCATCAACAGTTCAACATTTTTCCTGCGATTTTTTCCAGGCAACTGAATTTCAACGCCTGTCCTCAGTCCAAGGCCATGATGGACGATCTAAGGCCAAATTTGGTGGGAGTAGGTAAGTGATATTTTAGAAGTAGTAGTATAGTAATAGACCAAGCGACTGGGCACATGATGCGCCCTTTATGTCGACCCACGGGCATCCCCTTTAATAGTTACATTCCATCATCCCGTTCGACAGTCATAAATATATATATTTAGCGGTTTCACAACGTTCTACGTCTTCCGATACCCAATCCCACTCGTTTCTGTTTGCCCATAATTCATCATCTAGGCCTCTTATTCTTATTTCACTGTCTATTCCTTCTCTCCAGCTTCTCCTTGGCCGTCCTCGTTTTCTTCGACCAGTTGGTTTCCATTGTAGTATTTGTTTAGGTAGCCTTTCATCATTCATTCTTTGTACATGTCCGTACCACACTAGTTGTTTGGTTCTTATATCATCCACTAAAGTACGTTCACCCACTGTCATAATTTCTCTTATTCTTTGATTTGTAACTCTTTCTCTTTTTGATTTCCCTGCTGCTCTTCTCCAATAGTCCATCTCCGTAGCGGAAAGCATTTTTTCTGTTCTATCCTTGATTGGCCATACTTCTGAGCCGTATGTAATAATACTCTTTACAATGGTGTTTTATATAAGCTTTTTGTTATGTTTTGATATACTTTGGTCCCAAATTATTCCATTTAATAAAGTTATTGCTTTTCTTCCTTGTACGTTTCGATCTTTTATAGCTTTGTCTAGTGTTCCGTCAGCTGTAATTTTTAGACCTAAGTATTTATACTCATCACCGGACTGAATTCGCTGCCCGGTATTTAAGATTAGATCCTGTTTCATTCCACCGATACACATATACTCTGTCTTATTGAGATTAACCTCTAGTCCCCACTTATTGTATTCTTCTATTAGTTTTCGTGTCATATATTTCAGGATGTCATAATCTTGAGCCACTACTATCTGATCATCGGCGAAACATAAAGTATACAAGGTGGTTTCGTCCAACGGAATTCCCATGTTTTGGCATTTTCTCTTCCATACTTTAAGGACTTGTTCCAAGTATATCTTGAAGAGCATAGGCGAGATACAGCAACCTTGTTTAAGAAACTATTGCGGTATAACTCTTTGATGGCCTTAATTAGTTGTACGCTTATGTTTGTGTTTTCCAACGCTTTCCAAAGTAGATTTAGTGGTATACTATCATATGCCTTCTGCAAATCGACGTAAAGCAGATGCAGCTCTTGTCCGTATGCCATTTTCTTTTCAATAACTTGGGTTATACAAAAGAGATGATCTGAAGTCGATCTACCCGCCCTGAAACCAGCTTGTTCTTCTGCCTCCATATCTTTATATTCGCTCTCCACTCTATTTCTTATTATTTTACCGTATATTCTGCTTAGCGTACTAGTCACAGATATACCTCTATAATTGTCACATATATATTTCCTTCCTTTTTTGTGTATTGTGGATATATATGACGTTTTCCACTCAGTCATAAAACCGTATGAAAAAACAATTTGCGTTACAGGTCGACGTTGAGGCGGGTACTTCTTAGCGAACCTCGAGCTTCGATCAACGAGGGCGATCTATTCCCTAGTATGGACGCTAGTACGTTTCGCAAAGACCTCATTGTTCGAGGCTCGCAGCGCGATATCGAAACCTTAAATTAAAACAAAGTACCCACTTAATTTGAGACATAAATACACATCTCTTTACAGTTCCTGAAAAAGTGTACCTACATATGTACAAATAAATTTTATAATTTAAAAAAAACATTAAAAAAAATTTGCTTAATCTATTTGAAATAGTTTACTTGTAAGAAAATAGTAAGCGTTCAATTTAAATTTTTTTCTTCAATTGCGAATATCTCAAAAACTATATTAATTTTTGAAATAATATCAATGCTGTGAAGAAATGAAAAAAAATTCTTTTAAACATGGTATTACTTGACCCACTTTCTCTATCTAAAGACAAGGGGTCAAAGCTACCCCAACTAGGAGCCGATAGATACAAATATTTTAAGAAAATAAAAATAACATGTCCAAGGCTTTTTTAAAAATATACTTTAAATAATCATAATGGCATCCCGTAAACGTTTTGGTTGTGCCACCCTGTATATTACTTTAAATTAAAAGTTTTACCTCTATATAAAATCTATAAGGAGGCCTTGATAATGATGATGATAACGGAAATGGTGGCACGTATGTTTTAACGCTCCACTTGTTTTGTAAAAAGAGTTTTTCATTTAATACAGATAAATTTTTTAGTATAAAATGGAAAATAAATATTTTGTTTACCTCACTATACTGATACGAACAATTCGCGGCGCTTCAGGCGCCTCTGGCGGTAGATATTTAGGAGTTACAAACTGATAGATGGTGGTAGAAGGGTCCGCCTTCCCCTCCTTGACATAAAGCTTATAATTTTTAGTTCCAGAAGAAAAAACCAATGCCTATGCAAATTTTTTCCAAATATAAAAATTTTCGACTGCGCCACATTTTGTTTGCACGTAGTAGTAAACTTTAAAGCTAATTCTTATTAAATCCTGCAAAAAAATTGTTTTGTGTTTTTTCCCTCCTTGGCCCCTCCCCGCCGAACATCCTGGATCCGCCACTGATCGGGCTAACTGGCAAAGTCATTTCGTTTTAGACTAGTAACATAAACATTGGCACTGAGGCCTTGTGGCCCTCCACCTGGTCGGGTTACAAACTTTTTGTTGCAGCACTAAAATTGGCACTTTATTCCCTAGGTTTATCACATCACAGGCCAATCACAGTACCAATTTCTACCCACGCATCATCTTTTAAATGTTTTTTAAATAGTCTTTATTCTTTGGATCCCATATAACGGGTCTATTCTTATAATTTTCAATTAAAACCAACACTTGTTCATCATTCATGGAATTTTTTTTTATTTGAAGCCCATTGAACAAGGTCCACGATCAAACTGCGAATCCCTTTTGGTTGGGCAGGATTTCCGAAGTTGTGGTGATTTTGATATAAATTGGTACCATTAATAAACTTATGAAGACATTTACAAAAATCACATTTTTTTTCTGGCGACGTATTATATGCGGCGTCGCGACGCTTTAAAATGTGACGTGACATTGATCCAGATTTTTTGAAGCTTTTTTTTTTCTTTAAGAGAAAGTCATAAAACAACTTTTGTTTAAAGCCAAATGTTCTTTCTATTGGCTTAACTGTATACCGGGTGTCCCATTTAAAAAATGTGGTTTTTTTATCATAACTCACCTACTCGTCATTTGATTTTCTTTTCGTTCATCACCATCGTAATCAGAGGGAAAAATACCACAACTTTGTCTATTTAACCGACCCTGTAGCTCTAATATTAACGAAGTCAGTAATAGTGCCGACTTAACTCTGAACACCCTGTATATTAAATATCAAAAATTCCAGAAACTCCACTTTTACTTAATTTATCAAATTTTATTAAGATAGGCTTGTTTAGGTGTTTTTAATATTCTCTGGCGTAGATCTCAGAATAGGTTCATTTAAGGTGTCAGTTTTTTACATATCTTGTGAACAATTTGACTTATTGACTATTTTCGTTTAGAATACGAAATTACCTAGAAATCGATACCCCGCACGACCATTTTAGATGAAATAAGATTTTAACAATGTCTGTCCTCCTTTATTTTGCTCCCCCCCCCCTCAAAAAAATCGTTTTCTCAACTTTATTTTTTGTAATTTTTTTTTGGATTTACAAGTTATATGGTAAAACAAACAAAAAACTGTACGCGAAATGAGTGTCATATTTAGTTAGTCATATGAGTGTACATTTTTTCTGTCGCACCTCAAGAACGCCCCTGTATCTGGGCGCTGCACTGGATTCCATCGGAGCACGGTCTAGGACAACTGGGCGCCGCCAACTCGGCGCCGCCAACTGGGCGCCGCCAACTCGGCGCCGCCAACTGGGCGCCGGGCCAACTGGGCGCCGGGCCAACTCGGCGCCGCCAACTGGGCGCCGGCCAACTCGGCGCCGGACTAAATTTTTTTTTTTGATAGAATGTGTAGATGAAAAATAAAATATTTTATTTATATAAAAACATCTTTAAAAAATCCTTTACTAACTAACTATCTATCAAATCTTGTGAAGCGTTTATAACACACTTCCCATTATCCGATTTTGATGAAATTTGGTACACACGTAGTGGTCCCATGACAATACAACATTAAGAAAAAATATCCTACCATCCCTACCCCCACCCCTTCTATAGAAAAATGTGTTTTTGACACACTTCCCGTTATCCGATTTGAATAAAATTTGGTATACACATAGTGGTCTGATGATAATACAACAATAAGAAAAAAATATCCTCCCACCCCTACCCCCACCCCCTTCCATAGAAAAATTTGTTTTTGACACACATATCGTTATCCGATTTGGATGAAATTTGGTATACATATAGTGATCCCATGACAATATAATATTAAGAAAAAAATATCCTGCCACCTCTACCCCCACCCACTTTCATAGAAAAATTAATTTTTGACACACTTCCCATTATCCGATTTGGATGAAACTTGGTATTCACATAGTGGTCTGATGACAATACAACATTAAGAAAAAATAACCTCCCACCCCTACCCCCACCCCCTCTATAGAAAAATGTGTTTTTGACACACTTCCCATAATCCGATTTGGATGAAATTTGGTATTTACATAGTGGTCCGATGATAATACAACATTAAAAAAATATCCTCCCACCCCTACCCCCACCCCCTTCCATAGAAAATGAGTTTTTGACACCCTTCCCATTATCCGATTTAGATGAAACTTGGTATACATATAGTGGTCCGATGACAATACAACATTGAAAAAAAAATCCTACCACTCCTACCCCCACCCTCATCTATAGAAAAATGCGTTTTTGATACACTTCCCATTATCCGATTTGGATGAAATTTGGTATACATATAGTGACCCGATGACAATATAATATTAAGAAAAAAATATCCTCCCACCTCTACCCCCACCCACTTTCATAGAAAAATTAATTTTTGACACACTTCCCATTATCCGATTTGGATGAAACTTGGTATTCACATAGTGGTCTAATGACAATACAACATTTAAAAAAAATAACCTCCCACCCCTTCTATAGAAAAATGTGTTTTTGACACACTTCCCGTTATCCGATTTGGATAAAATTTGGTATACACATAGTAGTCTGATGATAATACATCAATAAGAAAAAAATATCCTCCCGCCCCTACCTCCACCCCTTCTATAGAAAAATGTGTTTTTGACACACTTCCCGTTATCCGATTTGGATAAAATTTGGTATACACATAGTGGTCCGATGATAATACGACAATAATAAAAAATATCCTCCCACCCCTACCCCCACCCCCTTCCATAGAAAAATTTGTTTTTGACACACATCCCGTTATCCGATTTGGATGAAATTTGGTATACATATAGTGATCCGATGACAATATAATATTAAGAAAAAAATATCCTCCCACCTCTACCCCCACCCACTTTCATAGAAAAATTAATTTTTGACACACTTCCCATTATCCGATTTGGATGAAACTTGGTATTCACATAGTGGTCTGATGACAATACAACATTAAGAAAAAATAACCTCCCACCCCTACCCCCACCCCTATAGGGATCGATTTATAATAAATTTAGAACTTTGTGGTGTTTAACGTCGCTGAACATGATTTTTTTACTCTTTTTAAAAAAATCATCTAAATCGGATAATGGGAAGTGTGTTAAAAACTCATTTTTCTATGAAAGGGGGTGGGGGTAGAGGTGGGAGGATATTTTTTCTTAATATTGTATTGTCATCGGACCACTATATGTATACCAAATTTCATCCAAATCGGATAATGGAAAGTGTGTCAAAAACGCAATTTTCTATAGATGAGGGTGGGGGTAGGAGTGGTAGGATTTTTTTTTCAATGTTGTATTGTCATTGGACCACTATATGTATACCAAATTTCATCCAAATCGGATAATGGGAAGGGTGTCAAAAACGCATTTTTCATGGAAGGGGGTGGGGGTAGGGGGTGGGAGGATATTTTTTTAAATGTTGTATTGTCATCAGACCACTATGTGAATACCAAGTTTCATCCAAATCGGATAATGGGAAGTGTGTCAAAAATTAATTTTTCTATGAAAGTGGGTGGGGGGTAGAGGTGGGAGGATATTTTTTTCTTAATATTATATTGACATCGGATCACTATATGTATACCAAATCTCATCCATATCGGATAACGGGAAGTGTGTCAAAAACACATTTTTCTATAGAAGGGGTGGGGGTAGGGGTAGGAGGATATTTTTTTCTTATTGTTGTATTATCATCGGACCACTATGTGTATACCAAATTTTATCCAAATCGGATAACGGGAAGTGTGTCAAAAACACATTTTTCTATAGAAGGGGTGGGGGTAGGGGTGGGAGGTTATTTTTTCTTAATGTTATATTGTCATCAGACCACTATGTGAATACCAAGTTTCATCCAAATCGGATAATGGGAAGTGTGTCAAAAATTAATTTTTCTATGAAAGTGGGTAGGGGTAGAGGTGGGAGGATATTTTTTTCTTATTATTATATTGTCATCGGATCACTATATGTATACCAAATTTCATCCAAATCGGATAACGGGATGTGTGTCAAAAACAAATTTTTCTATGGAAGGGGGTGGGGGTAGGGGTGGGAGGATATTTTTTTATTATTGTTGTATTATCATCGGACCACTATGTGTATACCAAATTTTATCCAAATCGGATAACGGGAAGTGTGTCAAAAACACATTTTTTTCTATAGAAGGGGTGGGAGGTTATTTTTTTCTTAATGTTGTATTGTCATGGGACTACTACGTGTGTACCAAATTTCATCCAAATCGGATAATGGGAAGTGTGTCAAAAACGCTTCACAAGATTTGATAGATAGTTAGACAGAACATCTGAAGCTAAATAAAAGCTTGTAAAAAATTGCGTAGGATTTTTTAAAGATGTTTTTATATAAATAATATATTTTATTTTTCATCTACACATTTTGTCAAAAAAATTTTTTTTAGTCCGGCGCCGAGTTGGCCGGCGCCCAGTTGGCGGCGCCAAGTTGGCCCGGCGCCCAGTTGGCCCGGCGCCCAGTTGGCGGCGCCGAGTTGGCGGCGCCCAGTTGTCCCATTCCGTCGGAGCACCACTTCTAAAATGGCATCTCCTTAACATTACCACTTAATAGTTGGATATTCACAATATATGCATTAATTGTCGTAAATTTATTGTCGTGGAAGAAAAAAATTTGTCGCGCCACCTGTTCTCCTAGAAAGGGGTGGTAATGCTTTTCTGATTCTCTCTTTAGCACTACCACCCCAGAAAAAAATTAAAATTTTCGAAAACCTATCTATGAAATAATTGTCGTAAACTTAAATTTGTCGTGGAAACAAAAATTTTCTCGCGCCAAATTGCTCACTGCCCGTTTTCGGGAAAACGGCTGATGGGATTTTTTTTTATTATAATATGTATTGGTGGTAGTGCTAAGTTGAGACCGAGGGGTGACTTGATCGTCAATTTTTGTACACCAATAGGAAATACCTACGATAATTCCCGGTATATTTTCGTAAATTTTGAAGGTATTTGCTAGTATTTCCCAAGTATTTCCGGTATTTCCCCTAGCCTGTCTGTACACCAAAACGAAATACGGAGCCACCCCTAGGTTGAGACTCAACTTAGCATTACCGGCCCTTTTAGGAAAAAAGACAAGTATTGCATATATTGCAAATTTCCAATTCTTAATTGGTTATGCTTATGGTTAAGTTTAAGGAGGTTCATACTCTGGCATTTTCAATGATCCATTTTGTTTTATTTTTCAAGTTTAATTCAAAAATCATAATCAGCTATCTCCAACGTCCAAAAATTCCAAATATAATTCATACAAGTCGGTTTAAGATTGAAAAAGTCGGCCATTCTGGATTTGGTTATTAGTTAAAAACAATTCGCCCTTTTGGATCCGCCATTTTGATTTTTTTTGTGATATACACATGTCAATGTAAAATCTGAAACTCATCGGAAATTAGTAGTTAAAAAACATGCCGATAGGATTTTAGGCGGTGAATCGAGTTGGCGGCGATTTGGTCCAGCGCCGGCGGAGGCGAATTGTCAAGCTCTCGCTTGTCACAATGTGAAATAGTTTTATGCAAAGTGAGAAAAATCTATATCGATAGTAATTTATATCCCCCCCCTTCCTAAATCCGCTCCTGCTTAAAGGTAATTTTGCCATACTGATGAAGCTTAAAAACTTTTGCAGTATATTCAATTTTTAAATTTAACTTCTCTTCTCTAGGTAATCTCTTAGGAGTTCAAGGTCTTCTTGACGATCATCATCAACACTTAGTTAATAAAGACAATTCAACGCGGAAGTGCAGTACTAGCGGCTCTTCAGCCGAAGACTTTAACGCCATCTATGGTGGATTAGGACACGCACACGACCACCAAACACACACACCTGCGCATACGCCGCCGGCGACGAATCGAACTATAACGGATCATGGTAAGTTTCTATTTTGTCTCTCTTACACCTAAGTAATTGAAATTTTATATTTAAATATAGGGAAAAGGGGGGAAAAATCTTATCTCATATTTTAATTTTCAGTTTAAGCGATTTAAAACTCCATCATGCTTTTATTTTTATTTTTGTAAAAAGTTGACTTTGCCTCATTTTGCCCGGCATATGGGGTAAATCTATAAAATCTTATAAAATACTAATTTAAAAAATAAAAAGTTGTAATAAAAAATACATTTATAATAATTAAATTTAGTATTTAAAAAATGTATAAAGAAGTACAGTGACCTGGTCGTCGCTGTCAACTCAACTACATGAATTTTGCGCCCATTTCTTGCAAAGACAACATAAAATACAACTTTCAGTGTTGGTAGGTAGCAAAAAAAAATTTTAAGGCAAAATGGGGTATAGGTTACGAGGTATAACAAGGTATCCCGTTTTGTCCCACACCACCAGTTAAATTTAAACAAAAATCATACACAGTAAAAGGCTAATTTTACGGGAACGCGTTTAATTATGAATAATTAGTGTTGTAAAATTTCCAGAAATATATTTTTTGAAATATTTTCGGCAATATTTCCTGAAACATTGGAAATATATGGAAATATTGGAAATATAGGAAATATAGGAAATATTAAAAAAAAAAAGAAAACAGGGAATATTTATTTATAAAATCATAACAAAACACCGGAAAACGCTACATGAACATAAATCAGGAGTTATTCTTTAAACAAATATACAGAAATAAGGTCACATTTGTACAACAAAAATCTCATTTTTCCACACTACAATATTCACTAGTCGAGCAAGAGGCATATCTTCATCGCTGTCATCAGCATCACACTCAATAACATTGTCTTGCCAGTCTACTTCCTCAAAATCTTTAATATTATCGAAAATAAAAATTGTTCTATAGTAAGTTTAATGCTTATAAGTTCCTATCCTTAAATTACATAACGCTCAAGGGGTGGGTTTTGGCCTTGCGTTACACTCAATGTTATTTGAAAGTGCTTTTTCTTGAAAATGCGTTACAAGGGGGGGGTTGGGGTCAAAAATCCTGAATTTTTGTGTTGCGAAATTTAGGAATGCTCCCTAAGGTTACAAAATATGAAAGATAATATTTTTTTAGATATTTATATTTTCAACGGAAATATTTCCATTTACAGCACTATGAATAATACATAAACCCACTAATTTTGAAAAGTCTGTAAAAAATGTACTTGCCGTCACGAAATGCGCAAGCTGTTTTTACAATAAACAGCGCACAAGATCAAATGTTGAGTAAAAACCAACATAAGCTCAGCCGACCGGCACCAATCATATTGCAGATAGTTGAACCAGTCATGGGGATAAAATATCTGATATTAAGAGGTTTTATTCTTGCGCAGTTTAGCCAAAACTGCAGTATTCCGTTTAAACCCCGTATGCCATTTTGCCCCCCTTTCCCCTACTCTTATCTCTTATAAAACTTCCCCTTCACGTAAAGGCTAATTAAAAAATTTGCATTATAATATAGGTACATGAAATCATACTCATTTTAAAATCAAAAAGTTTTGTAAACCCCAAGTTTTTAATACTTAGACAGGTTACCCACTTGAAAGGACATTGAACCCAACTGGCCAACTGTATTGTCATGCTAATTCGAATGAATAACTTGACAGCTACGTAGCCGCGTGACCTTAAACGTTTGTTTACAATTAAGTTCACATGATTTGTCAAACTATGTAGGCAACCTGCGTAAATATATAGATCTTGTATACATACTTTTACACAGAAATAAATAAAACTACAAGAAAAATGATGAAATTCTAATTAAATTTTTATTTTATCATTTGAACGTTTGAAAGTAATTATCTCAAAAAATAACGGATAGATTTTTAAAATTTTTACACGGTTGTAAGGATATTCAAAACGCCTTCAAAAGAAGGTATCACTAAACCCACTTTCCCTATTCAAAATAGAGGGGTAAAGTATCCCCCTCGAAGGGGGTTCGTGCTACAAAAATTGCAAAATAACCAAAAAGTGTCCCCCTCGCAAAAAAAAATCGACGTGTTCGAACGTTTCTCAAAATTCATACTCTTAATACCCAAAAAGGATAAATTATTAAACTAAATACGGAAAACCAAAATGCTAAAATCAAGAGACAAGCAGGATTGGCCTGGGAAGCATTCGATTATTTAAGGTACATTTTAAAAAATAAAAAATATTCTCAGTATGTAAATGGATTGCAAATTGGAGACTTTGGGAAAATAAAAGAAGTAGGAGAAGACCCCAAATAAGATGGGCGGCCGAATTGAAGAAACATGTGGTAGCTAGATGGATGAACACAGAAAGAGTAGAAGATATTGGGGGAGGCCTGTGTCCAATGATAGATCAAAGTAGGCTAAATAGATAGATAGATATAGTCCTTGCCATAGGCAGTTACACTTTTGTGACATTTCCAACCTGTTTGTTTATCATGCATACTGACAGCAACAAGAAGAAATCTGAAAAACGGCATGTCTTTGAGTTTTTTTTTATCTGTGCGTTTTTTTGGTCAAAATACAGTCAGCATCTTTTTATTTAGGACAATGACAGTGTTTCCTTTAATTTTATGCCAACATGATATTTAATTTTCAAATATTTCGCGTTAGGAAATATGTTTATATCATGTCAAAGCCACAAAAGTATAACCGCGTATAGCAAGGACTATAAATAGTACACACTATGTACGCCTGACTTCCGAGTGCTGAAAAAAGAGAGAACTAAGAATTAACTTTTTTATTCTGTCTGGCTAATTTAAAGAAATTTACTTAATGTGCGGGTCCCCATTACTCCATATCTTCCTGTGTTTACATCTTTAGTGCCGTCTCGTCAAATTTTAGCAATACGCGAATTTTTAAAGGAACCTCAAAATCAATAATTGTTGCCATCAATGTCATCAGTCGATGAAACATATTATTATGATTATGACAGCAAGCAGCGAGAAGCCAACAAAAATTAAAAAAACCCGATTGCTTAGATCATTTTTTACGTATAATTTTTGCTTCGAAAAACAAAAAAATTGTAACAACCGCACTGGGCTGTTACAAGAACTGATGAAACTTATCTGTCCCTGGCTCTTAACATTTTCTAATAGCTTACTTTCTCTCTATGCACATCATAATCCGCATCGGCGGACATTGCGATAACTTAGCGAAACCATCAATATTAAAGGCCGGGAATCAAATTTATAGGAGGCAAGGCCAGGGCGAAACAAAACACAAAATAAGAAGGTTTTGGTTTTATTGTCGCCTAAAACAAACGCGTCAAACTATCCTCAAAACAAAATTGCTGGATGATAAGCCATCCAATTATTATAAAAGCTCAGAAGATTTGTGATTTTTAGCTAAATATTTTAAAAACAACATTTGAGGTCATCTGTCAACAGGCACCTAATCCACTAGCCCATGACAATTGATTGTATCAGAAATTTAGAAAAACCTGTGTGATAGCAACAGACCTTTAAAAGAACCCGTTTGATGATAATCGATTATCTCATCGATAAGTTAAAGAACGTGCCCAACATATGATTACAGACCATCTATAATCTTTGTTAAAAAAGTGCCACTTTTTGGACAATGCGACGCTGCATCAAGTCGCTATTTTGAGTGCATGAGCAGATCTGAAGCAATACATTTTTAAGTGACTAATGTATTAAGGAACAAATGAACATTAACCCATTCTATAACCCAACATTACCCCTATTCTTTCTTTTATTCGTTCCTCTTATAAAATGTTTAAAGTCCCTCAACCTATATTAGAATTATCAATTATTGATGAATTTTATACATTTATTATACAGATATTTTTGGCTAGAAAAACGAAAAAGTTTAACATCCATATTCGGCTGTAAACATTTTCCAAAAGCTGATATTGCAAACCACCAATATTAAAGACCGATAATCGAATTTTTAAGGGATCCGGCCGAGGCAAAACAAAAACAAAATTAAAAAGAAACACGTTTCGAACTACCTGCATTAATTAAAGCGCTTTTCACCACCTTTTCGCCAGAAAGTAATAAATTTAAAAAACTGGATGAACCATAATTATTCAAAAATACTTGTGATTCTTACCGAAAAATTGTATAAAAAACATTTGAGGTTAATATATAAAGGCATCTATCAACAACATCAAACCTGTTTAATGGCATCAGAACTTCACAGGAACCCGTTGGATTGCATCAATTCTCTCATTGATGAGTTAAAGAACTTCCCTAATGTATGATGATTACAGACGTGCCACTTTTCGGATAGCGCGACGCTGCATTTAGTTGCCAGAGTTTAATGTATAACATTAAACGAACATTAGCGAACATAAAACAATGAAAATTGTAATAATCATAACAACACTACTTGCTAAAAAAACCCGCTAGAGAAATAAAGTCACCCCTATTCTTTCTTTTATTCGATCCTCTTACAAAGTGTTAAAAGTCCCTCATTATATCACAATACAAAATTGTGACAATTCTGCGACATGTGTTGCGGCCGGAGGGTCCCTACTTTATTGGCCTATAATTATCCAACAAATTTTGGATAATTGATTCTTTTTGCTTGTATACACACTACAATGATTATGCATCAGTGCATCTGGACAAATATATTATATGGATCAAATAAGATGATTATCAGAAATGGTTTAGATTTAGGTTTAGACAAATTAAAAAGTTTTATAATGTAAGATGTATTTAAGATTCCCATGTCCTGTAGCAGTAAAAATACTGCGCTTATCCATCTATCTATTTACCCTTCTTCAATCCATCTATGGACATAGGCCTCCCGCAATGTATTCCACTCATCTCTGTCTGTCGACGTGTTTATCCATCTAGTTCTCGCGTGTTTCTTCAAATCGTCCACTCATGTCATTTGGGGTCTTTCTCTACTTCTTTAATTTCCCAAGGTCTCCAGTTTACGATACATTTGTTCCATCGATCGTCTTTTTGTCTGATATAACGACCGGCAAATTTCTATTTTAATTGTGCTACTTTTTCCCTGACATCCCTTACTTTTGTTTTATTTCTTTTTCATTCATTCCTTTTTCTATCGGTTAGCTTTACATGTAACATTTGTCTTTCCATTGATTTTTGGGCATTTTTTTACCTTATCCATGTTTGATTTTGATTAATGTTAGAATTTCTAAAACCGACGGATTCACGAATCAAAAACTGATGCACAGAATTCAAAAAAAGGAAAATTATTTAACAAGAATAAGTGGGTACTTTAGTCACGTAGGGTGAGTTAGGTTACCACATGTGTATGAAAATTATTTCACGAAAGTAACTTTAACACTTTGTGTGTGGATGTAAAGGACAGAGAGTTTGAATACTCAATTAAACCAACCGCAAGATATTTATAAATCTGGAAAGCGCGCTGAGCTCTATGTCCCTCAGTATAAACAAGTTTCCGTGGATAATCCAGTCCAAATAAATTTTTGTTTCTCTCATATTTTTCCATGGGTAGCTCGCAAGCTTATCCTCACGGGAGTCCAAAATTTGGTGGACACCTAATAAGTGTTGACAGTTAACTGTTTCGTCCTTATGAGACTCCTCAAATCACTGCTTGGTCAATGTGACACCCTTGCGAATTTAATCAGACCGTTTAGTGTTTTATTATACGTCTGTAGTGAAAAAACTCCCACAAGAAGCGCCATCTACCGAGATACGAGACATGCTAGAAAAAGAATAGGCGAGTAATAAGCTGCTATATACAGGGTGTCCCAGAACTAATGGTACGTAGTTAAACTGTAGATTCCCTGGGTCAAAATCTTACAATTTAGCCATACTTACCTTAGTCCAAAAGTTCGTACTAACCGAGATACAGGGTGTTAAAATTTCTTTTTTCAATTCGATTTTCTTTAATAACTTTTTTACTAATTATTATTTTTGCAAAAAATAACCAGCGTGTCAGTTTTTTTAAAATTGGCAAGACGATTCCGTTGAAAATTTTTATGTACAATGTACAGGGTGTTCCTTGGACCACTGCCATTGCATTAAAATCAGTGTATTCTTTTTGTGCCTCGGTTCACAGTTTTTATGTAAAATAATGGATTTCCCATCCTTTTTATGTAAAAAGTTATGCTGCCGCTCAGAGCAACGGTTTTTGAGATTTTTGCATTTAAAGTTTTGCCTAATTTATGTATGATACTTTCTTCAAAATTATTTCTACTACTTAATATTTTTGCAAAAACTAACCAGCATGTAGGTTTTTCGAAAATTTGCAAGACGATTCCGTTGAAAAATTTGATGTAAAATGTACAGGGTGTTCTTTGGACCACTACCATTGCATTAAAATCATCTCATCTGTATTTTTTTGTGCCTCGGTGTATACTTAAGCAGGTTTTTAAACAGAATAATATTTTAATTATTAAATAATTTTACAAACAGTTCTGTAATTTTAAGAAAGCTTGACAGAATAGATGCTGACAGCAACTTTATTGGATTCTATTTTTTTTTATTTTCAAAGCCTACTATAATAAACAATTTTAAGTTTGATTTACTATTTGTCAATTTAAAAATTTTAACTTAGTTGCTGAGAGCGCCATGCATAAGATATTTTATATTTTTTTTAATAAATAATAAAATATTAATTTTATTAATAATTAAAATTTTCTTTCAAATCAATAAAAAAATACTTGCATTAATAAAGTATACGTACTTACTATTTTTAAAAAAACTAATACGAAGAGGTTTTTGTTCCGCATTAAAAATATAGCCCTACACAGTTGCAATAACGGACAATAACTTACAATTATTGTTTTAACACACTATATTTTTTAACTTAATATTTCTTAAGAAAACATCCAATCTTAGAATGCTATAAAAAATTTTTGATTATAGCTAATATGTATGAAGTAGGTAAGAAATTAATCACAAATCCTTTACGCAAACAATAAAAACTTCTGATTCAAATATCTTGAAAACCGTTGCTCTAAGCGACATCTAAACGCTATAAATTTTTTACTTAAAAAAATTAAAAAATTAATGTTCTTAATAGAATCTTGTAGACGCCGAGGAAACAAAAAAGTTAGACCTATTTTAATATAACGGTACCGACCTAGAGAACACCTTGTATATTTTAATTTTTTTTACCAAAATTAAATCGTTCATGCCCAAAACCACCAAACCTAATTTTTTGTACAAAATTATTAATTAGTAGAAAGAATTGAAGAAAGTATCATACATAAAATAGGCATATCACTCACATGCAATAAAAACTTTAAATGCAAAAATCTCAAAAACCATTGCTCTGAGCGACTTTAAAACAGTATAACTTTTTTACATAACAAGGATGGGAAAACCATTATTTTACATAAAAACTGGTATACACCGAGGCACAAGAAAAATACACTGATTTTTATGCAATCGTAGTGAATGAACCAAGGAACACCCTGTACATCATACATCAAAATTTTCAACGGAGTCGTCTTGCTAATTTTAAAAAAACTTGCACGCTGGTTAGTTTTTGCAAAAATATTAATTAGTAAAAAAGTTATTAAAGAAAATCGAATTGAAAAAATAAAGTTTAACACCCTGTATCTCGGTTAATACGAACTTTTGGACTAAGGTAAGTATGGCTAAATCGTAATATTTTGACTCAAGGAATATACAGTTTAACCATGTACTATTAGTTCTGGGACACCCTGTAAATCGATCGATGAAAAGATCCATTGAAAAGAAAATAATCCATCCGTGACCTTGGACAGCACTTTTGTCTTTCAGGTCAGATCAACGCTGATTAGCGTTTTTACTCACCTTCATGACGTGAGCGGTGATCAGTGGAATTTTTAAGCCAAATAAATACTAACAATTGTAAATTTTAGTACCCGTAAATTTAAAAATCAAACTAGTTTTCGTGGCTAATCGGGTAAAAAGAAGTTTTTGTTTCTTCTATATTTTTTGGTGGATAGCTCTATTGCTTATCCTCAAGGGGGTCGAAGATCTAATGGTCACCTAGTAAGTGTTGACAGTTAACTGTTTCGTCCTTATTATTATTATATTATATTCTAGATCTTGAAAGTAAGGTAGACTTAGGACCGGTTTATCAATGGAGGGTTACCCCTCGAGTTAGAGATAGCCCTGGGTTTAAGTTGTGAAAAGTGTTTATCCATTCAAGGTTAAATGCAAACTTGAGGGTTAACCCTAGGCTAACTTGACCCGCGCTCGAACAGCAAGGTAGCGTATTTAGCTCTGGGTTAACGTCAAATTTTCCAATTTTTTTTTTTATTTTGGTTGATTTTTTTCAAAAGCATAACATTTAACGTGTACTTCAATTTTGGTGTTAAATAGGATGCTCCGAAATTTTTAAAACACCAGCGGTGATACTTTTTCTTGTGTGAGGCTGAGATGATGGAATTCCCCACAGACATGGAGATTTTTGCAATGGGAGCAGTCTACCAAGCAAACCAAAAATAAATATTCTTTTTTCTATGAGCAAGATCATGTTTAATAGAAAAGCACCCAATAAATATCCCACCTGCCAACAGAGCTATACCTAATATTTGTAGGTACCGAGCCACAATATAGACCCACTGGCGGTTGCAGCAGAAGGGCTGCAAGGCCCACTCACATATGAATCTTCATCAATATGTGTACCAGTTTTATTATAATTACTAATTTATGTGTATAATTGTAAAACTTTTAATATGTATTTAAAAATGCAAAATAAAAAGTGAATGTATATTTCAAACACTGTTTTTTAAATTTTTATTTGGCGGTCCCTGAAAAATTACTATTAAGTTCTTTTGTTATACAACAGTATTTTAGGAATGTATTGTACATAACATCAAAATAAAATACTTAAATTATTGCAACATGCTAGAGCACTTTTATAATTAAAAAAAATATATTACAGAATAAATATTATATCACATCAAGGTTTTTAAACACTTTCTGGTCACCCAGGAATCTGCTTGCTCTGCACAGGGGGGTGTTTGTAAATCAGTCATTCCGGGATAAGAGGTTGATGTGTCAGAAACTAGTACCATTATTTCTTGTTGATGTGCCTTATTGATATTTCTTTATTAAAATGTAGAAGTCTGTTGGTTTCCTTGTAAAGACATGACCTGTAACAAAAATAAAATAGGTGTAGTAGTTTAAAAATAAACTTAAAAAATGCAGAATTATGATCCAATACCAAAGATATTAATCCATTTGCTTTTAACTTTTTTTATCTCTTAAATTATCCAGCTTTAATAGGTAGATGCATTTTTATTTTAGACTATAATGAGTAGTTAAGTACAACAGAAACAATTTACCAATTTGGAACTACTTGCTAATGTAGCTAAATTATTTTCATCATACATATAGTTGATACTTACTGGCTAGAGTACAATAACTGAAGAAACTGAATAAGTTTTTCCCAAATAATATTTTTTAACAAAACACCCAACACCAAAAATACAAAAAAACATTTGATTATAACCACAAAATGTCAAAAATTTCACAGACTGTTAAATAAGTAGAGAAAACTTAGATGGTCGATTGTTACCAGCATTGCCAACCTGCGAGTTTCGGAGCTCTGGGTTAAAATCGCGTGGATAAACACTTTTCTCTTTAACTCGAGGGTTACCCCAAGGTTAGAGTTGGCCCAGGGCTAGCTAACACGACGACGCCATTGATAAACCGGCCCTTAGAGCATTACATATCGTCCTGGAAAGGCAAGCGCATTCACACAACAGATGTTTTATGCTATCAGATTCTTCCTCGTTTCTGCAGCTACGACAGAAGTCGTTCGCCGGTATGTTTCAACGAGTGGCATGCATTCCGAAGAATCAGTGACCTGCAATAACAAAAATAACTTTTCTCAGCATTTCTCGCCTGTAGCTAAGTTAGGTTTGATGTATTAGTTACGTAATTTTTTTTTTATTCGTCAAACACACTGTGTTTATTGTATTACAATCTAGTCAGTAAGACTAATTAGCAATTTTGTTTTAACTTAATTTACTAGAAAAGTCAGATTTAAACTTAGGGTTCACTCAACAGCTCTCCCCGCTTTGTTTAGTCTGTAACTCACAATTGTGTTGTGTTTATAGCATTATTTTGTTTTATGTGTAATTCACTTAGTTTACTAGCTCAAACGGCTTCACTCTTTTTAGTCTTCGAACTAGCATAGCATTGTCTAGAAGCTGAATTGCTTCCACATTCACATGCCGATGGAGTCTATCTTCATTGCTTTTTGCGTACTTTTTTATAGTCTCTGCTACAGTTTCGATTTTTAGATCTCGATGAAGGTCACTATTTCGAACCTACCAAGGTGCATTCATAATGTTTCTTAATACTTTATTTTGAAATCTCTGTACAACTAGAATGTTACTCTCTTTAGCACAACCCCATAGTTGAATACCATATGTCCATACTGGTTTCAGTATTTGTCTATAAAGCAGTAACTTATTATGAATTGTTAAATTGGACTTCCTTCCAATTAGCCAGTTCATTTTTCTATACCTTATCTCAAGTTCTTCTTTTTTTTTCTTAACATGTGCTTTCCAGCGCAATTTGGCATCAAGTGTCATACCTAGATATTTTGCCTGATTCGAATATGGTGCTGGAATGTTGTTAATTGTTATTTGTATGTGATTTATATTTTTGTTTGTAAAATCAACATGAATTGATTTGGTTTCATTTAATTTTATTCGCCACTTTGTGGTCCAACTGTGAACTTGGGTGACTGCATCCTGAAGTTTTTCTATGCATATTTCAATAGATTTTTCTACCGTCAATAAACCAGTATCATCGGCAAATGTTGCTAAGTGACAATTTTCTGGCTTTGGGATATCACAAGTGAATAATAAGTATAGATAAGGGCCTAGTACGCTACCCTGGGGCACGCCTGCTTGAATTTCTCTTAAATTTGAGTATGAGTCTTCCTCTAAAATGTCTATTAGATATGTATGATTCCAAAATATCCGAATATTGTTTTGGCAGAAACCGTTTTAGTTTAAAATTAAGGCCTTCATGCCACACTTTGTCAAATGCTTGTGCTACATCTAGAAAAACTGCAGAACAAACTTTTCCCTCTTCTAGTGCTTTTTCTATTATATTAGTAATTCTGTGTACTTGATCTATCGTGGAATGCTTGTCTCGAAAACCAAATTGATGAGATGGAATAATTTCTTGTCTTTCTATGATGGGTTTTATTCTTTTAAGCAATAATTTTTCATAGAGCTTGGATATAATTGGCAGCAAAGATATTGGCCTGTAAGATGACACGTCATGGAGTGGTTTTCCCAGTTTTGGAATCCTGATAACTTCTGCAACTTTCCACAGTTTAGGTACATACCTAAGCCTAAAAGACGCATTAATTAGGTTGCATAGTTTTACGATAGCTTTTCTGGGGAGTTGTTTTATGACTACCCCGTTAATAAGATCATACCCTGAGGCTTTTTTCGAATTAATATTTTTGATTTCTGTTAATATTTCCTTTGGTGATGTAAGCTTAATATGGACCTCGATTTGATGGGGTTCATTTAAATGAAAGTGTTCATCTGGTGCTTTGTGGGGCTGAAATGTTTTTTCTAAATGACTTGCAAATATATCTGCTTTTTCTTCGTTACTCCTTGCCCACTGGTTGTTAGATTTTCGTATGGGTGGAATTTGGATAATTGGTCTTTTAAAATCTTTGGTTGCTTTCCAAAGGGAATAGTCGGTATTTTTATCATATGTAAGTTCATTAAGAAAATGGTTAATAGATTCATTTTTTATTACTAGAATTTCTCGCCTAATGCGCTGCGTCATGTTGTTGAGATTTTTTTTGTCCCGAGGATCACGGCTTTGCTGCTACTTTCTTCTTAGTTTCCCTTTTTCCAATATAAGGTCTCTAATTTCCTTTGGATAGTTTTTTCCCTTAAAAATTCTCTTTGGTTTTGGACTGTTTTCCCAAGCTGCTTGTTGAATATTTGTAACAAAATATTCAACTTCTTTATCGATTTGTTCTGGCATTTGAAATGGTACTGATAGGTTTATTTTTTCTGACAGACTTTGTTTAAAACTAATCCAGTCAGTCAGTTTATTAACTAGTGAGATATTTGCTTCTTTCTTTATTATGTTTTTACTAAGCGTTAGAATAATAGGTGAATGATCTAAGTGTAAATCAAAACTTTCTTCTATATCTACAAAACTTAAAGATATATTTTTTACTATAAAAAAATCAATTAGATCTGGAATTTTTCCTGGATCTGTTGGATAGTATGTGGGCTTACCAGTTGATATCGGCTCACATTGATATTCACTAATAGCTTGCAAAAGTTCTTTTCCTTTAGAATTCGTCAGTCTAGATCCCCAGTAGGTATTTTTTGCATTAAAGTCACCTCCAATTATAAAACGGTTTCCTAATTTTCTGAGAAAATTAAGATATTGATTTTTCTTTAGTAAGTGCCTTGGTGGTATATAGACAGCACTTATGACTAATGTATATGTTTTGGTTTTTACACTTACTAATGTAGCTTGAATCTCTATGGTTTTATCATAGTGGGGAAAGTGCTGTAATAATTAAAGAAAATATATCTCCTCATAGTGTGATATATTTTCTTTAATTATTACAGCACTTCCCCCATGTGCAGTATTGCTAGGGTGAGTTGTATGATACACTTTATAACCTTTAAATTTAATGTGAGACTGGTTAGTGAAATGCGTTTCTGACACAAGACAGACGTCAATTTTTTCTATGTCTAGAATAACTTGCAAGTCTTGCTGATGTTGTAAGAAACCATTGGCATTCCAAGCTAGGATTCTAAGATTACTGACCATTTTGAGGCATATTGGTAGCTCCGTTATTGCTACTTTCTGGTTTAGTTAATCGCTCATCAAGTTTGTTCAATTTCTCCAAAATTAATTGTAGTGTTTGTTCCATAGTATTTTTACTACTGATATTAATATCAGGTATAGTAGCTGTTGCTGCTACTTGGCTGTATGTCCTTGTCACAGAGTTTTGTGTGACTGTGTTTCTTGTCTGTTGGTTTTGTCTATTTGTACTCACGTTTGGTATGAGATTCGGTTTCTTAGGTTTATTTTTCAATTTTTGTATTTCCTTAGCAACAAGGCATCCTCTGTAGTTAGCAGGATGCTTGCCTCCACAGTGGATGCATTTTGGCTCAGATTCTTTTGGTTTGGGGCATTCTACAGTAAGATGTTTCCCCGTGCATTTTACGCAACGTGGTTCTTTAGCGCAATATTTTTGCGTGTGTCCATAAGATTGATATCTTTTGCATTGAGGGACTAATTTTGAGGTTTTTAGTGCTTTTATTTCCACTTCAATCCCAAGGATACTGGAAATTTCAAAAATTTTGTTGATATCTTCATCGTGGCTAAATGTGAGCATAAACATGTTAAGAGGTTGTCTTGTTCTCCATTTAAGTTTGTTGCTGGCTTCCAGTGCCTTAAAACCTTTTTTTTGTAGATCAGCTACAATTTTTTGTGGGTCACATGAGAAGTGTAGCCTATTCGCTATTACCCTAATTGGCTTTATTTGTTTGTTTTCGTATGAGTGCCATTGATGCTTTATTTCATTAAGCATTTTAGTAACCAGCCGATAGCTGTCTGCGTCTTGTACATTTATTTTAATATTTTCGTTATTTAAAACTTTTATTTTAACTCCTTGTATGATATTTAACTTTTCATAAATATCATTAAAATTATTTACGCCATTTACCATAATCGGTGGAGGTAATGGAGCTTGGTTAACCTTAGTAGGGGGTTCTTCATTTTGTGTTTTATTGGAGGGCTCTCCAGTGCCCGAGCTTTGTTGTGGTGGTGAGAGTGAAGTATCCATTCGACGTTTTTTCCAACCTTTTCCTTTTTGCCTGATCCACTCAGTTTCTCTTGCCAGATCGTCCTCATCAGTAATGTAGTCCATGTCAGACTCTTCTTTTTTAGTGACTTTTGTCTCTAAATCTGCAAATTTTCTTTGCATACTTTCTAGTTGACTTTGGAGATAATCCACTTGTACACTAAGTGAATTTTTTTCGTTTTGGGATTTTTTCCATTCGCTATATAAAACTTCTTCATTTTGTGTTCTCGCATGGCTATCCTGAAATAATTCGGCATTATCCATTTTTTCTTGATTTTGTTTGGGCTTTTCGCTAATTTTTAAAACAAGCTTCACAGGTGATGGTACACTTTTTTTGCTTTTAAACATGATATATTATTTATAATAAACATTGTTTATAGATTTTTAACACAGATTTTTCGCGCACGAGGTTTATTATAAACAAAACAAACTTCGACTTTGACCTCGTTACTACTATCTTGCAGGTACGATCCAATACAACCGTACCGAACTGCGATCGAACGAATACTGATGAAAACGATTTAAATCAAATCTACTACAGAATTTAATAGTTTGCAAAATTGCAGAAAGGCAAGCTAAGGCAGGAAAAGAATATCCTGACCTATGAATTTGCGAATCCAAGACTGTACCATTTAGTTTTTAAAACAAAATTTTTGCAACGAAAAAACGCCTATCAAAATAGCGCGCTCATTTGAGCGCACGTTCAAAATAGCGCGTATCAAAATTAGGAGTGTTCAAAATAGCGCGTATTCAAAGTAGTGCATATCATAGTGGTTCATTAGGTGCACACTCGAAAATCGAGTGATTGAAACAACTCTTAACGATGAGATGTTAAGTTTCAGAGCTGCTAGAGGTGGTCCACAAGGAAGAATTCTGTCTCCCCTCCTGTAGTCTCTACTTGCCGATGATCTTCTTGCCATTTTTGGGATATGCGGATGATGTAGGAGCAATCATTCGAGACAGTCAATTATCTGGAAAGGCACAAGAAGTAATAAACATGGTAAAAGACTGATGTAACAGAGAAGAGATGTCTGTAAATCTCAGCAAGACAGTTATTATACCGTTCACCCGTAAAAGAAAGCTAGATTTCCTAACCCCTCCGGAGCTTAACGGTGAAGGAATTCCCTTTGCATTAGGGAGGAAATACCTAGGGGTCACCCTAGATAAAACTCTTACCCGAAATGCATATTTGAGGAAGGTAACCCGCAAAGCCACACGGCTTATAAACCTGCAAAATAATTTGCGAAAAAACCTGGGGCACCAGCCCCAAACAAATGTATTAGCTGTATATAACAGTAATCAGACCAATGATTGCGTACGGCGGAATAGTCTAGTTTAAGAAGGAACATCAAAGAACCTCAAGGGTCAAACTAACCAGCTTACAACGACAGGGACCCAATTCTTGAACCACTCGGATTTTTTGTCGTATACGAGTAAAATTCGAATGGTTGTTTCGAGTGCTTGGAAAAATAGCTATTCTTGAATGCCACTCGAACGCCAATTCCGTGTACGACTTTTTTTTCAACTACACTACTTGGCAACGCTGCTTTCGTATAATTTTGACCAAACTAACGCCGGTATGTGCGCCTAAACTTGCCGCGATGAAGTAAGGATGACAGTAGATTGACATTACATCTTTTGTTTTTGTAATTTTTTTTTAAAGAGTGATTTATTTTCACGATATGTTTTTTTTAGAACAAGAAGCTGTGTTTTATTTTGGTAACAGCAATGATTGTGTAATCATTGGTACCGGTAAGTACCAAATTATAGTAATGGAAATTTGGGGCCTAGGGGCATCTAACCTCTTTGAAGTGTGGAAATTTGGGGATAAAATTCGCAGTTGAATTTTGAGACTGCTTAAAAGAAAACAAATAAACTTCATAAGTATTCTAAAGGGGTCTTGAACTTGAGGCTTTGTTTGTAATGAGTGGCCACTGTTTGACGAACTTGCATACTTCATGCTTTGACAAAAATTGTAAAAGTGTTAAGTAACATAGGGGTTTTTACTGAAACATTTGGAGTTTGCATTTTGTCTGTAGTATAGAAACAATTTAATTTTTTGCTCCCAGTGTTTTTTCTCAGTTTCCTTTTGAGTAGAACAGTTTTGCCTTTTAGGCCGATAAGCATAATAAACATTTCAAGTAAAAGTTGACAAAATCAGAAACCTTTGTTCAAAAAAACCCATTTTTTTGTTTAAATTTGAATATCTTTACATGTCAATTAACTGCAAAAATATTTAAAACTGTTGTAGACTAAAGCAGCCCTCATAGGATCAGTAAGATTTGATTTGAATATGTACATTATTTTTATAGATGTCTTTGTTTTTCAAAAGTTATACACAAGGACATATATAAAAATCTTGCCAGTAATACGGATCCAGTGAGGTCTGCTGTGGTACACTCAATGAAAAAACTTTTTGTTACAGGTTTCTCAGAGAAGACATGAAGATCATTTTTGAGGTGTGAAGCAGTTTTTGCCCAGCGGTCCTGTTGCAATGATGATCCTACTAGAAATACTCAGATGCATTTGGTGATCTATTAACTTTTAAAGAACTTTTTTAAATAAATTATAAGTAAAATAAAGTTTATTGTAGTTTTATTGTAAAAAAGATTATACAACTTCTTACATAAAAGCTTATACAGTGAGAACGAGCAAGTTGAAATACATTTTCCAGCAGGTTAAATTAAAAAATTTTTGAATAAACCAAAATCATGCCTATTGAGATTTTTAATGAGCAATATTTTTGATGAATTTTTTGGACAGAACCCCAGAAAGGGGTCCAGCAAGATAAAACTTGTGGCACCTTGTTGGAAAGCCTATTCAAAAAGAAAAATTGTAGTTCACTTTTTTTTGGAAATCTGTCAAATTAAAAAAAAACATTTTTTATTAGTTTTTAACAAACTGCTACAAGTTGAGTCTACCAGTTGCAAAAAAAATTTTGGTATTACTGGACCTCTTGTCAGGGGTCCACCACCTATATTTTAATAAAATTATAGGTTTTACTTTAAATGACACTTATATTCTCTAAAAATTACAAAAAAATAGAAATAATTTTCTTTTTGTTAATTTAAAAAAATTATTTGATACCCTTTCTAACAAGGTGCCTTAAGTGGGGTCATTCCATCTTAAAAAATAAGTTGTATGCTAGTGGACCCCTTTCTGGGGGTCTGTCCAAAAAATATTCTGTAAAAATACTGCCAGTTCAAAATTTCAGTTAACATGTGTTTGGATTTTATCAAAAAACTTAAATTTAACTGACTAGCAAGTTTATTCCAACTGGCTTGTTCTCACACTGTAGTCATATTGCATAGCGTTTTTTAATGCACTTGACAGTAAGCACTTATTATGTACTTTGAAATGTAAATAAAGAAAAATAATGTTTTTATATTTATCTTTGGCCAACATAGAAAAAGTCAGAAAAAATAGTGAATCTGGTAAAAGTATGAGATTAGGTTTATTATTTACATGCAGGGGATTTTCCTACTTGAAGCCGTTGGGCCCTTATATTATCCAAAAATTAAGCAAAATAAGATAAGTTCTTGTACCCAGGGGGGAATCAAGAGGTATCAATGCCCCACAAAATAGTTGATAAAGTGTGTTAAAAGAGACACAAATAAGACAAAAAAATTGCACAATACTCAAATTTTTATTGAAACTTTTTAATCCCCCCGTCCCTCCCGAAAACGCTCTTTTATATATTTTTCCTTGAAAATGTGTTACAAAGTTTTTTAATTATTTTTCTTTTTTAGAGCGTTCATTCATAAATTATTAACACAAAAATTCAGGATTTTTCACTCCCCCCCCCCAGTCGTAAGGCATTTCCAAGAAAAAAAGAAATTAAAAAAACTGAGTCTCACAAGAGGCTATCTCCCTTCCACCTCTTTGCGTCCTCAAGCCCTTTTATTGCTAAATCGCGTCTTTTTTCACAAGACCTCCCAGTTTTTTTTAAATAAAGAAAAATTAAGCTAACACCAAAAAATATATTAAAGTAAACAAAAATGTTAGGTTAGATCACTCAGATTCGTATACGGAAATTGAGATTCGAGTGGACTTTACCACTCGACTCTATTTCCGAACGAAAAACTCGTATACGAGCTTTCAAGAATTCGAATGGTGATTATCCGTATACGTTTCGCCGAATCCGTATACGGATTTATTTCAAGAATTGGGTCCCAGGTCAGTCTTACCATATGTGGTGCAATGAGCTCTAGCCCGTCGACTGCGCTTAAATGCTTACATACAGAATAAGGGCCAACCACCAGGATGGCAGGACAAACAAAGTGATATCAGCAGCCCTAATTAATGTACAGCAAAAAGCTATACAACATCATCCTCCCGGAGAGGGACGACTGGGTAAAGAACAGGACCAATTTTTCAAATAACGATAGCTTCTGGTATACCGACGGATCCAAAGTGCCATCAGGCGTTGTATCTGGAGCTGTTAGTATCCAAGAAAAAGTAAAGATTAAACATAGTCTCGGCCAATTGGCTACTATATTTTAGGCCGAACTCGTAGCCATTAAACTGTGTGCCCGGTGGATTACTGACCACGAATGGACCAACAGAACAACAAAAATCTTCTCCGACAGTCAAGTCTTAAGAGCGCTTGATTCCTATACGGTCTCATCGAGCACCGTGAGGAGCTGCGCTTGGTAGCGCTAACAATGTGTCATTAGTATGGATACCAGGGCATTTTTGGCCTCGAACCAGCCCTGGGGATATCATACAATGCTGCTAAATTAACCATATTATAATGGATGGAGAATAGCTTCCAACAATAATGGATAAATAACAGACCAGGAACATCATTGGACTTACTAGAGAGGAGATACGTATAGTGACTGGCGTTTTTACCAGTCACTGTCGACTGAGAGTACTCATGCACAGAATGGGACTAACCGAAGTGACCGAATGTAGGATAACGAAACAGTCAGATATATGTACTGTGGGAATGAATGTCCGGCTATTGCGCGTTTACGTCAGAACATTTTCGGTAAACCGGCGGATAGCCGGCCTTTATGAGGACACAGTGGTGAGAAAACACTCAAAAGTGAGCCATAGTAGATCCACTGGTGGTCGCAGTGGAAGGGCTGCCCACTCACATATGAGTCATCATCATCATCATAATGGTGTATGTTCAAAATAGTGTGTATGAAAAGCTCGCGTGTTTAAAATGGCGCATATTAAAATAGCGCGTAGCACAATAGCGTCTGTTCAAAATAGCGCATGTTCAAAACAGCGCCTCTTAAAATAGCACCTTCAAAAATAGCGCGTGTGCAAAATAGCGTGTATCAACATAGCGCGTTTCAACAGATCGCTATTGCAAAACGTTGGTGTAACAAAATAGTTGGTCTCTTTCTAGCATATTTTTTCAAAAAAAAACTTTCCTGACTTCTTTCCCGTGATCCTAAAGGCTATGAATACAAACCGAACCAAACCGAACCGATCCGAACTGAACCGAATGAAACCGAATTTTTTTTTCGAAAAGAAATTATTTCCCCTAATTAGCTTTCCGGTCCTTATTTTAGGACATGGGAGCTGATTTTAAAAAAACGTGTGCAGGGAGTACTAGTGGAGAAGACGATTTTTTATTTTTTTTTATTTTTTGTATTTACAATACTCCATTTTGAGAAATGGATTAGTTTTCAATACAATTTTTATCCATTTTAATAACGTCACAATTAAGTCTAGGTCCCTACACTGTGTCTAAAATCCATTGCAAGAAAAATTATACCAATTAAAAACTAACCTAAAAATATATTTAAAAAAAAACCATTAAAAACTCAACATGTTAATGGCATTTGATGAGGTATCAAGCCAGATTTTATCAATAAACTTGCCCTTGCAACAAAATTTCATGGGGTAAGTTTGCCAAAGTCCAAATTATACAACATACCTACACTTAAATCTAATTTATATTGGGAATTATTTATTTTTACAAACCATATCTGTTAGACTTAATTTGCTAGCTGATTTATTACCATTTTTATTTGTAATAGGTCAGAAAAGTGCATGTTCAAACAAAAAAGTTGCCCTTTAGTGGTTTTTTAAAAGATTGTTATAAAAAACTTGCCCTAGACAGGTATTCTCGTAATCAAAAACGCATAGCGTTTTTAAGACGCTTATCGTTTTATGACGTCAAATTCGCTAAGCACCTGACCAGAAGTGCAAAAATGGTATTCACGTACGATTGCCCTGAGCATTTTTTTAAAACGGTAACCGTGTTTCAAAACACCTACCAATTGGCATCTGTTTCTGGAAATCGCTTGGCGTTTTTAAAAATTCAAACCTATTAAAAAGTATTATGCACACTATTTATAATTTTTTTGGCCGATTATGTATTTATAGAGGTTAAAGGGAGCCTTCAGCCTATACTTTAAGTACAATAAGGTACGAAAATAGCTACCTTTCTTATTCTTCAAGGTAGAAATGAAGGATTTTAAGGAGTTTGTGAATAAAGATTTATTGTATTTCTCTCCCCTTCGGAATCTATTTAAAATTGAATAATTAAAAATTGTTTATGGGCAAGTTTTTTACACTATATGTAAATGTACCTTGCAGAGTAAGTACCCGAGCATTTGAGCCTTATTGGAAACACCCTGGTATGACCGAGTGTATTCAGTTGGAACAATGAAATGGTGCCAAAGCTTTAAAAAATTTAAATTTTAATAATTATTGTAGATTTTTAACTAAATTTTCTTCTAAAACTTTTTTATTTTTGATGTTTTTATCAATAAATAATAACCATAACTGACTGGGCTGAAAAAAATCTGTAATGTATGTCACAAATGTCAAAAAACATAAACAAAAATCGAGAATTTGAAGGATGCTTAGCGAATTCCATCCCAAGGGCGCGTTTACCAACGGGAATACCAAATTCGATCGGTCAGCGCAAATGCCATGCGAGAAGGTGCTGTGCGTTTCGCTTATACGTTTTCAAAACGTTTTTATGCCAATTTATAAGAATACCAGTTCATAGTATACCACTTTTAGCTGCCCCAATGTTTAAAATATATTTTAGGAATATTGGGGCGACAGACCGCTAAAGCAATATTGCTTTCAATATTTGTTGCACCAATGTTGGGGCAGCTGTTGAGCAACAACTTGTGTTACTTGAGAAATTCATAACAATCCGAATCCTGTTTTGCACCCTATTTCCAAACTGTGTTGGGAGAACTTCTAAAAGTAGAAGAAAATGCAATTGGAAAACAATTGTTTTTCACTACGCAAAATTACAGGAGTCTAATATTTTTCACTTCAGGACAAAAAATAGACCAAATGCAAAATAAAAGTAAGATGCTATAACATATGTATAATACAACAAGCGACACAATATACTCAAAATCGGACACCGCGGCGTCTCAGCACTTGGTTAACACTCAATTTGACATATTGTGAACCCTTGATGCAAGACTGAGTGCTCGAAAAGTTGACATCTGTGCGGAGGGAGGGTTGTCCTCAGGGGGCGCGCTGCGTTTAAGAACAGCGCCTCTTTTATCTCTAATTATTGGCCGACTTCAATGGATTTGCGACATGTTTCTATTTGAGATCAAAAGGAGTTATTTTTGATGAGGGGTGCTTAATGCGTTTTCTATAAAACATTCAGGGATAGAAAGTGGAGTATGTCTTGTTGTTTTATTTTTATAAAGGTACGTTTTAAAGTTTCAAGCAAATTTTATCCTACACTAACTATTGAAAAACTAGTGCGTTTGTCACGGTAAAAAAAGCTTTTAAAATTTTCATAAAAAGTGAACAAAGGATAGTCTAGATAATTCTATAATTTTTTGATTGTTTTTTTAAATTTAGTAAGTAAAATTGGCATATTAAAAAATACAGAAATATGAACTATCTATTCTTTCCATTTTTAATCCAATTGTTACATTTTTTTTAACTTAAAAAAAACACTATAACATTTTATAAAATAAATCGTTTTAGCATGAGAGGTTGCAATAAATAGATTAATCTTTTCAAATACCCCAAGCCGCTAAAAAGGCTAGAGAAGGTGTTATTTTCGTCGGTTCGGTTCGTGTTATTTGACCAACCTTAGCAATATCGTCGTGACGTAAGTCCGTGTGTGTGTTTCTATGTGTGTATGTCTGTCCGGCACACGATAGCTCCTAAACCGCTGAACCGATTTTCATGAATTTTTCAGGTAAAATAGTGTACAATACTGTAAAGAGTTTTCGGTCAAAATACAATAATGATAATTGTTTTAACGAAACATCATCTCAAGATGTGGTTTTCGAAGTATAGTAGAACACGTACTTCTCAATAATTTATGTTATCACAGAAACTTTGTAGGAGCTTCAATTTCTGAGATATTTACAAAAACTGTTTATAACATATAAAGGCTGATAAATCGTGAGTTCCCTTTGAGTTTGGTAATGGGCTAAGAAGGTATCAGATCCATCATAGATCCAATTATTTATAGTTAGTGTAGGATCAGATTTTCATACAGTTTAGGTGGTTGCTAATAGAGTCCCTGTATGTTGACATATTTGGATATATATAATATATCCAAATATGTCAACATACAGGGACTCTAGTTGCTAATAGTCCATATATGGGTCTATCTTTTAATTATTAATAAGTAACAGGCTGCATTTTCGTAAATAGCTTTACTTTGCCGAGGCACCCAACTTTTAATTTGCAAAAAAAATCTTTCGAGCTCGAACTGTATAAACCAGAGGTCTGGCCGCTTGCGACCATCGCCTGCTTTTTTGACGGCCCAGCAGAACCTTAGCTAAATGTAATACAAATGATCTCGGGCCGCTAAATTTGCGTGCATATCACAATTTGTGGAAATTTATGTTATAAAATACAAACAATTGACAGAAATGCACACAATCAGATATTGCTATAAGACCTTTTATAGGGGTAGACCGTTCTGTTATTAGTTCTCTTCGTTTCAATCCGAGAATCAAACAAATAACAGTTAATCAAGAAACGCAAAAAAATCACGCATTTCCATTGTTCTATTAATCTTTAATAACCCTGCTCTAGAGGTAGCCTAGCTTTGGTTTCTTGATTAAGGGCTCTCTGTTTGATTTTCGCATTTAAACGAAGAGAACTAATAACCGAACGGTCCACCGCGGTGGATCGCTTGAAAAGATCTTATGAGATTGGTAATTTGTTAGGTCGCACCAAAATGGTGACCAATCAAGTGGACGATCCTGTTCTTTGTTTCAGCCAGATAGTTGCGGGGCCGGGCGGGGCGTGTGTTTAGTGACGCTAATTATTTGATTAGTTCCAGTTCGCTACTTTGTTAAGAGATAAGCTTGATAATTTTAAACCTATTGAAGTTAAGCTGGTTTTATGAATACTCATTTGTCGTCGTGTCAGATTTTAAACATAGACAAATATATTTCTGCCAGGATAAGGATCTGAAAACAGAAATCGACTAACGTTTAAACGCTTTTCGAAAAAATTAGAAATGCCTTAATTTATTTGAACAAGCACTCAGTGTTTATGTGGAAGATGTACCTAAATAAATAAAACTATTATTAGGAAGTTTCAGCCCTTCAAAAAAGTTGAAAACCTCTGGTCTAAATCAAGCATCCGTTTTTTAGAAAAATTTTGCCATTTACTTTCAAAAACATTTTTTAAAACACAGAAAACATTTTTGCTAGTTACTACTTATTTGCTGTTGCTTTTTTATCTTGTAATTTATGAGACAGTATGACGAGGGAAGTAGTTTCAATTTTTTTGTATTTCTTACCACAATAATTTTATCAAAATCCAAATCCATAATTAAAAAAAGCGGATTAATATTTTAATAAAAATAACGCAGACAAATCAGAAACTTATCACCCCTTAGCGTCCGTACCTACATACATTTAGGGGGTAAATTGACACTTCATTAAGACACTCTTAGCCTGTTCATCCGCCACCCAAACCCATATGGTCTATTTCCATTATGTTGTACACTACAATAGGGCGCGTCCCATATTGCAGCCTTTTCGATGAACTTGACGATAATAGGGATTATAGGGATTAAAAGAAAATGCTCTTAGCAGGTGACTATTTTGTTGGGTAGTGTATGGGTGTGTGGTTTTATTGTTTATTTCGTGGCCTTTTACATTTTAATATGCGTAAATAAGTCGACGCCACTGAAGAAAATGTTTGCAATATAAATAAATGGCTAGAAAGAATAAAAGTACATTTCGTAAAAAATCGAGCTACGAATTTTTTTATAAATGTAACGAATAAAATAGCTCCCCTACATTCTCCCCTCCTTGTATACATCGATAGTAAAAACTCAAGTTTTAGGTACCTTTACAGCAGTCTATAACAGCGAAATTTAGGACATGAATGTAGTCAAATCATTATTTTTATCGTTGTTTGATGGACGATATTATTGAACAATATATCGTTCATATCATTATTTTTGAAACAACTTTTTAAAACTTTTTTTTGTTGGCCTATGCTATTTGTTATGGTAAACAGCTGATAACTGTCAAAAAGTTATCTCAAAAATTATGATATGGAGTTTACATACCTTAAAACTTGTTTCCTGATACGGACGCGCATATTATGTCCATACCGGAGCTGGGTCCATTTTTACGGAGGAATGGACAGTGGCGGATCCAGGGTTTCCTGAGGGTAGGAGCCGGAGTGTCAGAAAAGCCAAAATATTTCTTTTTACGATTTTTCAGAAGTCTAAGGGGTAGGTTTATTCGCGCCGCAGGTAAAAATTAAAAAGAAAATAAGTATATTTTGTTCAAAAATTTAAATAAGTGACGTTGGAAGGCTGGCTCTGACCCCCCTTAGATCCGCCACTGGATCTACCCCCTGGCGTTTTGTTGCTGGCTAAGCCGCTCCATAGTTACATAAATATATAAAATAATATATAATATTTTGTCTTTGGCAAGTTTGCAGGCGATACTATTATTGCAACCGTGTGCAAGCGCGGATTTTACAGGGGCGTAACGTGTTAATCACCCCCCTACAAAAATTGTTTTTGGACTTTTAGTTAATAAATATCGGGGTACTCATATACTTACCCACTCCACCTAGGGTATAGAGAAGTCGATGTCTTTTCTCCTCAACAACAGGGCTGAGTTTGAAAATTGTCACCCTAGGATAAAGGTTATACCAGGGCTAGCCCAAAATCGATTGAAAATTATCACGGTCAAAACGATGACGTCGACCCGCATTCGAAAATCAAAAAGTGGTGATTCGGGCTGCGCCTTATTCGCCGTCAGGATCGCGTTGAGAATCGCCCGCGATTGCGCACTAGCGCTTAAATGAAAACCATGAAGAAATATAGGGAGTTCCTATATGTCTTAATCTCTATCTCCCTAGAGCCGCGCCCCTCACTATAGGAAAATGGCAAGATGGCTTGGCCAAGGTAGGTTGAGTCGCAATATACACTATTACAGTACAAGTTGCTAATTATTTTTTTATGTTTTGTGTTATATTTCCCACACGTTTAAATTAAAGCAAAATAAATCCAAATCATGTGTTAATAATCACCATGCGTTCGAAAATCCGTAAGGTGATATTTACCTAGGGTCATTTTACTTTTTCGATGACGTCATCAATATCACCTTACCTTCGCCTTTTATTTTCAAACGCACCCCGGTGTCTGCATTTTACATAAGTTGACAATCACTTTGTGGCAACTAAACGTTGCGCCAGAAACGGCCGTTAGCATTACGTCTTTCCGAAAGCGAACCTTATTCGATTTATTAGCAGTTTATTAATGCAGTTAGATCAGGGAACCTAATTACTACAATTAGTTTCACCGATGCACAGTGGCCTAAAATATTTATTCAGTTAGACAAAATTAATTAATAGATAATTCGTCAAAGATTTAACACGATTTTAGCTTATTAGCTACCCCCTATTCACCCCAAAGAGTGTTTTGCGATTCTTTTTTGCACTTCTGGATTTATACTTTGAATTTCCTTTTTTTTTCAGAAAATAGTGTTGTGTAAAGCATAAGGGCAACTGATTTTAGCAAAAACAATCTTTCTCCTATAAATTTTTTTGTTTCAAAGTGCACTTTTCTGACCAAGTACATATTATAAAAATGGTAATAACTCTGCTAGCAAGTTGTCTAACTGATAAAGCTTGTACGAGAATTGTCTTTTCAGTTTTGCGTATACTGCTGAAATAAAACAGTAAAAAACTTTTAGACTGTTTTTAAGCATTCTCCACGAAAATTTAAACCAATAAGGCGCTGACTGTGACATAGCACGGCACCCCGACACAAAATAGGATTCTCGAACGTACCACCATCTAACCTAATCGTGTCCCTTACTGAACTTACACATTATTATCTGTTTATTTACCATCTCTTTTTAAACTAATGTATTAGTAAGGGCGCCTAATACTCTTAAACACTCATGATATCAATATACAAACAGTGGTTTACTCGTTTTATTTGCTAAACTCACACATTGTCATCCAGCTACTTACTCTCTCTTTTTAACTTAAATTAGTGGGATGGGCGCACCCAATCTAAAACAGTCTTGGGATTAGTTTGCAAATAGAAGTATTTATAAGATGTCATTTTGACAATCAATGTCAATCGACTTTCTTCCATCAGCACACAGTGGGCACGCGGACTTGATTTTTCGCCAAAAAAGGTTAAATTAAATACATACTGAAACTCCTGAACATCTTTACTAAAAAAGAGTAGATAGTCCAGTAGGCCTTGAAAAAACTGTTATTTGATTGACACAACTTTCAGAAGTGTCATGTTTCCTTTCAACGGAACGCGTTAAAGTACCATATTTGCATGACGATTTGATCCAGATTTAAAGCCATTTTGCGACAATATTTTATGTTGTATAAAATTCTCATAAAATAAATCTTGTAGCGGGAGGTAAGTAGATTTTATCCCTATACAGTTTGATTTCAATTTTGATGTATAGACAGGTATGGTAATGGTTTTTGCTTGGGATTTCTGAAATTCTATAAAAATATAGATTTCTTATAAATGTTAGACAAAAATTTTGCTTCAGTCATCAACCGTTTTCTTGAAGTTTTTATTTTCTTAAAGAGTACATATCTTTAAAAAATTATATTTTAAAATCTGCTGCCACAAGTTGCCCATATGAAAGTTATTATTAATTTACTAAAAGGGGATTTCTTCGAGAAAAAGTTATATATAGCCAAATAAGCAAAAGTGCTTGTTTATTATTTTTAAAACACTTTAGGCTAACTTAAAACAAATAATATAAAGAGTATTCAAAAAATAAAAAGTTAAAAATTGAAATGTTCAAAAATCAAATAAAAAGAAGGTCACTCCATAAAAAATACAAACTAAAAAATTTCAAAAACCAAAAATTACAGATGAAGTTAATTTTAATTGGTGAATTGTTTATGAAAAAAAAAAGGTAAAAAAAACTTTTAAGAGGTTCTATTTTGTTTACCAAATCTGACTTTTAATAAACTAATATAAAAACGTGGACGCTTTAAAAATATTCATTTTTTTGGACTTAAAAACAAATTTTCTCAGAAAAATCATTCTTAATTAATTATGCAGTCGTTAAACTTGCAGGCTCTTATCCGCTAGAAAGTCAGGGTTACATTCGTATTATTTTCTAGTTTTTGGTACAGTCAAAGAATAATATCTTTTTAATATTTTAAATTTTTAGTTTGGTTTTTATATTTATTATTAAACTTATGTTATGGAAACTTTTCGTCCTTTCCAATGCAGCTTTGTTACGCATTGCACGATGTGCTCAATTTAACCTTAAACAACCCCAAGTACCAAATTTGACACAAATCGGTTTATAAATAGGATAGTCTATTGGATAAGGATTTTGGGTCCGCCGTGCTAGTTTTGTTTGTTTGAGTAAAAAATTAAAATAAGCGACGTTAAACACGGTAGAGTTTCAAATTTAATACATATCGGTTCATAAATGTAAACGTGCTCCATTTCGAATCCGCCATAATATTTTTTTTGGTCTGAGTCAGAAATCGTAATTATCAGCTTTATACACTTTTGGTACATATCGGTTCATAAATAGAAAACTCTGCCCTTTTGCATCTGCCATGTAATTATTTTAAAGTTTGAGTTCATAATTATAATCAGCGACTTTAGACACGCCAAAGTTCTAAATTTGACACCTCTTGGTAAATGAGTTTTTTTTTAAATTTAAGTCAAAAATAATATTTAGCGACTATTAACACTCCAAAGTTCTAAATTTCATACTTATTGGCACATAAATAGGAAACTTCGCCTTTTTGGATTCGCATTTTGATTGATAATTACTTTTTTCTCATTTTAAAACAAAATATTGTTACAAAACCTATTTTCTAATTTTGGTCAAAAATTAGGTCCGGGAGCCCATTGTGCAGTTCTATGAGTTGGACAGCAATAAAAAAATTTGCTGTGCTTTAAAAAGAGATGAAAATGAGTATGTTCCAAAATTACAATTTATGTCAAAGCTGTAATTCCACTCGTTTGTTGGTATAGTTTTTGCAAAGTCACCTGAAATGCTCCTAATACGGGGTTCTATCGATTTCATGAAATTTTGCTTCATTCTGCGCTTCAAAAGTGATCCAAATTCATATAAAATCTTCCTGGTATAATTTCAACCCTACCGACAGAGAAAAGGCGCGACTCTTTGCGGTCCGACGACAAAGTATTTGTTTTTAGACCGACCCAGCCCAGGTGGATACACGGCACCTGATTGGCAGATTTTTTTGAGATGCGCTTTTAATTGCTTTCAGGTGTTCTTTGCGGGACCCCTTTAGACAGCAGTATGCAGAGTTCGAAAATAAATCAGTGTCGTCAGGAATAGAAAGTATTATTATCTATTTTTATTTCTTTAGTTTACGCCATAATTAAATGAAATAATTTTTATGAGTATATCTACCGCCGCCCATGTCACTTTCTTTAAAGGATATGCCGATGGTCGGCTCTAACCTTTGTTCAACTGACTTTGCAAAAACTTTACTGTCAAAAATGAATTCTGAATGCTTCCTCTGGCGACTGAAATCTTTGACCATGCAGTCCATTCTTGAGTTTCGGAAAAGCATAGAAATCGTTGGGATTGAGGTCGGGACTGTACGGTTTGTAAGGTTTGTTGGGTTAAAAATTCAATGGTTTTTTGTGCTTTGTGCGAACTTGCATTATCTTGGTGGATAGCGGCGTAGCGTGGAGGGGTGACGGGCGGGTGTTTGTACTATGTACTGTGTACTGACGCCCCATGGATACCCTAAGCTTTATTAGAGACCAGGGCCGGCAAAAGCAAATCGAGTGGGCGGCAAATCGGCTGTCTAATAAAAAAGATAGTAAATGAAAGACATGATGACCTCTTTTTGTTTCTTTTTTGTTGCAAATTTTTTTATGGGCGCCCTTTTCAGCTTTCGACTCCCCCGCCCCTTGATGCACGCTACGCCGCTGTTGGTCGATAGTGTTTCTGCCGGGGGAGAGATTCTCGCCTCTCGTCTCTTTTCTCTCGAATGAAAGCTCGAGACGAGACGAGAGAGTAAGACCCTCTCTCGTCGAGACATTCTCGTTTCTCTCGTTCTGTCGAGCAAAAAAGCTTGGTTTTATAAATGTTTATGATTTACCATGTGTTTTGTTTTGTAATGTTTTTTTTTTATAAAAGGTATGCAAAAATTATCATAGATTCCTTTCCTGACAGCATGTATTGTGGCGTACCTTTCGTTTACTTGAAATCAAATGGAGAAAATATAAAAGTGTAATTAAATTAAAAATACTGTTACTGTTGATGCTTATTAACCTACTGAACATTTTTCTTCGGAAGTTATTCATAAGCGGAAAATTTTAATTTTTATTCCTAGATTTTGGCGTGAATTTTTTTTATTTAGAAATCTGTTGGTTTATTTATTAATTTAAATTTAGAGAGCTAAAATTCTGAAAATCAATTTGTTTTTTATTTTGAAAATGATGGAAAATCTGCTAGTTAAAAAAAGTTTAAAGGTCTCTCTCTGTATTGCGTGTTTATTTAAAATAAACATAGAAATTTCTTGCAAAAACATGTTTTTTCCTGAAAAATTACGAAAAATTAAGAAACAAAAAGTTATTTTAAAAAAACGTCTGATTGGTTTTGAGAAAAACACTTATTTAAAGAAGGTGATTTGATATCTTTATTTTTAAAAATTCTCCAAAGAGTCCCAGATGGTCATGGTCCACAAAAACCACAAAAAAAATTAATAGCACATTTTAACTAAACGAAATTTTACTCGGTACTTATATTGTAAACTCTAAATATTTACGTTAGAAGTAACATCATACCTATAATCAGAAATTTATAAGAATGTAGTATACGATACATCGTTTAAAATGAATACAGGTGGTTTTACATAAACAAAATATATTTTATATATATATATAATAATTTTCAGAAGTTTTGAGATTTTTATTATTATTAGTATATCATTATTAGTATATAAATCACGAGACGCGAGAGACGCGAAGAGAGGAAAGTCCTATCGTGGAGACATGAGACCCATTTTATCTCGCATAACGAGACGAGCTGAGAGAAGGCCTTCTCTCGTCTCGCGGTAACATTATTGGTGAAGGATGATTCGTCGTTCAACAAATGGTGATGTTAGCAATCGGCAGTAACAGTCCTTTGATCTTCCAGAGGAAGCTCGACTACATAATCCGCTTTTGAGACAAATGTCGCGACCATTGTCTTAGGGCCGTATAGAACTCAATGGTCGCGACTATCTTTTTGGATACACTTCGAGAATGATTTTATTGACTTTTCTTCATTTTGGGACACCCAAACAGACCACATACGTTTATTTTCGGGCTCATATGAGTAAATTACGAGTCGTTAAATACCGAGATGAATTCCAAGACGTGCGCAAGCGTTGATCTGTCACTTCTGCCAACCAATCAACTGAGAGATATTTCAGTATGGTTTTACACAGCAAAACTTTAGTAATTCCCAGTTCTTTTTGATGAAAATTCGTCGTTTTTGTGCTCTGAAAATGCCGGTGACGTGCAAGTTGTGTGACAAATTATTTAGTGCCCAATTTAAATTGAATAAACACTGTCAAAGTAAACGTGGCATACAAAAACAAACGTATTCCTATGCAGAAAGTGTTTGTATCTTTAGATGCCTCGAATGTAAATGTTCCTTCCCAAAAAACTTGGATCTGTGTGATCATTTGAAATACAAACACAATCAAGAAATACTTGAAGAAACATTGCAGTTGAGAGTCAATACTCCCATGGCAAAACAAAATAAACGCGAAATGCATAAGATCATATAGAAGAAATACTGCATATCAGTGGCGTATATAAGGGGTGGGGCCCGCCCCCCCCCCGAAGCTAAGATTTTTTCAGATATTTTCCACATATTTCATGAATACAAACATAAAATAGCATCAAATACAGCCTTATGAGGTCTCGCCCCACCTCCCCCCCCCCCGAAACTGTCTCGCCCCCCCCCGAAACTTTTTCCTATATACGCCACTGCTGCATATGCCTCAAAAAATATTATTCGCAGCACGTAGATATTGTATATTTTTGAAATCAGAAAGAAAATACGAATCCAGGGTGTTCCCTCTCAAAAAATCGACTTCATTGTCACAGCCTGTACAGGGTGTCCCAAATTCGTTGTTTTTTTGTGGTGTCGGGTATTTCTAGAGGAGATAGAAAAAACTGACCCCCCTTTGCGACGCTCAAATTTCAAGAGAAGCCTAAAGGTGAAAACCACATTTAGATATAGCAAGCCGTTTTTAAGCTACGGAGTGTTTTTGTATGCATTTTGGGAGGGGGTTTATAACTTTTTTGTTTATGAAAATTTTGTTTTTGTGTAAATAGCTTTCTTATAGTTCTTTTCTTGAAGAATTGATAGATGTAAACGGTTTTTATTTATCTCTTTTGGTTTTTAAGATATTGCATAAAGTTGTTATTTTTCTTACAGAATAAGTCTTTTTTTTATTCAATTTTAAAGATCAGCTTAAAATTTCCTTTAAAATGATGTATCACACTCAATATTTAATTTTTTTATTTTTATAATTTTATAATATTAAAATATTTTAAACCCATTAAGCAAACTAAAATATGTGGTAAAAATAAAA
Organism: Aspidapion aeneum; assembly: GCA_963576565.1. Classification (NCBI taxonomy): domain Eukaryota; kingdom Metazoa; phylum Arthropoda; class Insecta; order Coleoptera; family Brentidae; genus Aspidapion; species Aspidapion aeneum. The sequence goes on along the minus strand of OY755039.1, from coordinate 71,681,526 downwards.
AAAATACAAAAATATAAAGAAATAAAGGGATCCTCCCATAAAGAAAAATTAATTTTATGTGATATCTCAAAAACTAAACGTGACAAATGAAATTTAATTTAACAGTTGAATTCCTCTTAAAAAACTGTCTTAAGAATGTTTTCACAGAAATAAAAAATATTAATAAATAAAAAAGTTATAGACCCCTTCCCAAAATGTAGACTTTTTAAAAACACCCCGTAGTTTAAAAACGGCTTGCTATATCAAAATGCGATTTTCACCTTTAAGCTTCTTTTGAAATTTGAGTGTCGCAAAGGAGGATCAGTATTTTTTAGCCCCTCTAGAAATACCCGAAACCCCCCAAAAACATCGAATTTGGGACACCATATACATGGTGACGGATAGAAAAAAATTATGTTGGCTTTTAAAGTGGTCATAATTAACAAAAAAAAATCTCAATTTATTTTCAATGATAAAGTTGCTGAGTGCTCCGGTTATAAAAAACCACCCGGTACCTTCATAAAATCATACCTAAAAATTAGAATTGACCATTATTTTATACCTTGAATTTTTTATTATACGTTAAGCTCTTCGATCTCGCGCCAATCACGGTATTCGCGCCAATAATTTAAATTAGACATTTTGACGTTAATTTTGGCGCATGCTCCTTTGATGGAATTCATCTCGGTATTTAACGACTCGTAGTAAATTAACTATTAATCTCGAGTGATTTTCGAGTTTCCTGCCTCAAAGCCGTCTAGAGTTTTCTGACACCAGCTAGCTGCTTTCTGTTCTTCGGTTAACAGATGCAGTATCCAGTGGGAAACTAATTTTCTTACCACTAACTCTTCATGCAAAATTCTTTCAATTGAGATCTTTGAAATTCCCAAAGAATCCTCAATCTCGCGATATGTCACATGTAGATCTTCCTTAATGAGCATGCGCGCAGCATCGATGTTTTCCTGGGTGACAGCCGTTTTTGGTGCCCCTGGCCATGGATCGTCTACTAATGTGGTGCTTCATTACCGAAAAGAGAAATCAACTTGACAAGGCATTCTTGTTGAGATAATTTCCTTCGAAATTTGTGAAAAATTATAGCCCCAAAAATGTTCTTGGTTTAATTCTATTTTTCGACTGATTTGTTAACTTAAAAAATTCACTGTAGCTAGTAACGACATTCGATTAGTTTCGCCCTCTATGTTCCTATATCCAAAATATAAAAGACAGCGCTCGTAAAAATGAAAGATGACCCACTATAAATTAGATTGTAATTGTAGGTATAATTTGTACTTTGGCAAACTTACCCCATAAAATTTTGGTGATTTGATAACTCACATAACTCCTTTAAAAATTTGAGTTTTCACGTTTTTTTTTTTATATGTTTAGGTTATTTTTTTAATGGCATAATTCTTCCTGCAATAAATTTTAGATGCTCTCTAGAGACCTAGACTTATAATTGTAACTAATGATTACGCAACCCCTAGATATGCAACCCAATAAACTTAAGAACAGCAGCGGACAGATGGCTCTGCCGTATATTCATGTAGTTTTAATAATGACACGACAGAGCCATCTGTCCGCTACTGTTGGTATGTTTGTTGGGTTGCACATCTAGGGGTTGTGTAATCATTGTTATAACGTTATTAAAATGGACTAAAAATATTTTTATATCCGAGACCTTTTACTAAAAAATTTCACATTTTGTTTTTTTTTTCAAACATGGCCGATCCGTCGCCAACATGATTGCTAAGTTAGTTAGAATGTGGTAGCCCTTCTGGTTTAGACCCAGGGGCAAATCAAAGGAGCACAATAATACATGTTAAAATTAAATATTTAGCAATAAAACGCCCAAAAAGAATTTGTGTTTTGGACATAATCAATGCCCGCAAGCCTATATATTAATCCAGCTATTTGGATATTTTTCTTCAGTGGCGTACCTTATTATTTTATTTTTTGGACTGAAAAATAAATGTTTAAAGGTATTCTGTTGAGCTTTAACCTAAAGCTAGCAAAAAATAGTCCCTTTTTTTATTACAAAAAAAATGTTTGCTTTTTAGACGTAGTATTAATTCCTAAAATATATTTCTATAATCTGATATTGGTTTATAACTTTTGATCAATATGAAAATAATGACTAATGTTAATAATATTTTAAAACAGCGGCTTAGTAAAAAAATATTTTAATAGACATTTGCTTTAACTTGATTATTGTTAAAAGTTGTTCATGATTGTCAGGGCGATAAACAAACCCGGCACTTTTTTGAGTTTAGTTAAGTAAGGCTTAGTTCTATACAGTGTCGGTTTAAGGTCCTGACGAGCCCTAGGCACTAGCGGTAAGACGGGCCCCCACTCCCTTAACAAAGCCTCTTATAAAACAAACACATTCAATTAATTTACAGACAGCATGGATATTCAATATGAGAAACTAAACTTTCAGATGCCAACAATTATTATTACACAACCCTTATGAAAAAATGTCGAGATCTAGAAAGACCTTGATATTCCAATGTATTTTTCGACGCTAAATCTGAATTTTCCATAGTAAGTTAATTTACATAAAACTAACAAAAAAAATTATGTTTGGCGGACCATCTTTTAAATTTTAATGATTTTTGGTACACAATCGTTCTAGAAAATTTTAAAAAAGCAAGTTTGGCTCATGAACTAAATTAAATTCAGATTTACATAAGACAATAAAATCAAAATCTACCGCATCTAAATCTTGTAATTATGGTTCATGCATTTGCTATGTGTCTCCTCTGAATCTGCCATTTTTTGCATGATTACCTATGAAAAAATGCATAGATAAAGGTTTGGCACCATATATTAGTCAATTCTATTAAATACCTAGATTTAAATAGTAGTTTTCCAAAAAAAAATCCTAAGTGAAAATAACTTTTTTCCATTTTATTCTAGCATTTTTTTCCGCCACAATAAATTTAAAGTTAAATTGAGTTTTTGAATCAGACGCCTGCGGGCCCCTCTGAAGCTGTGGACCCTAGGTAAGTACCTAGAGTGCCTATAGGATAAACCGGTTGTATGTATTTTTAAATCGCTCTGAATATATAACTAAGTTATTTGTATGGCACAGTAACCAATTAATGTAACTAAAAATTATAGTTTATTTTTTTTATTAAATCTATATTTATGTACGACACTGCCTTCAATAATTATTATAAATATTTTCATTCTGATCACAAGTTATAAACCAATATCATTTTTATTTATTACATTTTAGAAATCATTATCGCTTAAAACGCGCACTTTTTAATTCTACAAATAAATAGAGATATATGCAATATATTTTTTTTTAATGATTTATTATAGCAGCTATAATTCTAGTGGAAGGACTAAACGTGCTTTTTAGAGATACTTAACCCTTTACAAGCATTTTTATGCCAAAAAATAAAATGACAAGTTACGCCACTGCATTTAAATGTCAAAGTAGTTGGATTTACATTCCACTCGTTTAGGAGCATTGGCTATGTCTAAAAAATAAACTCTGTTTAAACGGTTTATTGCGAATATTTAATTATAACATTTAATTTTGCGCTAATTTGATACGCCCCTGTGTCCAAACCAGAAAGGCCACCACATTCTAATCCAGGTTTTTCTAATGCTCTGATATGATTCTATAACATATCAGAATTTCAGAAAAATTGGCTGGTGTCGGCGCACATCTATAGTTGGGTGCGGGTTTCTTTACCAAGACTTGAGTCCCTGTATGTTGACATATTTGGATATATGTCAACATACAGGGACTCTAACCAAGACTAGTGACTGTACGTTAAAGTTATTTCCAAGGAGCGATTAGTGCAAGGTTGAATAGATGAATTACGCTGTCGGTCGCGACCGTTCATAAAGTTTCTATTTTGAAAAGGATGAACAGTTTGTATACACTTTTTGCTGTAAGTATTAGACACTTAAAGTTGATACGCGTTTCGTATCGCGTTAACGTTGTCGTGGCGAGGTGAATCTCGTAATATGTTTGGTCAGGCGGGCGGTCGATACTGTGCCTACGGGCCTGGCTGAAATACGTATGGAATGTGTAGCTTTACGACACCCAACCTGTGCGTATCTCATCCAGGGAAATACAGTGACGTAATGAGCTGTCAAAACCAATTTCAAATTTCCCAGTTACGCAAACGACAACGCTTTATGAACTGCGTATCTATTGTTTAAAAATTTTTGAAGTGTAAACTTCTTTAGGGGGGTTTAGCAGTTTTTGTGTGTAGTGAATTGAACTGAGCCGTCAAGCTCGGCATGTAACGCTCATTCGGGTGCATAATGTTAATTTTATTAGGGAAGCTAAAGGTCAACTTCAATATAGTTGTCTTTGAGGCTTGTGGTTAATATCGATAAGTTTTCACCGCCAACTAATACTATTTGGATGTAGATCAAAAAATGTTTACAATAAAATTAATTTAAAATTCAAAGTATATTAATTTAAAATTTTGTTTTGAAAATTACTTTTTTTATGTGATAAACGTGACTTTTTCACCGACGCTAAGGCAGCTTTTTCGGAATGTCTACTTGCGCTGTTCATCGGCCACCTTTGAAGCCCTTGATGATATTTAAGGGGGGGGGGACCACCCCTTCACCAAGAGAGGGATAAACGTGACTTTTTCACCGACACTAAGGCAGCTATTTCGGAATGCCCAATTGCGCTGGTCATCGGCCACCTTTGGAGCCCTTGACCGGATTTTTTTTATCCCATCATTTCATCCGGCCTGGTTACCGGCTTGAATCAAGGAGTGGGACTATATTACATTGGACCATCGCCAGGATATCTTATTAATGCCTGCCGCAACCGACCTCGGCAAATGACCGAGTTAAAACCGCCACCAATGTTACTTTTTTTTAATGATAATTCAAAAACCCATATAAACAACCAAATATTTTGAGGTTATATTGCCGGGACGTAACCACCAAAAAAAATAATTCCTTGGCTTGTGACGTCTACAAAGTGATTGTGGCCCGTCCGATTGATAGCTCCGGATAAGCGGTACCCTTTGTAAAGCTTTTAACTTACCTTATGCTTTTATGATTATTTACCATTAAAATTTGCAACAAATCAGAACCTGAATTGTGTTTTAAAAATATTGTTGATATTATGATTTAAGCAATTGCGATTATTGTTTATAAATCTTTTACCAAGCTTGGTCAAATTAATATTTAAAAAAAAACGGGAAACAGTTTGAGGTTATTTGAACATGAAATGATAGCTCGTTGACGTTGAATTTAGGCCTGAAGGACGTAGACTTTTATTTCGTAATTTTTGTTTGCTTATTTTGTTGACAAGACAACAAGGGAGTTTTCGAAACGCTTAAAATTTTAACAACTTTGGTAGACGTTATGGCAGTGGTTATGGTTAACAACCACTACCACTGGCTTCTCCTTTCAGACTTCAAGGGAACTATCACTAAATACAAAATGCGAAAACTTGACCTTTGTTTTAAGCTTTGTTTTGTAATATTTTATATTTTTTTATAAAAGCCGCAAAAAGAATCTATAAAATTAAACAATAAACAATACCACTACCACAACGTAAGAGATTCGTAGTTTACGAGACTAGTAGTGGTTATTTACAATTACCCAATAACATTTAGCTAGTGCGCAGACGCAGTGCTTACCACAACCACAACGCAGTGTTAAATAATCGTTTTAAAAACTCCCTACTGTGCGTTATTGCATGGCATGCGCCCGGCAAGTATAAATAATCATTGTCGCTATCTTATTACTTACGACACCAAATTAACTTACCATTAAAGTTGGCGACGCGACGCCGACGATGTGCATTAGCGCCACACAGCCAGCCGGTTTGTTTGATACGTTTTAACAACAATTTGCATGCCTATTTCATGTCTCTTTGTAAAGCCGAAGCAATAATAGTTCAGGCCCTACATCCGAGATGTAAGCGATATGCTGCATTTAATGATAGAAGCAACACACTTGGTATCGATAAACATAAGAGTCGCCCGAACATTTTACGAACGGGAACCACCCCCCAACCCAGACAGGGGGGTAATTTCCCCACCTTAACAGTGCTTTTTGATAGTTTTTTGCTAATAACTCGAAAACAGTCAACTTTTCCAATAATCTTCTGGAAATCAATTTTAAGGGGATACAATTTCCTTTTTAACGATGTACCTTAGTAGCCTCTGACGGCAGTGGTGCAGATTCCATTAGCATACGAAAAAAGGGGAAAAATTTTAAAATATTTTTTTAAATATTTTTTTTGTGGTATTTTTTATCCCTAACACTATTTTTTTCTCAAAAACATATTTTTGGTTATAAGGCAATTGTATACAGTTGAATACTTATTAAGCTAGACATATATTTTTTAAATAGCCGCCTTAAAATAATAATAAATGTGTTTGTAGAAATCCTTAAATCAAACAAAAATGTTGAACATTAATTTTTGTAACTCAGTAAATAATAATGAAAGTGAGTAAAATTATATTTGGTTAGTAATAACTTAAAACTGACTTTTTCTAGTTAACCTTCTTTAAAATAGGGGTGGGGGGCATCCCCCCTCTCACCCCCCTCAAAAGTGCTCTCTTACAGTATTTTCCAAATTATTTGCAAACTTTTAACTTGGCAAAAAACAACTAAAATCCTCTCTAACGATGTATAACACGCCCCCCTTACATCAGTAGCGCATAAATGAGAGGTGTGGAAGAAACTATTTTTTCTTAATTTTCTTAAATTTTACTGTCCCACATGGCTGGTTTTAAAACTTATTTTTAAAGCCGAATAAATTTCCTTTCCAACGATGTACATTAGATCTTGCAAAGATGCCCCCCTTTACCAAGAGAGGGCAGATAAGCCCATCTCGTTATATTTTCAGGAACGTATACTGTATGTTCATACCAAGTGTGTTGCTTCTCTCATTAAACCCAGTGTGTGTATTAGTACTGTTCCAACATGGTTGTCTTAAATGAAGATTCAAGTGTATACCAAATTTGACCATTTTTGGTGCGTCTATTCTAGATCTACCGCCAGCTTTAAAAATTAGTTTTAAAACCAGACATGTAGGACAATAAAATTCAAGAAAATTCAAAAATATTGTTTTTTCCACACCTCTCATTTATTTAAATGCCTATAAAAGGTGCGCGTTAGAGAGGACTTTTGGTCAGCCTCAATAACAATTACCTAATTTTTTTGGCCAAGTTAAAAGGTTGCAAATAATTAGAAAAATACTGTAAAATATCAATTTTGAGGGGGGTGAGAGGGGGGATGCCCCCTCCCTCAATTTAAATAGATTAAACTTGAAAAATTAAGTTAATATTAATCAAAAATATTTTTTTACTCACCTTGAGTATTATTTACTGATTTACAAAAATGAATGTTCAAAATTTTTGTTTGATTTGAGTATTTCTACAAATACATTTATTTTTATTTCAAGGCGGCTACTTTTAAAAGTTTTGTCTAACTAATTAAATATTTAACTGTATACAATGGGTTTTTAAGCAAAAATACTTTTTTGACAAAACCAATGTGTTAAGGATACAAAATGCCACAAGAAAAATAAAAATTATTTTAAATATTTTCCCTTTTTTTCGTAGACCTATGGAACGTGCACCACTGCCTTTAGAGATACATGGTTAAAATGGAAATTTTATCCGCTTGCAAAATGGTTTTTCGAATTTTTTTAGAAAAGTTTACCGTTTTCGAGTTATTAGCAAAAAACCATCAAAAAGCACGTTTAAGGGGGGGGCACAACCCTGCCAGGGTTGAGGGGAGTGGTTCCCTTTCGTAAAATGTTCGGGCGAGTCTTATTTCTATCCATACCACGGGTGTTGATTCTATCATGAAACCCAGTATCGGACCCCGTAGGGCTTGAACTATAAGGCTTGCAAATCTCTTGTGGCTGTGTCACGCAGAAGTCCAGTTAAACAGCGCAGGCGCTACCGCTAGCGTCTTGCTCACGATACACCCAAGCAGGGTATGTCATTGCGTATGTTCCCACATTATTAATCGTGATCGTGACGTCACGCAGTAAATACAATTTCAATTACACCACCAAAACTACATTTATAGAAATAATTATGGTTGGATTAGTTAGATACACCATGTAGATGCATATTAAAAAATAATTTGTCTAAAGGGTAAATTTTAATTATTTAATAATTAAAGTTTTTAAGTGATCTGACATCTCTTTATTTGCTTACGTGTGATTTCTATATTTTCTGGGTGACTTTGATCCTCCAATAGAATTAGTTACAATCTTTAATTAAAAAATTGTATAAATTTACAAAAATCTTACAAAACTTACTTGCGTCACGATAAATGTCACAGTTATTAAATAATCTATATTTAGAAATAAAATTCCGGACTTCCATTGCCTTTATTTATTTTAAACACGACGTTTCGGTTAATAAGTATCTCTAACCGTTTTCTTGAAGTCTTGAAAACAATTTTTTTGTAAATCTCTCTGAAACTAAAGTTTCTACGAAGTTTTTCGTTATAACACAAATTATTGATGCGATGATCATTAACACTAATGGATTTTTTCCATCAGCTCGTAAGAGTGTCGAACACTAAATATTTTTATGAAAATCGGTTTAGCGGTTTAGGAGCTATCGTGTTACGGACAGGCATACACACACACACAGACAGATATCACGACGATATGCTAAGATAGGTACAATACTTCTAAATAACACATTTTTGGCGTTAATAATCTTTTAAAAAAATCAAAAATAATACCTTCTCTAAGCGAACAATCCTTAGTGTTTTATGTAAAAAACAAAGTCAAATGCTAGATTCACAGCATCACTGTGCACTGGTGTCGCACGGCTGATTCTAAAGCTATATATAGAGTCAATAGGGACCTATTGCAATAGTGCCAGGCACAAATTGTGCCGGGCACTATATTGACAGTATCGCATTGTAAGAACAGCTGTCTTCTTTCAAAATTACGACTTTGGTATGTCAAGTTTGAAAGATCAACTGTCAGTTTTCAATGCGAAACTGTCAATATAGTGCCCGGCACAATTTGTGCCTGGCACTATTGCAATAGGTCCCTAATTTCGAAGAAACGTATTTTATTCAAAATGACTTTTATGTGTATAAATTCCACTCTGGCTTAAACAAGGGTCAATTAGACAACGTAAATGATCGTGAACAAACTCGTATGTCAAGCTTACAGTAAGCAGGTTCGAAATTTAGCACTCATTTTTTCATTCTTGGGAGAAAAAATATTTTGATTTCCCGGAATCGTTAACGGGATCACTCAATTCACGGACTTAAATTTAGTCTGACTTTATTTTTTGTTGCAGATGGAGCCTTTAAAAAACTAAAACCAGAACCTCAAACAGTTTCGTCCAACAGCAGTAGTATAGGCGCCGTTTCGCCGAGTGGCCCCAGTCACGCCGGTCATACTCCCACCACTGCGTCGTGTCCGACGCCTGCGCGCAGAAGACATCGGACCACGTTCACGCAGGAGCAGTTAGCCGAATTGGAGTCCGCCTTCGCGAAAAGTCACTATCCCGATATATATTGCCGTGAGGAACTAGCCAGAAGTACTAAGTTGAATGAAGCTAGGATACAGGTAAGTCTAATTAATATTCACAAATTATTCATGAATTTGCTGGTGCTATGACGGATAACCTTGTAATCAATATTCATTATGTTCCTGTTAACAGCCATGTTACTAAAGTTTATACGCTGTATGAAGTACGCTAAGCAATAAAATATGTTGAGCAGGTAAGTCGGTGGTTCTCAAACATTAAATTATATTTTTGGAACATAACGATATGACATGACATGACACCATAAACGGTGCGAGCAAGTAGTCCGTCGCAGTTGGTTTACAAAAAAACCAAGAAAGACGTTTTAAAAAGAAGATACCCAACATCGCAAAAGTGGACCAACCTTTTTTTTAGATCAAGTTTTTAGGGTACCTTCCCCTCCACTTTTTTTAAAGTTGGAAAAAACAAAAAAAATGTCTATAGGAATCATATCAAAGTTGGTCTTATTGAGAAAATCAGAAACCAAATCGGAATCGGTTCAGTCATTTTTGAGATATCAGCGTTTTTATGTAAAATTTTGAAGGGTCATATCTCAGAAACTATTTTTTTACTGGACCTCCGGTGACTTGACGGCGCTTGACTGAATCTATTTCTACGGTAAAAAAATTAATTTGTGGCTTTAGATGTCCCCCACTTAGTGCATTGACGCGCAATAAGTCCCTGTGTTTTTCAAAAAGAGCATTTTTTTAAATTTCAATTATTTGGCTATATCTCGAAATAGAGACGTCAAAATAAGAAATTTATAATAACTTTATCGATAGGGCCTACCAAGATCTATAAATATCAGAACATTTTTTTTGAGATTAGTTTGGTACTTTTTGAGTTTTTGCCAAAAACCATCAACATTTTCCAAAAAGTGGTGCTACTTTAAAGTGTCATATTTTAAGACGCCGAAAATTTATTTTAATAATCTCATGACCGCGACAGATGCGCTGTTGTATGAGCTTGCAAAAAAAAATATTCGTAAATCATTACCGTTAAAATTGTGTCTTCCAGGTGTAAACTAATTACGCCATAAAACTGTTTGGTTTTCACTTTCTCCAACGTCGATCACGAGGATATGAATGACCCCGTCTGGAACACGTCCTGATAGTCAGGAACAAGTGTTCCATGCCAATCCACGACCGGATCGGTTTCGACCTTTTGGGCCATCCTCAGGTGAATGTAGGCGATAGCTCCGTGTAGAGCATAAGTTGTGTGAAACCACCAGAAACAACTACTCCGAGGGAAAATACCCCTAGCGGCATTGAATTATGATGGTTTGAGGCCTTCGTTAGGAACTTGTTAAAACTGTTTGGTTTTCACTTTCTCCAACGTCGATCACGAGGATACGAATGATCCCCGTCTGGAACACGTCCTGATAGTCAGGAACAAGTGTTCCAAGCCAATCCACGACCGGACCGGTTTCGACCTTTTGGGCCATCCTCAGGTGAATGTAGGCGATAGCTCCGTGTAGAGCATAAGTTGTATGAAACCACCAGAAACAACTACTCCGAGGGAAAATACCCCTACCGGCATTGAATTATACTGATGATTTGAGGCTTTCGTTGGGAACTTGTTAAAACTGTTTGGTATTCACTTTCTCCAACGTCGGTCACGAGGATACGAATGATCCCCGTCTGGAACACGTCCTGATAGTCAGGAACAAGTGTTCCAAGCCAATCCACGACCGGACCGGTTTCGACCTTTTGGGCCATCCTCAGGGGAATGTAGGCGATAGCTCCGTGTAGAGCATAAATTGTGTGAAATCACCAGAAACAACTACTCCGAGGGAAAATACCCCTACCGGCATTGAATTATACTGATGATTTGAGGCTTTCGTTGGGAACTTGTTAAAACTGTTTGGTTTTCACTTTCTCCAACGTCGATCACGGAGATACGAATGATCCCCGTCTGGAACACGTCCTGATAGTCAGGAACAAGTGTTTCATGCCAATCCACGACCGGACCGGTTTCGACCTTTTGGGCCATCCTCAGGTGAATGTAGGCGATAGCTCCTTGTAGAGCATAAGTTGTGTGAAACCACCAGAAACAACTACTCCGAGGGAAAATACCCCTACCGGCATTGAATTATACTGATGGTTTGAGGCTTGTTAAAACTGTTTGGTTTTCACTTTCTCCAACGTCGATCCCGAGGATACGAATGATCCCCGTCTGGAACACGTCCTGATAGTCAGGAACGCCTAAATAACACATTTTCGGCGTTATCTCAAAAAAAAAATTTATTACTCTAACCTGAAGAGGGCGTTTCGTTTGACCTACATATGATTTACCACACTCACACGGGATTTGGTAAATGCATTCCTTATTATTTGAGGGATTTTCTGGTTTTGTTTTAGTTACAAAACTCTTTATCGTATTTCCCGATGAAAATACTGTTTTTATATTATAGTGTTTGGCTATTCGTCTTATGTTTTCTAAAATCCCCTGAACATATGGAATGTTAATAACACCCAACGGATTATTATTTTGGGAACTACAAAAAATGTTACGCGGCTGGTACACCCGGGTATCACATGCCCGACGCAAGTTTAACTCTTAGCACCAGACGCAGATTGATACTAAACCCGCTTTTTTTAGTGGTCCGCGATTAGAACAAGTGTTGCCTGAGAGTAGGTGGAGGGGCAAGCTTGAAGCGCTGCGAATTCATAAGTTCTGTTGGTTTTTCTCAATCCCGGGTATGTCATACCCAGGTGTACCAACGCCGGGTTAAATTAACATGGACTGATAAAATAAAAATTAAATCACAATTTAATATTTTTCTGATTTAATTTTTATTTTATCAGTCCATATTAAATTTGAAAATTTGAACGCAAATTTCTCACTCAATAGATTTTTGAAATTTTTACACAGTTATACCTACTTTCCCTTTTTAAAATGTAAAAGTGAAGTTTACCTCTCCGAGAGGGTGCGTGCCAATAAAATTTACCTCTATAAACTTAGCATTACCACTTAAGAATTGGATATTCGCATTAATTGTCGTGAATTTGTCGTGAAAGAAAAAAAATTGTCGCTCCACCCGTTTTCCTGAAAAGGGTATGTAATGCTAAGTTGAGTCTCAACTTAGCATTACCACCCCGGAAAAAATTAAAATTTTTAAAAATTAATCTATGGAATAATTGTCGTAAATTTGTCGTAAATTTGTAGTGACAGAAAAAAATTTGTCGCGCCACCCGTTTTCCTGAAAAGGGTATGTAATGCTAAGTTGAGTCTCAACTTAGCACTACCACCCAGAAAAAATTAAAATTTTCAAAAACTAATAAATGCATTAATTGTCGTGAATTTGTCGTAAATTTGTCGTAAAAGAAAAACAATTGACGCGTCATCCGTATCCGTATTTCCGAAAACGGGCAGTGAGCAATTTTGAGATTTCCCAGCTAAATCTGTGATCTTTAAGCTTTTTCACAATACGAAGATGTAGTATATTTAACCTTGTCGCGCGATTGTAAATTTTTGGTGAAACAATCGTTATATTACGTGCTGTTTTTACTTTTACCCTTACCCTTTGTGGTGTTAATATAAATATTCATTGCTCGCTGTTTTCAATGATCAAGCTAACGCCAGGATTTTGCGTTGTTTTAGAATTAACGAAAAAAAGCGAACTTCTCAAGATATATTATGTTGTCCTTTTAACAATCATAGGCATTTTGCTACAAAGAACGGATATAAATATGTTTCATGCTAACAAAACACCATCTTCTAGTAACACTAGGTACCTACTAGTTGTATAGCTTTATTTATTTTATTGTAGGCGAAAGTTCTTACCTAACAAAGTCGAGAAGCCCTCCCTGCCCCTTGTTACACTTTGCCAAACTTTTAGGAAGCCCTCCAAATACCTGTTACGTAATTAATAGGCGACCCCTAATAAAATAAAGATCAAGCATAGCATAGGCAATGGTTGGGAAAAAACTTTTCGGACACGCGTGTAAACGTGGTATGTCGACTTGGCAACACAGCTCTGGGTGCCTATTCTTGAAGGTTCTTGAAGTGAGCGAAATTTTCACCTTTATCTTTTTCACCGTGAAATAAATCCGTGGCAGTTTTGTGGCGTTTCTAGCCTTACTCTTGGTTGTCAGTTTTGTTTTGGCAACACAATTAAAAGAGACTTACTGGAAGTGAAATACGGTCTAGCAGTAATATATTCGTCCGGATTTTTCCGGTTCGGTTCAGGAGTGGAAAAACAAACCTGGTCCAGAATTTAGCTGGCCGTACAAGAATAGTAGGCCAGGCAAGCAGTCACATATTAAGCATTGAGCATTGTCGGGCATGGAACTTTGTCGGCCGTGGGAGCATAACAGTGCGTAGTTTTGGTGGAAGTATTTATGTGAATCCAGTATTCTGTGGTTAAATTCGAAAAGCTAAAGTATAAACCTTTTGCTACTAAACCTACTATGTACGGTTTAAAAAATGGCAAAGCGAAATTCTAAAGTTAAGAAAATTAGTTTCGGCAATTCATGGTTTAATTTTAAGAAAGGTTTTTCTTCAAGGTTAAATATACTACATCTTCGTATTGTGAAAAAGCTTACAGATCACTGAGATTTAGATTTAGATCTCAAAGTTGCTCACTGCCCGGTTCCGGGAAAACGGATGACGCGACAATTGTTTTTCGTTTACGACAAATTTACGACAAATTCACGACAATTAATGCATTTATTAGTTTTTTTAAATTTTAATTTTTTCTGGGGTGGTAGTGCTAAGTTGAGACTCAACTTAGCATTACACCCCCTTTTCAGGAAAACGGGTGGCGCGAGAAAATTTTTCTTTTCACGACAAATTTACGACAAATTTACGACAATTATTCCATAGATTAGTTTTTGAAAATTTTAATTTTTTCTGGGGTGGTAGTGCTAAGTTGAGACTCAACTTAGCATTACATACCCTTTTCAGGAAAAAGGGTGGCGCGACAATTTTTTTTCTTTCACGACAAATTTACTACAAATTAAAGACAATTAATGCATATAAATGTTTCGTGAGAAGTTCACTTTTTTTCATAATTTCTAAAACAACGCAAAATCCTGGCGATCAATGAATATTTACACAAACACCACAAAAGGTTATATTGAAAAGTAAAAGCGGAACGTAATATATTGATTGTTTCACCAAAAATTTACAATTGCGCGACAAGGTTACATATACTACATCTTCGTATTGTGAAAAAGCTTAAAGATCACTGAGAGAGGGAAAACGGATGACGCGACAATTGTTTTTCTTTTACGACAAATTCACGACAATTAATGCATTTATTAGTTTTTGAAAATTTTAATTTTTTCTGGGGTGGTAGTGCTAAGTTGAGACTCAACTTAGCATTACATACCCTTTTCAGGAAAACGGGTGGCGCGACAATTTTTTTTCTTTCACGACAAATTTACGACAAATTTACGACAATTATTCCATAGATTAGTTTTTAAAAATTTTAATTTTTTCTGGGGTGGTAATGCTAAGTTGAGACTCAACTTAGCATTACATACCCTTTTCAGGAAAACGGGTGGCGCGACAAATTTTTTTCTTTCACGACAAATTTACGACAAATTCACGACAATTAATGCATATATTGCGAATATCCAATTCTTAAGTGGTAATGCTAAGTTTATAGAGGTCGAAATTTTTACCTCTATAAACTTAAGAATGCATTAATTGTCGTGAATTAGTCGTGAATTAGTCGTAAATTTGTCGTAAAAGAAAAACAATTGGCGCGTCATCCGTTTTCCCGGAAACGGGCAGTGAGCAACATTAAGATCTAAATCTAAATCTCAGTGATCTTTAAGCTTTTTCACAATACGAACATTGTCGCGCGATTGTAAATTTTTGGTGAAACAATCGTTATATTACGTGCTGTTTTTACTCTGTCCGAAAAGTTTTTTCCCAACCATTGCCTATGCTATGCTTGATTTTTATTTTATTAGGGGTCGCCTATTAATTACGTAACAGGATTTGGAGGGCTTCATAAAAGTTTGGCAAAGTGTAACAAGGGGTAGGGAGGGCTTCTCGACTTTGTTAGGTAAGAACTTTCGTCTACAATAAAATAAATAAAGCTATACAACTAGTAGGTACCTAGTGTTACTAGAAGATGGTGTTTTGTTAGTATGAAACATATTTATATCTGTTCTTTGTAGCAAAATGCCTATGATTGTTAAAAGGACAACATAATATTTCTTGAGAAGTTCGCTTTTTTTCGTTAATTCTAAAACAACGCAAAATCCTGGCGTTAGCTTGATCATTGAAAACAGCGAGCAATGAATATTTATATTAACACCACAAAGGGTAAGGGTAAAAGTAAAAACAGCACGTAATATAACGATTGTTTGACCAAAAATTTACAATCGCGCGACAAGGTTAAATATACTACATCTTCGTATTGTGAAAAAGCTTAAAGATCACTGAGATTTAGATTTAAATTTCAAAGTTGCTCACTGCCCGTTTCCGGGAAAATGGATGACGCGACAATTGTTTTTCTTTTACGACAAATTTACGACAAATTCACGACAATTACTGCATGTATTAGTTTTTGAAAATTTTTATTTTTTCTGTGGTGGTAGTGCTAAGTTGAGATTCAACTTAGCATTACATACCCTTTTCAGGAAAACGGGTGGCGCGACAAATTTTTTTCTTTCACGACAAATTTACGGCAAATTTACGACAATTATTCCATAGATTAGTTTTTAAAAATTTTAATTTTTTCTGGGGTGGTAATGCTAAGTTGAGACTCAACTTAGCATTACATACCGTTTTCAGGAAAACGGGTGTCGCGACAATTTTTTTTGTTTCACGACAAATTTACGACAAATTCACGACAATTCATACATTTATTAGTTTTTGAAAATTTTAATTTTTTCTGGGGTGGTAGTGCTAAGTTGAGACTCAACTTAGCATTACACCCCCTTTTCAGGAAAACGGGTGGCGCGAGAAAATTTTTCTTTTCACGACAAATTTACGACAAATTTACGACAATTATTCCATAGATTAGTTTTTGAAAATTTTAATTTTTTCTGGGGTGGTAGTGCTAAGTTGAGACTCAACTTAGCATTACATATGCTTTTCAGGAAAACGGGTGGCGCGACACTTTTTTTTCCTTCATGACAAATTTACGACAAATTTAAGACAATTAATGCATATAAATGTTTCGTGAGAAGTTCACTTTTTTCATAATTTCTAAAACAACGCAAAATCTTGGCGATCAATGAATATTTACACAAACACCACAAAAGGTTATATTTAAAAGTAAAAGCGGAACGTAATATAATGATTGTTTCACAAAAAAATTTACAATTGCGCGAGAAGGTTAAATATACTACATCTTCGTATTGTGAAAAAGCTTAAAGATCACTAAGATTTAGCTGGGAAATCTCAAAATTGCTCACTGCCCGTTTTCGCGAAAACGGATGACGCGTCAATTGTTTTTCTTTTACGACAAATTTACGACAAATTCACGACAATTAATGCATTTATTAGTTTTTGAAAATTTTAATTTTTTCTGGGGTGGTAGTGCTAAGTTGAGATTCAACTTAGCATTACATACCCTTTTCAGGAAAACGGGTGGCGCGAAAAAATTTTTTCTTTCTTGACAAATTTACGACAAATTTACGACAATTATTCCATAGATTAGTTTTTAAAAATTTTAATTTTTTCTGGGGTGGTAATGCTAAGTTGAGACTTAACTTAGCATTACATACCCTTTTCAGGGAAACGGGTGGCGCGACAAATTTTTTTCTTTTACGACAAATTTACGACAAATTCACGACAATTAATGCATATATTGCGAATATCCAATTCTTAAGTGGTAATGCTAAGTTTATAGAGGTATAAAATTTTAAGATAGCAAAAAAGTGTCCCCCTCGCAAGTGAAATAGACGTGCTTGCGGGTTTTTCCAAAAACGTACGACATATACCCAAAAAAGCCTCTGCTGTCTTTAATAGCAAACACCCTGTATATACATTTTTAAAATGATCAATAATGGCAAAAATCTTAAAAGAAATATTGTTTTTTTAGCAATTTTAAAATTGCATATTGTTCACATTTTCCCAGATCAAGCCAATAAATGTTAAAACTCAAAATAAAAAGGGTAAAAATAAAAAGGAAACTGATATAACTGGCTATTTATCCGATTCCTATTGAAATGTTAAACAGAAAAAAGCTTTATCAAGATAATTTTTAATAAAATAATAAACATAGATTCATAGCTTTGAAAAAATGCGGCATTATGACCCATTGGGTAGGTAAAATAATATATTTCTCAACTAGTACAGAAAGTTCTACTTTTCCGTACGTAAATGTGATTCCTCCAACAACGTGAGACAGTATAGCGGAGCTTGGATAAGTAATCGAGTTAGGAAAATACACTTCCCACGATTTTTCCTATTAGTCTAGCCTAAAAAAAAACAGTAAAATTAAGTTTTGCTATAATATAATTTTATAATAAGATAAAGAGAAAATACAGGTTGTAGCATACGAACTTGGGATAGAGAACCCAAACTTATTTACAGATTTTAAAAGCGGTGATAATAGCATACGTATATTATAACACCTCACTTTATAACGGCATTAGTACACCTTATAACATTTGTGAACACTACTCAAAAATTGCATGCATCAAAGGGCCATGGACTTGGATAAGTTTAAAGGCCTCTTGACATGGAGCAGCAAGCAAGATTACTGAATAGTGTCCTTAAATAAGACATATTTGGTATCAATCTTGCAAGCAAGTTAATTGCTCCATGTCAAGCCGCCTTAAGACATCCAGTATGATGTCTCTTGTAGGCTCTCGGGCTACTGGGGGCGAGTATAAAACAAGTCGCTAGCCCTACCAAGTCCACTTTGGCTCCCTGACTTCCGCATGCGCAGATCTACCAATATTATTTACCTCATGTATTACAATCTTAGAGTAATAATAATATAAAGAGAAGAAGTAAACCGCGGCCCCGTGTAAATTTTCCCTATTCGTGGCGGTCATTCCTGAAAACTTAGAATTTCCAGAATCCCCGGCGATGGCAACATAGCTGCGTCACTGGAATCATCTCGAAAAAACCACACTGGGCTGAATTTTCACAGTATTTTCAGAAACATAGCACTTCTTGTTTATTTTTACGTCCAACTAAATTCTTTTTTACAAAAATAAAACTCAGCACACAGAAAAAAAAACACCAAAAATTCAATATACCGAGTCCGACGGCCAAGACAACACTGCATTTAATACAAACACATGTTACTGTCAGTGTCGACCTTAGAGCTTAGGAATATCTGGGCTAACCGTTCACGACTTGAGGACCCACCTAATTAAACTTGTTGCCATTATATAAGTGAAAAAATAATCTTTTGTTTAAAACTCGTAGACAATGATTGAGTAGAAATAAAACTTTGGACTTCCATTGTCTTTATCTGAGGGCACGGCAGTGCCTCGCAAAGTTCGCGCTGCCGTACCATCTTTTCTTGAAACATTTCAGCCCATATTTGACCTATCTAAAGCTCTACTTCGGAAAGAGCTACGAATCTCATACTTTGCACAGTCGTAGAACTTCATAGAGTTAACAACCCCTCCAAGTTTCATGGACTTCTATAGAGTAGTAAAGTAGTTACGAAATTTCAAAAAACGTCGAAATTGCCACTCACTCACTGACTCACTCACTCATGTATAGATCACCAAAATTCTACTGTCCTTCCAGACCTACTATAAAGCTGAAATTTGGGGGACTGATAGAAATTATGACCAAACCCCTGGAAAAAATCAAAAAGCCCCAAAATTCTAATTTACTCCCCTCCCCTATATATGTAAAATTATTTAAAAATAACATTACCCACTTCTAGCAATGCTAGAGAGCTTTGGCAGCCTGATAGGGACTATAATAAAACTATAGGAAAAAATTATAACACCCCAAAATGCTAATTTACTTCCCTACCATATAAATGTAAAGTTATGTAAAAGTAACACTGCCCACTTCCAGAAACGCTAGAGAGCTGAGCTTTTTAAGACTGAAAGACACTATGATAAAACTATAGGAAAAAATTTTAAAACACCAATATTTTAATTTACTTCCCTCTCCTATAAATGTAAATTTATATAAAAGTAACATTGCCCACTTCCAGAAACGCTAGAGAGCTGAGCTTTGGAAGGCTGATAGAAACTATGATAAAACCATGGGAAAAATTTTAAAAACCCAAAAATTTTCATTTACTCTCCTCCCCTATAAATGTCAAGTTATGTAAAAGTAACATTACCCACTTCCAAAAACGCTAGAGAGCTGAGCATTGGAAGACTGATAGGAACTATGATAAAACTATAGGAAAAAATTTAAAAACACGAAAATTTTAATTTACTTCCCTCCCCTATACATGTAAAGTTATGTAAAAGTAACATTGTCCACTTTCAGAAACGCTAGAGAGCTGAGCTTTGGAAGGCTGATGGCAGCTATGATAAAACCATGGGAAAAAATTAAAAGACCTCAAAATTTTAAGTAAGGCATTGCAAAAGTTTTGAACAATATTCCGCATATTTTACTATTTTAAAAATTAAATATTATCCAATTCCTTTAAAAAAGAAGTGAAATCATAACAAAAACATTTCAGTTAAAAAGTTTAAAAAATGCTAACTTTTTAATGGAACGTCGCATCAATATGCGGTTTTCGGAAAATAGTAGGGATATAGTCCAAGCAGCTCAAAACGAAACCCGGCCCTGCTAACACGAAATCTGTTGCCACGTCCTGAAAAAATTGTGGGAAAAGGGGCCGTTCATAAATTATCTTGTCTAAATGAGTTTTTATTGCAGATTGTAATAATAAATACACAGCATAAAACGACGCGACGCGGGCTAATAAGCGCATGACAAATTATCGCATGGTTTAAATAGTCTAACCAACTCAAAGCACTAAAAATTTGGTAAGGTAAGAAGTTGAACCTTACTTATTATTTATAACATTTTACAGAAGCAGAGGAGCCGGCAACAGCGGAAAAGCTACATTGTTTACCAACAAATGAATGAATGACCGCCGAAACCGGGGTTACTACTTCTCTTTATATGTTATTACTCTGAGATTACAATAGATGAACAGGGTGATTTTCACTTTATTCTGACCACATGAAAATAGAAAGTTTCAAAAACCTAACCTAACGAAACCTAATTAAATCTAACCGAACCGAACCAAAACAAACTGAACCAATAATTTTTTTCAAAAAAAAACTTTCGTGACTTCCTACCCGGGATCCTAGAGGCTTTACAGTTTTTGACTTTCTCGCGACAAGGTTACGCCTCTGGATGATAGGCGTATAAGAGTGGGAGTAGGGGAGAAGGAGGTCCTTAATTTCGTTACGTCTCCATTTGATGAAACACCAGGGGTTGATGTGTATGGGGTGGCTACGTGCCCTCTACACTGGAAGCATGTTTTTGGGGGAGAGTTTGGAGAAGAGAGTTTTTCACTTTGTTCTTTCGTTTGGACAAAGGGACTTCGATTGTCGCGCCTCCCCCCTTTAGCAAAATCGAAACCATGCAAGGATACAATAAATATTTCTATACAAATGATAAGGATGTTTGTTAAAGTCTTGGAAATAATTCAGAATGAATTTTATTAGGTACCTAAAAATAAGTATACTCAATTACTCTATTGACGTTTATACCCCTACAGGCTAGATAGGGAATGAGAGAAAAGAAAGCTGAGACGAGATCTTATCTTCCGCGTTATGTGAGGTATGTCCTTTGAACTGGCAAGGAATATGGAAACACTACTCATTGCGGGCAGGATAGAGAACGACAAAACGATTCATATAGAGCGAAAACAAAAACGAAAAGTTTACCTTAGAAAATACGAAAACGATCAGCTGATTCGCAAATGGTGCGCAGCTCAGCGGTATGCTGGAGTGCGTTCATGATTCGGGTTAAAATTTACCGTGTGAATTTTTTTTATTGGCGGATTTAAATCGACAGGAATGTCCCGCCAATAACAAAGATTTAAAAGATGAACCCAATATTTATGTTATTCTTTGAAGGAATCAAAAATTGTACTAGAATTTTATAAGAATAAAGAGGACCCTTTTATAATTGTTTTGACACAATATGGACATATAATATTGATATTATTAATTAATTAATGTGGTGTCTAAATGCTGTGGGACGGAGGATATGGAGGTACAGCTAATTTGTTTAACAATAACTATTTGTCTGAGCTAGACATAGAGAGTATAAATTGTTATGACGACTTAATTATAAACCGACAGTTTAAATTTTCTTTAATCCATGTTAAGAGATACAACATCTATGTTCTCTGTGTTTATAGACCGCCTTCAAGAAAACCGACGTTATGTCTTGACAGTCTTAAGGAGCTCATGCAAAACTTTCCACTGACATCTAGGCTTATTATTGGAGGAGATCTTAATATTGACTATGAAGATGTCAATTCTAGGGACACAAAAGGTGTTAGACCTTCTATATTTTTTTAATCAAAAAGTATATTTTTAAAATGAACCAACACGGATAACAGAGCATTCAGAGACAAATTGACTACTTCTGTAGTAATTTTGAGTCTGCAGAATTCAATTGTAAAGTGGTTCTTTTGAGACTCTCTGATCATGAAGCTTTGGTAGCGGAACTTGCAGCTAAGGGTGCAAAAGATAGAACCGAACCGAAAAACGGAGAATTTACGACCGAGCAAGCTTTGACACTTTCAAAAGGCTGTAGTATCCACAATTTTTAACAAAAGTTTTCGTTTAAGAAGAATTTAAAAACGGGATAAAAAGCATTGGCTTACAAAAATGAAAAAAATCTAGTAAGTCTCTTCATACAATACGAATGTTTACGAAATATCAACTATTCATGGAATACTTTAATAAATATAGAGCAACTTATAAAAAGGTTATCCATGCAGCAAAAAAACTGTACTATGAAAATAGGGTTAAAAAAGCAAAGAACAACACTAGGGATATACTGGAGGATATTAAATGAACCAAGAGACAAAGAAAATAAGTGCAACGATAATGTTAAACATATTTTTTACGACAATCGCGGACAAACTTTCTGAAAAAATAAATTCCAATGTTGATCCTATTGGTTACCTAACACCAACAACTCACAGAGTTAAATTATCTTTTTTCTTAACTAATGTACACGAAAACAAGGGCATTATGAAAGGTTTAAGAAAAATAAATGCAGCTGGATACGATAATCTTTTAGCAAAAATTAACTTACCATAACAGGCATTAAAGGCACTAGCAGCGGCTATAAATGTATCTCTAAGTACGAGAGTATTCCCAAATTGTTCAAAACCGCTGTTGTGGTCCCAATGCATAAATCTGGAGCAAAAAACGACCCGGCAAACTATCGCCCGATTTCACTGCTAACTACAATTTCGAAAATTGTTGAAAAAATTGTAAAAAAACAACTCTTGGCTTTTCTAGACAGTCATTGAAAAAAGTCAGTCTGGATTTAGAGATGGCGTTGGCACGAATGATGCATGTTCTCGTTTTTAGAGGAAGTTTTTTTAAGCTTGAACCATGGTGAGGTAACCGCAGCAGTGTTTTGTGATTTTTCGAAGGCCTTTGATTGTGTGAATCACAGAATACTGCTGGAAAAACTGAACCACTATGGCATCAGATAGAGAACAATTCATTTGTGCTGGCGGTGAGTCATTTGAATGACTAAGAGTCACACACGGCGTACCACAAAGGTCAGTACTGGTTCCAATACTGTTCCTAATTTACATCAATAACCTAGCAAATCTTCCGATATCAGGAAAGTCAACCACTTTTGCTGATAACAAAAGTGTTCTATGGAAAGGGAAAAATCAAAATAATCTAAAACAGATAATCGAGCACGATCTCGCCCTAATTAAAACCTGGTGCGAATAGTCGCACCACCACAATAAGTTGTGTTTTAACATTAATAAAACAAATATTGTATTATTTAAAGGATCTATTAAGAAGGTAAAATTAGATGATGTTCCTCTCGAACAGAAATCTATGGCAAAATATCTGGTACTACTTATAGATACACGATTGAAGTTTGAGGCACACATAGATGATCTGAATAAAAAATAAATGGACTTATGATGGATCTGATACCTTCCTAGCTAGACTATTAGCACACTTCAAGTGAAGTCATGATAATATATCAGCCTTAAAAACAGTTTTTTGTAAATATCTCAGAAAGTAAAGCTCTTACTGTATATTGATATGATGCTCCGTTAAAAAGTTTTTAATTGTCAAAAAACTGTCATTAGCGTCAATGGATGTGGACCAAAATCTAATCAGCTCGTAACAGTATCGAACACTATTTTACCTGAAAATTTTGTGAAAATCGGTTTAGCGGTTTAGGAGCTATCGTGTTACGGACAGAAATAATATACACACACACATAGACAGACATCACGACGATATTGCTAGATAGGTCAAAATGCACCTAAATAACACATTTTCGACGTTATCTCAAAAAAAAATTTTCGTCGAAAATAATACTTTATCTAGCCATTGCTACGCGGGAAGGTAACTAGTAAAAGGGTGTTTCGTTCGTTCTTTGGTACAGGAACTTGGCAAACAAACAGCAAGGATGGCGTACTACTTATGGCATCGCTTCTTGGGGATATTTCACCCAGAGATCGGTGCAGTCGGTTTTTGTCCTTCAGAAGAGAGTGGTACGGTATCTTTGAAAAAAAAGTTGCAGGGACACATGCAAACCATTATTTATTCAGGAAGAAATTCTCACTATACCATCTTTATCTTAGAGTCAGTGTGTTTCATTTATTTGTAAAGACAACCGTGCACACCAACATTTCTTAGTTAAACAAGTAACGTAGGATGATGAATTTTATCGAAAGCTTTAGAAGAGTAAGTGTACACGGCGTCAATTTGCATCCTCCCATCCAATGCCTCAGATGCGTCCTGAACGTATGGAAGTAGATTAGTAACCACCGATCTACCTTTATAAAAACCATACTGTGTATTCCCAATAACATGCTTAAACTTAAAAAATAAAAACTCTGTTGTAATTGCTTCTAACGTTTTACCAGGAATAAACAGTGTTTAAATCGGCCTATAGTTAGAAACGTCAGTTTTACCATCACCTTTGTGTACAGGTGTTATCTTGGCACATTTCCAAATGCTTGGAAAGTGCCCTTCCATTAGACTTTGTTAAAAATTATATGTAGTGGTAATAACAAAGAGTCTGCGTAAGACTTAAGCAAAATCGGTAGCAAACTATCAGGACCAGGACCTTTATTTATATCTAATTTCTTAAACTGATCTCTAATTTGATCCTCTGTAATAGTGTTTAACGTAACCGATTCGCATGGCATATCTAATGGCAATATACTTGATGCAGTAGTAGCAGATACATAAATTCTAGAAAAAAACTCTAAAAACGCTTCACAAATCTCTTCATTCATATTATAAGACATATTTTGATATTTTTCAAATTTAGGAATTAATTTTGTGCTTCTTTTGTCGTTAACAAAGCTCGAAAAAGATTTTATGTTAGTTTTTAGATTTATTTCAGTATTTTTTACGAAGTTTTTGTAATCATTTCCTATGGCTGCTCTTACTCTTTTTCTTAAATCCGAAAAGTTTACATAGTCAACAGGATTATTGTATTTTTTACATTTTTGATGAAATTTTTGTTGTATCAGTTTATTTGTATTCACAGTATACCATGTAGGATATTTGTTATTAATTATTTTCTTTGGTACATACTTAGTGACAAAACGATAAATCCGATCGTAAAAAATCTCAACACACTTCTCGACTCTTGGTCTCCAAAAAGATTCGACCATGGAATTTCAAACAAATCTTGATCCATTGCATCATAATCAGCGTATCGATATTTTAATTTCTCAACACTATATTTTAACTTGAAAGATTCTTGCACATTGGTTTGAACTAAGATATCAACACATTTATGCTGAGATGGTCTCTCTCGTACGAAAGGATCTAAACTCCGAACCACTATAAAGTTTTTAAAATTACTGAAAGCTTAATCTAAAAATCCTGTGTTATCATTAGATATGCCACTGTACTCATCAAAATTTATTAGGTTATAAAAATCAATTAAAGACTCACCATGATCTGGACACATCAGAGAATTTTTGATATTATTAAAAACCCATTTAACTTTAGAAGAATTATAGTCACCAATGGGCCACTTTCTCACTTCGGCTTAGCTTAAGTTTTAACTTAAGTGTAAGTTAAACCTTAAGTCCTAAGTAGCTTGCTGATGTTAAGATAAGTTGTAACTTGGCTAAGCAATTCACAGAACAGAAAATAGTTCAAATGCTCACTTTTGGCCTACAAAAAAAAAATACATTAAAGTATTCCGTCACTTTTGTCATTTTTTAATGGTTTGTTTTTATTTAAAAATTAAAAAAATATATTATTAAAAACTACCAATGTGTGTTTAATATATTAAATTAAACATATTACAAATAACTTTTTAAATATTTAAAAAACGGCATAAATTAAAGTTTTATACTTGTTCTAGTTAATATTATTAATAGGTAGACTGATACTTAAGTATTTGTAAAGTTTTTTACATAGGCAATATTATTGAAAACTACCTATGTATGTTAAATATATTAAATAAAATATATTACAATTAACTTTAAACATTTATTAATGATTTTTCAAGAAAAACAAAAACATTTTATTCGTCGTCTAGAGTGGCAAAATAATTAACTATCTGCTGTCTTATCATTGTGCCTTGAAACGCGGCAGGAATATTTTCCTCCCAGGCGGATATTTCAGGAACCTGATCCTATTGCATAACCCTTTCAAATAAGGAATGTTATGGCGTACTGCACACAATACACTCACTGCCAGAGTATGAATGAATGAAACGTCTTTTATTGATGTAAAAAAAAATACTCTGCCAATATATGGGCCCCTAAGCTCACACTAGGTACTATAGTTATAGTGTATGTGTGAGCTAATATAAAGAAAAATTGAAATATATTTTATTTAACTCCAGACTTAATTACCTTTTGTTTGATACCACACAAGCCATGTTTTGACTTAAACTCAATTTTGTTTTGAAATTGTAACGATTTTTTTAAACCCTAATAGCAAGTAACGTTTTTAACAAAAAAAATTAAAATACTTGTAAGACCCTGTACAAATAAAAATAAATCAAAGAATAATCCACATATATAAAAAAAACAGTATCGTCGAGGGAGCGATCCTCCGGTGTCTGCGTGTCGGGCGTTGTCCTTTGTCGCCTTGTCCACTGGACCACGGTACTTCATGATAAAATTTGTTTCAACAAGCGTTGTTTAGAGTCGCTTTACGGCACGTTCCCCACTTCGTCGTCGCGCGGCTGTACTCAGACTGATCCAAGCTGCTTTGTTCGGTCAGGGAAACCCGCCGTCTCTTTTCAAATGCACGTAGCCGAGAGAGTCAGCTACATGCGGATTCTCGATGCAGTTTAACTTCTATATGGTAACCGAACTACCTTGTTTTTGCTATAGCAAGGTCTCGTAAGATCGCAGGATTTTTGCGTGTTTCAGAGAGCATTTTAACACCGTTATAATATGTGCTAATAAGATATATTAAAAACTTATTTTAACCAAGCATAACTGCTACTCAAAATGTTGTAAAACTTACAGAAATTGTACAGTGTTTTGTAACAGAGTTAGTTTCGTGAAAAATGCTGGTGTGATTAAAAAGGTGGACCATTGTTCATTACTGGCCATTCCATTTTATCAAGCCCATTCCATTTTATGAAGCCCATTCCCTTTTATGAAGCCCATTCCATTTTATGAAGCCCATTCCATTTTATGGAGCTCGTTTTCGGGGATCCGTATATGTTTTGAAGCCCGTACATCACACATACTTTGAGCGGAAGCCCGTAATTGTTTACTGAAGTAAAAGCCATGTTGTACTAGCCGATGTTACTGCTTTCTTTTTGTTTTGCTGTCCCGTTTTGAAAGCTGTTTTGTTGAAGTACCAACCACACTACCTACTCAAATCTCTTGAGGACTCAACCTCCAGCGTGGGATTTGGCAGATAAGATTTAATACTTATTTTTACTAACCATTTTATTTAACTGTGATATATTTCTTTTTTATAGCACTGGTTATCATTTGTTAATATTTTTGGTAAACCTATTTATTGCCCTTGTTAAGATCTGGATGTTGAGTAGATGCGCATTTACCCTCCCAAGGTATTAATTTTTCTTAGGTCCCAAAAATATATTATATTTTTTTGTTTTTAGCCAAATAGGTACATACTTTTTATTTAAGTACTTCGATAATTTTTTTGTGTGGCTTGATTTTATCATCCGTGTATTTTCTTCTTACTTTTTATTAACATAAAATAATAAGATAAATTCTTTTATTGAAATAAAAATCCAACTCTTTATAAATAGAAATTAAATTACATTCTTGAGATAATAAAAATAAATAGTAACGAACATTCTGTGATAAGAAACAAGGATATAAAATAATATTTTTTATCGATAGCTATATAATTAAGTATTTAGGTTAAAAGATCCTTATATATTTATTTTTTTTGTAAATTTCCTTCTTGCAAGTCGTTTGCTGATAAAAATAATTAGAGACTATTTTTTTAAAACCTTTTGCGTTTTAATCAAACATTCACCATCTTTATTAATACGTAGTGAATAATACAAGGTTCACTAAGATCTCGATACATTCTTTCTATTTTACTTTTAAACTTGTATTGGCGCCCTTTAGGCAAAAGAAAGTTAATTTATTTCACATGAACCACGACCTCAGTCCCAACTGAGCTACCGAGAGCATTTTAGTTTGTAACAAAAAACCGTTACAGATTAGGTGGCGCCCAACGTGGGGCCCGAGCCTATAAATAAAGATTTTTTTTTTGAGTTTTTTTAAATGTTATATCCTTGGTTCATAACTAGTTAAAAAATTAAATACTTAAAAATAAATCAAGATAAATCTAAGATATTTAAATAAAGATAAATAAAGTCAAATATTATTTAATTAAAATAAATGAGAACAAATATAACCTAATAAAATTGATATAAAAATAATTTTTGCATTTATGGAGGTAAATTTTAATGCTAAAAGTAATAAGGCGGTTTTTTTTCCTTCTTATATGGCATCTAGTATAGTTTAAACATACAAATAAAATTATTTGTGTTTTTTCTTTTTAGATTGTTTTGAATTGAATATTTATAATTGTTATTTAGGGGCTCAGCAAAACGAGAGTTTTTCTTAGTGAAAAAAAAAAGGCTAAATCTAGATAGAGTTTTACCCAAAAATATTTTTAATAATTTTTTTGTTTTTTATTTTTTATTCTACGTGGCCAGTATTGAACTATATATAGATGGTACCTACCTAAAGTTTTATCAGCCATATATATTTTTTTATATAGAATTTTTTACTAACAATTTTGGTGTTGGATATTTTCGTGATTGAATCTTGAGTACGTTTTGATCAGTCTGTGCGGGGACCGATTATTCATTTTAATGTTTTTGCATACGTTCCACTAAATTAAGAGCGAGTTATGAAAACTACATTTTGAGATTTTTATTTTTTTTTATTTTTTATGCAGGGCGCTCGATGGTATTTAAAGATACTGCAGTTCGATTTTAAAGTTTTCTTTGTTGATTATACGACGATTGCGACTTAAAAAAAAAATATATAAGAATAATTTTTTTGCATTCTCTTTTTTTAAATTTTTTTGTTGCTAATTTTTTTTAATTTTAAAATGGATATCCGTGATATCGATTTAATGAGGCCTATTCATTTAACTCAACCGGAGTTATCTTATGAATTAAGAATTCGTGGAGTTATTGCTACGAGACATCAAGATGCAGCACAAAAACGAAAAATGTTAAATCGCAGAATACAAGCGGATAAAAATCGAAATCTTTCTTATTCGGATCCGCAGTATGAATTCGAAAACGAAAAAAAGGTTATCGAGGAAACCTTAGTAGCTTTAGAAGTTTTAATTTCGGAATTTGAAGGACCACAAACAGACTCTGCTTTTCAGCGCTATCGATCGCGATTAATTCATATTTCTAATCGTATTTGTCGGATTATAATCCCTCTTATAGACCAAGACTCTGTCGTTATTAATTTTAAGCAAGAAGCTTATGCAAAATATTTAGAGCTAGAAGCTAACCTTTTTGAAAAAGCTGATATTTTTGAACAAAACAACAGAGACTCGAACCTAACGTTGAACCAAACCGTTCTTCCTGCTCCAACCCCTATCGTTACCCCTGTTTTTACTCAAAGCAAGTCAATACCTGTTCATCAGTGGAATTTGTCATTTTCTGGCGAAGCAGATTATCATGTTGTTCTAGAATTTTTAGATAAAGTTGAGGAATATTGTAAGTCCCGTCGTGTTTCAAAAATAGAGTTATTCGAGAGTGCTGGAGAGTTATTTTCAGGACCTGCGCATAACTGGTTTAAATCTGCTGTTAATAGAGCTACTGATAGGGAATCATTAGTAAAAATTTTAAAAACCTATTTTTTGCCTGAAGATTTAGACGATTTAATTTGGGAGGATATTAAAGCAAGAAAACAATATAAAACAGAACCTTTTCATCTTTTTGTTGCTAATATGGAGTCATTATTTAGACATTTAGATAGACAACCCTGCGAAGCCACAAAGTTAAAATACTTAAGGAAAAATATGTGTGAATTTTATAAATCTCCTCTAGCTTTGGTCAGCATTGACTCAATCCTTTCTTTATTGGAAAACTGCCGAAAGATAGAAAATTCAAAAACGACAGATGGCTCTTCTCTTCTCGTTTCTTCTCTCCACTCAAATGATCGAGACAATTTTTGTGAACCATCAACGTCTGGTTATAACCAAAACCAGAACCATAAAAATAATTTTAAAAATACATCCTTTTTAACTGGAAATTATCGAGGCAATTTTAAAAACAATCGAGGTCGTGGCAATCAGCATGGCTATCTGAATACCAATCATAATTTAAATTACAGTAACCAGTACAATAAATTTAATTCGAACCGTGGCAGATCTTATGGAAATCATCATGACTATTCGAGTAGCAATCATCATTCGCAGTCTAACAGTCAACGTAATAATTTTAGTAATCATCGTGTCGTCGAGTAGAAATCTTCAAGATAATTTAAATCCGAGTAATAATGTGACTTCTATAAATACTTCAGATACTAATAACAATCCTAATACAGTTCAATCTAGTGACTCTTCTAAAATAGTGTGTTGGAATTGTGGATTACCCAATCATGTTTTCTCGTCATGTAAAGCTCCAAAAAATAAATTTTGTTACCGATGTGGAAAATCCAATGTAACAACTCGTGATTGCAATTGTTCAAAAAACTAGTTTCGAGGACGTTTGGTAACGGTCGACGAACTCCTTGTAATTTTAAGGCCGAGAATAATAAAAGAAAATTTTTTTGTCAGTTTGAATGGGACAATTGGAAGAAATTTGTTTATGATTTTTATAATAAAGTTAAAGTATCGGAATTTGGTAATAAAGCAAATTTAAGTACCGTTGAATCGAATTTGGTTTCTAATGATAGTTCTTTAGCTCCATTATTTGTTAGTTTACCTCATGATAATAGGCCTTATATTGAGATAAATATTTTTGATACATTAGTTACTGCACTTTTAGATAGTGGTGCAAATCACAGTGTGCTTGGCAAGAAATCTTTAGACTTAATAGCAAAATTTGAACTTGAAGTTGACAGTTTTGGGAAAAATAACCCGGTGTACACAGCTAGTGGACAACCACAAGAAGTTGTGGGTGTAATCTATTTGCCGATATGTGCTGATAATCTATGTAAGATTACAAAAGTTTTAGTTGTACCTTTATTATCGCATGGATTAATTTTGGGAAGTGACTTTTGTCGAAACTTTAACGTTAAGATTGATTTTGAGGATAATTCTTGGACAGTTTGTAGTTCTGTCAGTAATTTTGTTTTCTTTGTTTCTTCGGAGGACAAAGATACGTCTTTGGGCATTGAAAGTCAAAACTTTTCAGAAAGTGAGTTGCGAGACATCGAAAAAATTAGCTTATGAAGCTATCAGTTGTAAAGATAAACTAGGACGCACAGATAAACTTGTATTTAATATTGATACTGGAGATGCTCCACCATTCAGAGAACGACAATATCCTTTGTCACCTTTTATGATGAACATAATAAATAAAGAACTAGATGAAATGCTTGCCTTAAATGTAGTTGAACCATCACATAGCTCTTATAATTCTCCAGTCTTGTTAGTTAAGAAAGCAAACGATGAATACCGTTTCTGTTTTGACGGACGTCGTCTAAATAAAATAACAAAGCATTATGCATATCCTCTGCCTAGAGTAGATACTATTTTAAACACTTTACGTGATGCACGTTATATCTCTTCCATTGATCTTAGAAAAGCTTTTTGGCAGATACCCCTGCACCCTGATTGTAAAGAAAAAACTGCTTTCTCTGTACCAGGTCGTGGTCTATTCCATTTTAATGTTGTTTCGTTCGGTTTACGTAACTCTGCTCAATGTCAGCAAAGTTTAATGGATAAAGTTTTAACCCCGAAGCTTTCTCCTAAGGTGTTTTGCTATTTGGATGACATAATTGTTACTTCCAGTAGTTTTTATGAACATATTTCACTGTTATATGAAGTGTTAGAAAAATTGAAAAATGCAAATTTAACTGTTAACCTTGAGAAATGGACTGCTCGGGATTACGTACCGACAGTGACAAGGTTGCTGCTATAGTGAATTTTCCTCAGTGTAAAACTACTACTGAAATCAAACGTTTTGTTGGTATGGCTTCTTGGTATAGAAAGTTTATTAAGGGCTTTTCTACTCTTGTTTCACCGTTGAACGATTTGTTGAAAGGTAAAAAGAAAGGTCAAACTGTGAAATGGACTCCTGACGCGGATAGTGCTTTTATTAAGTTAAAAGAGGCTCTGGTCTCTGCTCCAATTTTATGCAGCCCCGATTTTGATATTCCTTTTATTATTCAGGCTGATGCTTCTAATACCGGTTTGGGCGGTGTGCTTTTGCAAGAAATAGATGGCTCAGAAAGAGTTATAGCTTACGCTAGTAGATCTTTATCTCGAACAGAACGTAATTATACTGTGACTGAAAGAGAATGTCTTGCTGTAATTTTTTCCTTATCAAAATTTAGGCCCTATGTGGAGGGTACGGCAAATCTAAAAATTATTACCGATCACTATTCACTTTTATGGTTAAATAACATGAAAGAACCAACTGGAAGATTAGCGAGATGGGCCGTTCAATTGCAACAGTATGATTATACTATTACTCATAGAAAAGGATCATTAAATGTAGTTCCAGATTGTTTGTCCAGGATCCCTTCTGATAATCTAGTTAATAACGACCATGAGAATGTTGATGTTTTAGCTTTGA
Organism: Aspidapion aeneum; assembly: GCA_963576565.1. NCBI lineage: Eukaryota > Metazoa > Arthropoda > Insecta > Coleoptera > Brentidae > Aspidapion > Aspidapion aeneum. The sequence continues at coordinate 71,648,704 of OY755039.1, read as the reverse complement.
CTAATTTTGAGACACAGAAATTAGATATCCGTTTAGAAAACCTTGACCCTTTTTATTTAAAGATGCAACAAGATATTTTATCAAAACCTGAAAAATTTCCTAATTGGTGCGTTAAAAATAATTTTGTTTACAAGCACGTTCCCTTAAAAACTAAATTTAAATCTAATTTGACCCCCTGGAAAATTTTAGTTCCAAAAAGTCAAGTTCAAGAAATAATTAGAAAACATCATGACACCGTTGTAGCAGGTCACTTTGGATTTTTTAAGACCATTAGTAGAATTCAGGAAACTTATTATTGGAAAGAAATCAGAAAAGATGTAGCTAAATATATCAGATCTTGTGTAGTATGTGGAGAACAAAAGGCATCAAATGAAGCTAGAATGGGTTTAATGGGTGCTGAGAGGTCTTGTAACTTTCCATTTCAAATTATTGCAGTAGATATTATCGGTCCTCTGCCTAGAAGTCGTTCTGGTTTTAGTCACTTGTTAGTTGTGGGCGATTGGTTTTCTAAATATACAATATTACATCCTTTAAGAAAAGCTGAAGCAAGTAAGATTTGTCAGTTCATGGAAAAGGAAATATTTTTGGTACATTGAGTACCCCAATTTATTATCTGCGACAATGGCAGCCAGTTCGCTGGAAAGGTTTTTAAGAAAATGGCCGAAAAATATGAAGTTCAGAAAATTTGGTTTAATGCTCGTTATCATCCCCAGACTAATTTTGTTGAAAGGTCAAATAGAGTAGTTGGTACAGCTATACGTAGCTATATTAAAGAGCATAGAGATTGGGATCAACACTTGACAGAGATACAATTTGCTATTAATTCATCGGTTCATGAAGTTACACAGTTTAGCCCTAATTTTAAGAATTTTGGTCGCAATGTTCCTATTACGGGAAAGTATTATGGTGAAATTATAGATACTGAAGATCTTGAACTTTTGTCCAGAGAGCGCGTTGAGTTTTGTGATAATTTAAAAGGACTTTCGGAGATTTATGAAAATGTTAAGAAAAAGCTTCATCAAGCATATGAGAGAAATAAACGCCAATATAATTTGAGAAAACGCGATGTCTGACGCATCAAATCAATTTGCTGCCAAATTGGCAAAGAAATATGTTCTATGCAAGATTTCTAAAAAGATATCTCGATTAATATATCGGCTAGTTCATATTGACGGTTCTGATGCAGGCGAATGGCACATTAAGGATTTGAAGCCTTATCTTGGTTCGAATTCTGACGTTTCCGTAGGCTCTGATAATTAGTTTTGAGTATTTTGTAGGCGGTTGAATGTTATTTTTGAAAGGAAAAATTGAAAATTAAGTACCGAGTTACATGTTTTAGAGTGACCAGAATTTTGAGTAAAGATACAAATAAGTTTCGTAGTGAAGAAGTGTATTTGGGTACCCTAGTCATTTGCGAATTTCCCCTGTGTAATACTGCAGTCGATTCCCCATTAGCTTATTGATATTGTTTAAGGTATGTAGTTTCGATATCTTCGATTTTTGAGTATGAGCAATTTGGTTATCATGTTTTAGTTGCCTTGTGAAGTCTTTGTAGATTAGTCCCTACTTATTTTGTCCCTTTCCTAATTTAGACTGACCGATAGTGACTCCAATTTTGCCGGGTGATACACGAAAGATATCAAGCTTCTATAAAGAATCATTCCAAGGAACCCCTATTTGCACATAAAATGAATTTGTGTATGCTCATAAATACCTTTAGTAATGAATACCTGGCAAGTATTTGTTTCATGGCAACTTTCTCTTAAGTTAATTTTTTTTTACCACTTAGGTTAATAGTTTGTTAGTATAGATGTACAATTTAATCCTATGGAAATATTCTTGTTTCTAACTTCCCATTTTTAACTAGTAGTATCCATACTGCATAAATAAAATTTGTTTTCCCCAAATTTTATTCTTTTAGGAGAGGGGTGGTGTAACGATTTTTTTTTAACCCTAATAGCAAGTAACGTTTTTAACAAAAAAAATTAAAATACTTGTAAGACCCTGTACAAATAAAAATAAATCAAAGAATAATCCACATATATAAAAAAAAGACAGTATCGTCGAGGGAGCGATCCTCCGGTGTCTGCGTGTCGGGCGTTGTCCTTTGTCGCCTTGTCCACTGGACCACGGTACTTCATGATAAAATTTGTTTCAACAAGCGTTGTTTAGAGTCGCTTTACGGCACGTTCCCCACTTCATCGTCGCGCGGCTGTACTCAGACTGAGCCAAGCTGCTTTGTTCGGTCAGGGAAACCCGCCGTCTCTTTTCAAATGCACGTAGCCGAGAGAGTCAGCTACATGCGGATTCTCGATGCAGTTTAACTTCTATATGGTAACCGAACTACCTTGTTTTTGCTATAGCAAGGTCTCGTTAGATCGCAGGATTTTTGCGTGTTTCAGAGAGCATTTTAACACCGTTATAATATGTGCTAATAAAATATATTAAAAACTTATTTTAACCAAGCATAACTGCTACTCAAAATGTTGTAAAACTTACAGAAATTGTACAGTGTTTTGTAACAGAGTTAGTTTCGTGAAAAATGCTGGTGTGATTAAAAAGGTGGACCATTGTTCATTACTGGCCATTCCATTTTATCAAGCCCATTCCATTTTATGAAGCCCATTCCCTTTTATGAAGCCCATTCCATTTTATGAAGCCCATTCCATTTTATGGAGCTCGTTTTCGGGGATCCGTATATGTTTTGAAGCCCGTACATCACACATACTTTGAGCGGAAGCCCGTAATTGTTTACTGAAGTAAAAGCCATGTTGTACTTGCCGATGTTACTGCTTTCTTTTTGTTTTGCTGTCCCGTTTTGAAATCTGTTTTGTTGAAGTACCAACCACACTACCTACTCAAATCTCTTGAGGACTCAACCTCCAGCGTGGGATTTGGCAGATAAGATTTAATACTTATTTTTACTAACCATTTTATTTAACTGTGATATATTTCTTTTTTATAGCACTGGTTATCATTTGTTAATATTTTTGGTAAACCTATTTATTGCCCTTGTTAAGATCTGGCAACAATGCACCCTTGTTGAGTAGATGCGCATTTACCCTCCCAAGGTATTAATTTTTTTAGGTCCCAAAAATATATTATATTTTTTTGTTTTTAGCCAAATAGGTACATACTTTTTATTTAGGTACTTCGATAATTTTTTTGTGTGGCTTGATTTTATCGTCCGTGTATTTTCTTCTTACTTTTTATTAACATAAAATAATAAGATAAATTCTTTTATTGAAATAAAAAACCAACTCTTTATAAATAGAAATTAAATTACATTCTTGAGATAATAAAAATAAATAGTAACGAACATTCTGTGATAAGAAACAAGGATATAAAATAATATTTTTTATCGATAGCTATATAATTAAGTATTTAGGTTAAAAGATCCTTATATATTTATTTTTTTTGTAAATTTCCTTCTTGCAAGTCGTTTGCTGATAAAAATAATTAGAGACTATTTTTTTTAAACCTTTTGCGTTTTAATCAAACATTCACCATCTTTATTAATACGTAGTGAATAATACAAGGTTCACTAAGATCTCGATACATTCTTTCTATTTTACTTTTAAACTTGTATTGGCGCCCTTTAGGCAAAAGAAAATTTATTTCACATGAATATTATTGAGTTTTTTTTTTGAGGTGAACACCACGACCTCAGTCCCAACTGAGCTACCGAGAGCATTTTAGTTTGTAACAAAAAACCGTTACAAAATTCACCCCCACCCTTAAAGAAAACAATAACTATAATGTATTTTGTTAAACTCCGGACTCAATTACCTTTCGTTTGACATCACACACGCCATATTTTCACTTAAACTCTAATTTTTGAAATATACCCCCACCCTTTTTTAAAATAAATTAAAATGTATTTTGTTTAACTCCAGACTCAATTACCTTTCGTTTGATATCACACGCGCCGTATTTTCACATAAACTCTAATTTTTGAAATCTACCCCAACCCTTTTATTTGGTTTGTGTTTGGTGGATTTTGTTCATTTTTAAATGGGACCATCTCGACCCAAGACCCAGCCTAGGTACCAAATATCATTAAAATCGCCCAAGCGGTTTTTGAGTTATGCGCGTTGGTCGTTACAGACAGACATACAGACATACAGACATACAGACATACGGACAGACAGACAGACAGACATACAGACAGACAGACAGACAGACGGCGCAACAAAAAAGTTTCAAAATCATCTGAAACGCAAAGATAAATAAAATTTTTTGAAATCGGAGCAACTTTTTTTTTCTCGAAAAAATTAAGATCACCATAGCTCACACTACTATAATAGTATAGTATATGTGTGAGCTAATAATTTGCTATAAGGGCAATGTGTTAGCCAAGGAAAAATAGTATAGTTAATTCTTTGTTCAACACATTGCTTCCTCAAGACAAAGGTGAATAAGAAAGAAAACATCTATCAAAAATTTTAAAAATATACAGGGTGTATTATTAAAATAAGGACCCAATGGCCATCTTGCGTGTAAGGTGTGATCTTTAAAAATACTCTGCCAATATATGGGCCCCTAAGCTCACACTAGGTACTATGTAAACTGAAATATATTTTATTCAACTCCACACTAAATTACCTTTTGTTTGATACCACACAAGCCATGTTTTGACTTAAACTCAAATTTTTTAAATCCACCCCCACCCTTAAGAAAAACAAAAACTAAAATGTATTTTGTTGAACTCCGGACTTAATTACCTTTCGTTTGATATCACACACGCCATATTTTCACTTAAACTCTAATTTTTGAAATATACTCCCACCCTTTTTTTAAAATAAATTAAAATGTGTTTTGTTTAACTCCAGACTCAATTACCTTTCGTTTGATATCACACACGCCATATTTTCACATAAACTCTAATTTTTGAAATCTATCCCCACCCTTTTATTTGTTTTGTGTTCGGGGGATTTTGTTCATTTTTAAATGGGACCATCTCGACCCAAGACCCAGCCCAGATACCAAATTTCATTGAAATCAGCCAAGCGGACAGACAGACAGACAGACAGACAGACAGACAGACAGACAGACAGACAGACAGACAGACAGACAGACAGACAGACAGACAGACAGACAGACAGACAGACAGACAGACAGACAGACAGACAGACAGACAGACAGACAGACAGACAGACAGACAGACAGACAGACAGACAGACAGACAGACAGACAGACAGACAGACAGACAGACAGACAGACAGACAGACAGACAGACAGACAGACAGACAGACAGACAGACAGACAGACAGACAGACAGACAGACAGACAGACAGACAGACAGACAGACAGACAGACAGACAGACAGACAGACAGACAGACAGACAGACAGACAGACAGACAGACAGACAGACAGACAGACAGACAGACAGACAGACAGACAGACAGACAGACAGACAGACAGACAGACAGACAGACAGACAGACAGACAGACAGACAGACAGACAGACAGACAGACAGACAGACAGACAGACAGACAGACAGACAGACAGACAGACAGACAGACAGACAGACAGACAGACAGACAGACAGACAGACAGACAGACAGACAGACAGACAGACAGACAGACAGACAGACAGACAGACAGACAGACAGACAGACAGACAGACAGACAGACAGACAGACAGACAGACAGACAGACAGACAGACAGACAGACAGACAGACAGACAGACAGACAGACAGACAGACAGACAGACAGACAGACAGACAGACAGACAGACAGACAGACAGACAGACAGACAGACAGACAGACAGACAGACAGACAGACAGACAGACAGACAGACAGACAGACAGACAGACAGACAGACAGACAGACAGACAGACAGACAGACAGACAGACAGACAGACAGACAGACAGACAGACAGACAGACAGACAGACAGACAGACAGACAGACAGACAGACAGACAGACAGACAGACAGACAGACAGACAGACAGACAGACAGACAGACAGACAGACAGACAGACAGACAGACAGACAGACAGACAGACAGACAGACAGACAGACAGACAGACAGACAGACAGACAGACAGACAGACAGACAGACAGACAGACAGACAGACAGACAGACAGACAGACAGACAGACAGACAGACAGACAGACAGACAGACAGACAGACAGACAGACAGACAGACAGACAGACAGACAGACAGACAGACAGACAGACAGACAGACAGACAGACAGACAGACAGACAGACAGACAGACAGACAGACAGACAGACAGACAGACAGACAGACAGACAGACAGACAGACAGACAGACAGACAGACAGACAGACAGACAGACAGACAGACAGACAGACAGACAGACAGACAGACAGACAGACAGACAGACAGACAGACAGACAGACAGACAGACAGACAGACAGACAGACAGACAGACAGACAGACAGACAGACAGACAGACAGACAGACAGACAGACAGACAGACAGACAGACAGACAGACAGACAGACAGACAGACAGACAGACAGACAGACAGACAGACAGACAGACAGACAGACAGACAGACAGACAGACAGACAGACAGACAGACAGACAGACAGACAGACAGACAGACAGACAGACAGACAGACAGACAGACAGACAGACAGACAGACAGACAGACAGACAGACAGACAGACAGACAGACAGACAGACAGACAGACAGACAGACAGACAGACAGACAGACAGACAGACAGACAGACAGACAGACAGACAGACAGACAGACAGACAGACAGACAGACAGACAGACAGACAGACAGACAGACAGACAGACAGACAGACAGACAGACAGACAGACAGACAGACAGACAGACAGACAGACAGACAGACAGACAGACAGACAGACAGACAGACAGACAGACAGACAGACAGACAGACAGACAGACAGACAGACAGACAGACAGACAGACAGACAGACAGACAGACAGACAGACAGACAGACAGACAGACAGACAGACAGACAGACAGACAGACAGACAGACAGACAGACAGACAGACAGACAGACAGACAGACAGACAGACAGACAGACAGACAGACAGACAGACAGACAGACAGACAGACAGACAGACAGACAGACAGACAGACAGACAGACAGACAGACAGACAGACAGACAGACAGACAGACAGACAGACAGACAGACAGACAGACAGACAGACAGACAGACAGACAGACAGACAGACAGACAGACAGACAGACAGACAGACAGACAGACAGACAGACAGACAGACAGACAGACAGACAGACAGACAGACAGACAGACAGACAGACAGACAGACAGACAGACAGACAGACAGACAGACAGACAGACAGACAGACAGACAGACAGACAGACAGACAGACAGACAGACAGACAGACAGACAGACAGACAGACAGACAGACAGACAGACAGACAGACAGACAGACAGACAGACAGACAGACAGACAGACAGACAGACAGACAGACAGACAGACAGACAGACAGACAGACAGACAGACAGACAGACAGACAGACAGACAGACAGACAGACAGACAGACAGACAGACAGACAGACAGACAGACAGACAGACAGACAGACAGACAGACAGACAGACAGACAGACAGACAGACAGACAGACAGACAGACAGACAGACAGACAGACAGACAGACAGACAGACAGACAGACAGACAGACAGACAGACAGACAGACAGACAGACAGACAGACAGACAGACAGACAGACAGACAGACAGACAGACAGACAGACAGACAGACAGACAGACAGACAGACAGACAGACAGACAGACAGACAGACAGACAGACAGACAGACAGACAGACAGACAGACAGACAGACAGACAGACAGACAGACAGACAGACAGACAGACAGACAGACAGACAGACAGACAGACAGACAGACAGACAGACAGACAGACAGACAGACAGACAGACAGACAGACAGACAGACAGACAGACAGACAGACAGACAGACAGACAGACAGACAGACAGACAGACAGACAGACAGACAGACAGACAGACAGACAGACAGACAGACAGACAGACAGACAGACAGACAGACAGACAGACAGACAGACAGACAGACAGACAGACAGACAGACAGACAGACAGACAGACAGACAGACAGACAGACAGACAGACAGACAGACAGACAGACAGACAGACAGACAGACAGACAGACAGACAGACAGACAGACAGACAGACAGACAGACAGACAGACAGACAGACAGACAGACAGACAGACAGACAGACAGACAGACAGACAGACAGACAGACAGACAGACAGACAGACAGACAGACAGACAGACAGACAGACAGACAGACAGACAGACAGACAGACAGACAGACAGACAGACAGACAGACAGACAGACAGACAGACAGACAGACAGACAGACAGACAGACAGACAGACAGACAGACAGACAGACAGACAGACAGACAGACAGACAGACAGACAGACAGACAGACAGACAGACAGACAGACAGACAGACAGACAGACAGACAGACAGACAGACAGACAGACAGACAGACAGACAGACAGACAGACAGACAGACAGACAGACAGACAGACAGACAGACAGACAGACAGACAGACAGACAGACAGACAGACAGACAGACAGACAGACAGACAGACAGACAGACAGACAGACAGACAGACAGACAGACAGACAGACAGACAGACAGACAGACAGACAGACAGACAGACAGACAGACAGACAGACAGACAGACAGACAGACAGACAGACAGACAGACAGACAGACAGACAGACAGACAGACAGACAGACAGACAGACAGACAGACAGACAGACAGACAGACAGACAGACAGACAGACAGACAGACAGACAGACAGACAGACAGACAGACAGACAGACAGACAGACAGACAGACAGACAGACAGACAGACAGACAGACAGACAGACAGACAGACAGACAGACAGACAGACAGACAGACAGACAGACAGACAGACAGACAGACAGACAGACAGACAGACAGACAGACAGACAGACAGACAGACAGACAGACAGACAGACAGACAGACAGACAGACAGACAGACAGACAGACAGACAGACAGACAGACAGACAGACAGACAGACAGACAGACAGACAGACAGACAGACAGACAGACAGACAGACAGACAGACAGACAGACAGACAGACAGACAGACAGACAGACAGACAGACAGACAGACAGACAGACAGACAGACAGACAGACAGACAGACAGACAGACAGACAGACGGCGCAACAAAAAAGTTTCAAAATCATCTGAAACGCAAAGATTATAAAATTTTTTTAAATCGGAGCAACTTTTTTTTTCTCGAAAAAATTAGGATTACCATAGCTCACACTACTATAGTATAGTTTATGTGTGAGCTAATATACATCAACAAGGCGAGATTTAGCTTTTTTTCTCGGTGGAGAACAATTGCTACTCTTACATCTAACGTTTTAAGTAGACTATTTTTATATAACAACTTAATAAATAATTTATACTGTAATTAATAAATATTTAATTATTTTTAACTTAAATTTAAATAAGAAATATGCTCCTATATATGTAAGCAAAATTACTGAACCTACAGACGAAGACAAAGGAAATTTATTTGCCGAGATATTATACTGGTTATCAAAGTTATATTAGTTCACCATTCAAAAGCAACAATTTAGTTTTTGTTTTAAACTTTTCAATAGGCAGTGCTGCCAGATTATTCGATAATTTATTATAAATATGTGGCGCATTATAAGAAAAGCTTGATTTAAAAGATGAAGTTTTATGTTTTGGCAATTGAAGTAACTGCGAAAGTCTCAGATGTCTATTATGATACTGTGACCTAAATTTTAATTTTTTTGCCAGGTATGAAGGAGTTTGTGTCTTAAGTATTTTATGTGTAAACACCAGAAAATGGTGTTTACGCCTTTCTTCCATTTTTAGCCAATTCAGTTCCTGAAACGTATGCGAAATATGATCATATTTACGTAATCCAACTATTAATCGAGAGCAAATTGAATGCGTCTTTTTTCATTTTCAGTTAGACAATTTCCGTAAACAACATCACAAAAATTAAAATGTGACAAAACCAATAAGTTTAATAAGAATTGTTTATTGGCATATATCAGTTTAAGAGACGCGTATGCTCTTTTTAACATTAAAGAAACATGTGTGTTAAACTTTAAATGTGGGTCCATATGCAGACCAACATGCCTAGCATTTTCTTTCTCTTGTTTAAGAATATTGTTTTGAATACGAACATTAAATTTTTGTTCAACTTGCCTAATTTTATTTTTGGATCCAAACAGCATAAACTTGCATTTTTCTGAATTAAGCTTTAGGGAGTTTTTCTCCGATAAGCTTGAATTATGATCAAGGTCTAAATTAAGTAGATGATTAGGTTGTTGTAGATTTTTGGGGTCAACTTCTATATAGATCTCCGTGTCATCAGCAAATGATTGAGCCTGACGAATTATGTCTGCAAGGTATATGTTAAAAAGTAGAGGCCCGAGTATTGACCCCTGGGGTACACCTGATAGTACATCCTCTTTTTCAGAGATATCATCATTAAATATTACCTGCTGTAGTCTGCTAGTTAAATATTCGTTAAAAAATAAACAAGATTTATGATCAAAACCGTAGTATTTTAGTTTCTGCAACATTAGTTGATGGTCAATCGTGTCAAATGCCTTCGAAAAATCGAACAGTACCACTGCCATAACCTTTTTATTATCTATACTAGTAAAAATTTCATCAACCACTCTGGTTAGTGCAGTGGCAACATCATGACCCTGTCGAAAGCCTGACTGATATTCAGAAAGAATATTATTTTTTGTTACGTAATCATAAACCTGCTTATAAACTAGCTTCTCAAGAATCTTATCGATCGTAAATCATTTAAAGAGTCAAGAGTTTGCTTCTTGGGAAGCGGTATTATATTGGAAGTTTTCCATGCCTTTGGAAAAAAGGGGTCAATAAAATGCTCACAATACCTCAACATAAATAATGAAACATCATCAAATCATCAAACAAGCAAGGGGATCGCATTGCTTTTGAGGCATCGCATAGCCTCTAAGATATTATTTTTACTGATTAGTTGAAATTGAAATGATTTGTCAGAGAAAGAAAGATTTTCGAACTGATGACGATCAACGGCAAAGTTTTGTTTAAATATTGATGCAAAGTGGCTGTTGATTTCTGATGCTGTTGAAAAGTCTTTGGGAATTGTTTGGTTATTTTTAGTCCTTACAATGTTTAAGGATTTGAGAGCCTTCCATCTCTCTTTATGGGTACCCTGTGAGCAAACTGCATTCAAGTAGGCTTTCTTCTACTGTCGGATTAAACTTAAAGCTGCATTCCGGAGCTCTTTAAACTTCTGTCCATCCAAATTACTTTTTGTTCTTTTGTACTTACATTTAGCAGCGTCTTTTCTCTTAATTAATTTTTTTAGCTCCGGTGACATCCAGGGAACAGGAGGCTTGCTTACTCTTGCTGTTTTTCTAGGCGCATGAGTATTAAATGTTTCGTTAATCAATTTAGTGAGCGTTTGTACTTTGCAGTCGATATCATCAGTCTGGTAGATTTGATAAAAGTTTTTGTTTAAAAGATCGCGTCGAAAATTATTAAAATTAAAGTTAATAAAGCATCTGTCAGTGACAGTTTTTTGCAGGAATTTGGGTTTTTTAATGGACAAAGTACAAAAGACAAGTTTATGATCCGAAATATAGAGTAGTTTCAAGTTTCAGCCTACATCCATATGCCAAAATGGGGAGTCTTCTTTTTATAATTCCATTAACTCTCTCAATAAGGGCCCTTGTTCTTATGTGTGCTTCATTATAACTCTCTTCTGCTCTATTTGCTGAATTTGGTATGGGGGTTAACAAGTATGGCCTTCTAAAATACCCACTGTCACCTAAAAAAACTCAATTTATAAACAAAGAAGCTCCCACAATGAATATGGAGAAATATTTTAATTTAAAAAGCCCTCTCAACAAAGTTTTGTGACCTTCCTTCATTAAAACATAGTTTTTCCCCACCCCTAAAAAAAAAAATTTTAAAAAATTATTTTTTTTCAAAAAAATATTTATTGACCGTTCAAAAAATGTTTTTTTTGGGAGGGGTATTTTCTATTTCGCTTGGGTTCGGTAAGTAAATTAAGGTAACCATACGTGGTCGCGGTGCATGGAGGTTCAGTAAGGCCTGCCAACATTTTGGAATACATACGTACAAACCCAGAATTAAACTTTTGTTTTTAGTAAATAAATAAATATTACTAAAAAATGTACCTACTGGTCATAGGGGTGCTCAATCATAGGCTCAATCAGGTGCAGCAAATAGAGGGCAGTATCTTTATGAAGATGAAATCGCTTTCGAAATTCAGCCTCATTATAACTATTAAAATAGTCAAAGCGTAGAAATCGTCTCCTCGGAATTCCGTTTATCACGAACTCTAGCTCAATGTCTTCTTTATCGTCTCGAACTAATTCAATTTTCTAAAGCAACACAAAGACACTAACATAATTATTTTAAAATTATATAAATCGACCTTGAAAGCATCTGGTAAAAAAAAATATACTGAAAAGCTGAACTATATTAGCTACCTACCTTTTTAGACTTAATGAAAACAACACCGAGCACCAAAGATAAACAATTTACTTCTTTTTTTCAATGAAAACAATGAAAAAAGCAAACAAAAATAAACGTTTTTGCCACTTAAGTCCTCAAATTCGAGCTCTTAAGTATAAGTGCTGAATACGTACTTAAGTTCCAATTTGACAGCTCCTGCAAGCACTTAAGTCTAAGTTATAACTTCATCCAAAGTGAGAAAGTGGCCCAATAACACACTTTTTATTTTGATGGAGTACAACACTATGTATTTTATTTAAATGCGCACTCTACACTAGCTTCAGGGGGTGCATATACACAACATATTAGAACCGATACCGACGATGACATTTTTATTTCTACCCATAAGTACACACACCTACAGACAGACATCACGACGATATTGCTAAGATAGCTCAAAATAGACCCAAATAACACATTTTCGGAGTTATCTAAAAAAAAATTTTTTTGTCAAAAATAATATTTTCTCCAGCCATTGAGGCGCGGGACAGGAAGGTAAAAAAGGCGACTGCATAAGAAAAATAATAATTACTAACTTTATGTAATACCTAAAAAACTAAGACTGACAGATAAAATTAGACACTTGAATTCAAAAACACTCTATATAAAATTTTAAAAGCATACAAGCAATTTGTCTTCGATAGAAGCAGTAAGTATGCAAAATTTGGTTCAAATTGGTTACTGCGTTTTAAAGTTATTGATTTCTTTTGAAATAACTTCTTTTGAGAATATCTCCTTATAGAGTAAATCAGCAAATCTGAAAAGCTTATCAACTCCAATACAATACCGAACAATTTGATTAAAATCGAGTGAAGCGTTTTCAAGTTATCCGACCAATAAAAAAAAAGCGTGACAGATTGACACACAGGCAGACGGAAATGCGGAAATGTATTTTTTAGCATTAGAGGACCTAATTTGTAAAGATAAATCAAAATTTGGATGTGTAGTTTTTTGGCAAATAAAATACCCTCGCTAGGGAAGTATAAAGCAATTTACAACAAAATGAAATTTTCATAACCAAAAAAGTTTTAGCTCTTTTCCCAAAATACAGACTTTTATGTTTTATGCTTAAAAAAGGCTTGCTGTATCAAGATTTAATTTCAGGATTTCATCTTGAAATTCGAGCCTCGCAAGCGGGGGTGGGTTTTTTGGATCCCCCTAGAAATACCTAAAACCCCTCAAAAACCATTAATTTAGATTCAACGCTTGAAGTTCATGCTGATGCTAGTATATTTAATTTTCATTAAGATTTAAACCATAAATAAATGTGTGAGCGATTCCTCAAAAAGGGAATATTTTTTCACGTATACTACCCGGGAGTTTCGGTCTTGTTGAGCACTCCTCAGTACCAGCGAACCAGTGTTAAGAGACGAAAAATAGTGATGATGATATCTGAAAACAAAGTATGAAACGTGGAGGTACTAATATTCCCCTTTTGAGGATTCGGGCACGAACTTATTTTTACCTTCTTTTCGACGAAAAAACTTTTTGAGATAATGCCGAAAATGTGTTAGGTATCTCGTAAACCGCTAAACCGATTTTCAAGAAATGTTTGGGTAAAATAATGTAGAATACTATAAAGAGCTGATAAATTTTGGTTAAAATTCATTAATATGGTAGAATAAATTTTTTCAATAATTTGTGATATTATTAAAAAATTGTACGATCTTGCGTTTCAGAGATATTTACAAAAACTGTTCTCAAAACTGATATAGCCTGGCCGGGGTTCTAGAGGATATTTTTAAGGTCTTAGATTAGGGAGAGATAGGCATCAAAGTAAACGGACAGTACTTGAGCCACCTAAGATATGCTGATGATATATATCGCTTTAATAACAGATAATAAAGAAGAACTGATAAAAATGTTTAAAGAACTAAATACAGCAGCTTAAAATATAGGCTTGCGTATGAACCACACTAAAACTAAAACCACAACACAGATGAAGATGTCACGATCAGAATAAACCAAAAGAAAATCGAACAAGTAGAGGAGTATAATATACCTGGGTGTTAGCTCCCGCTAAATTTCGCGGTTGTTTGTAAATTTTAAAACCACACAATTGGATGACGGACAGAGTACATTTTTCGCGCATTGGACATGCGCACCAAGAATCAGGGAGATCCTTTTTCAACCGCCTCGAGAAAATGGCGTGTTAATTTCTTTCTCCAACTATTTCTAATTTCTACACTTAAAAGTGCTCGATTTTGGTGTACTGAAGCATAGAACTAGAAACTTCAGCCCTTCAGCTACGTGGTGCCATCATTAGATCAAGACAGGGCCCCTTGGAACGTGGAGAAATTGGCTGCAAACTGGTGAGTGCTTTGTTTCTGATTTCCGTTGTGTGGTACCAACAATTAACCTATGGACCTTAATTATTTCGTGATTTCATATCAATATATTTATGTTTGTTCGCGCTTTCCTTAATTAAAATATATACAGTCCACTGCAGTTATCGTTTTTCTACCTGCGGGCAAACATAAGTGTTCCTTCGACCCGAATTATGTAAATTTTACTCCATACGACGGTATTAATAAGTCGGCCATTTTTCACACACGGCGATCACACGGCCTTGAATTTTGCCAATCGTATTGAACCGAGAGAGATTTTCGTTCGACCTTCGGTGTCGGCGCAGTTCACCTGTTTTCGGTCCGCTGCTATGGTAACGCAGGGTCTACCGCGTGGTCATTCAGTAAACAAAAATCGAGAAGCAATCAAAACAAACAAGCACGATTTCTATGATTAGATGTGTTCCATATCATTTCGATATTTAAAACAATTTTCATCAATTGCAATAAATTAGTGCATATTTTCGACAATTCGTCATTTTTCTAATTCAGAAGCAATAATTTAGCGTTAATTGTATATTTACCGACATTTCTGTGATTAGATGTGTTCCATATCATTTCGATATTTAAAACAATTTTCATCAATTGCAATAAATTAGTGCATATTTTCGACAATTCGTCATTTTTCTAATTCAGAAGCATTAATTTAGCGTTAATTGTATATTTACCGACAATTTCGTCATTTCAAAGGTAAAAATCATATCTATCAAAAAAGCCGTGCAAACGCGTAAGGGTTTTTTATCTGCGATCACCGAGTGTTATGTGTTTTCACAGACCGCGGCAACGGACGCAAAAGCGAGAAACGAGTTTCAAGTGAGGTATTCCGATTTGGATGAAACCTTTGATAAGTGCATGCTGGCACATAATGATGTCATTATGTTGATAGACGACTCGGACGACGAGGAGTTTAAAACGCAAGATGCGATCCTTTCAGAAGCTCGTAAATATTTTTATGCGTGTAAGGGGGTTTACTCTAAAATATTTCCGGTTGAGGCCCCATCCTTTTCGGGATCATATGTTCGACAAAACGAAACTCCAAATCTCAAAGAGTTAAGTATTCCCATATTTCGAGGTGATAAAAAATTATGGCCAAGCTTTTTCGATCTTTTTAATAACATTATAGATCAAAATCAAAGTCTAAGTAACGTTCGAAAACTTCAATATTTATTTTCATATCTTGAGGATGAGCCTTTAAAATTGATATCAGGGATTAGCTTATCTGATCAAAATTATAAAATTGCTTACGACAAATTAGTCAATAGATATCAAAACAAGCGAGACCTCGCAAATGAAGCTTTAAGCACAATTATGAACTCTACCTTAAAAAACGAGTCAGCTAAAGAATTGCGTAATTTAATTGACACCTTTTCAGAATCCCTAGAAATTTTAAAATCACTTAGCTTTGACGTTGACAGTTGGGACTTTATTATTTTTTTCATTTTGTTAGAAAAATTGGATATTCCGACGCGTTCAAATTTCGAAATGAGTCACGCCAATACTAATACCGAAATTCCCACTTTTCAGTCACTTTTTCAATTTCTAGAAAAAAGATGTAAAGTTTTGGAATCACTTCCTCAATCAACAGCACCCAAAAAGGTGCCTACCTATCAAAATTCAAATTCTATGCAAAATCAGTTTGGGCAAAAGCCTACCTATAAATCATCCAATTCGCCTTTTATAGGACTGGCTGGCACCTCAACTAATTCAAGTACGGGAATAAAATGTTTCCGGTGTAATCAAGGTCACGTGCTTTCGAAATGTCAAACATTTCTTGACCTCTCGCCTATCGATCGCCTAACTTTCGTCAAGCAGAAAAAATTATGTCTAGCGTGTTTTCATCCCTCACATGGGGTAGACACGTGCAAATCAAAATATTCATGCAGGACTTGCAATAGTAAAAGGCACCACACTTTAACTCATATCTTAGAAACTAAGCAAGAGTCTGGAAGCCAAGATACTAGTCCTGTCATTCACACACCACCTGTCAATAATCTTCATGTGTCATTAAATACCTCAGGACCTTCAGGTACCTTTCTTTTATGCACCGCCATAATAGATGTTATGGACGGTTGCGGAAATTTTCAACCTGTAAGGACACTGCTTGATTCTGGATCACAGACAGGATTCATCAGTGAAAAGTGTATTCAGCGTCTTAATCCTAGGCGAAGTTACACCACTGAAATATTCGGATTAAATCAGATGTCTTCTTTTACTTCCAAAGGGCTCGTTCAATGTCACATTAATCCACAAGGACAGGTCACTCCTTTACTTAATTTCGAAGCAATTGTCGTTCCACAATTATGTTCCAATATGCCTACATTCACTTTGAACGATAATCAGTGGAAACACTTGGAAAACCTTAAACTTGCCGACCCATCTTATTTCAAATCTAGACCTGTGGACCTAGTTATTGGTTGCGAGCTATTCGCACAGATATTCAAGGAGGGCAGGGTTCTTGGACAAATAGGGCAACCTTCCGCCCTTGAAACCATCTTTGGCTGGGTCGTCATGGGAAAAGTGGACGAAGTAGGTAGTCTTACGGAACGAACCAGTTGTTTTTTAACGAGTCATTCACCACATTTACCTAAAAAACAAATCTTATCAAAGGAAGAAAAACAAGCGGAATCAATTTTTACTGCGAGTGTCGTACGACAACCGAGCGGAAGATTCATGGTAGATCTTCCGTTTAAAGATAAAATAAACCCTGACCTAGGAAATACTTATCCGCAAGCTTATCGTAGATTTTTACTTCTAGAAAATAGATTACTCAAAAATCCTGATCTGTACACTGCCTATTCAAGTTTCATGCAAGACTATATCGATTCTAATCATATGAGTCTAGTTTTATCTAGTCAACCAAAAGTCGACGTATCATGTTTTTGGCACATCATTGCGTACTAAAGCCGGAAAGCTTAAGTACAAAATTAAGGGTAGTCTGGGATTGTTCGGCAGTCACCCCAAAAAATATTAGTCTCAATGACACGTTGTTATCTGGACCGAAACTTCAAAAGGATATTGCTTCTTTACTCCTTACGTTTCGTCTTAATCCTATTGCCTACATTGCTGATATCAAACAGATGTTCCGTCAAGTCCTTATCAATCCTTATCACCGTCCTTATCAAAGGATATTGTGGAGGTTTTCTCCACAGGACCCACTTTCAGTGTGGGAACTTTCTACTGTCACTTTTGGCATGACATGCTCACCTTTTCTAGCCATGCGTACATTAAATGAGCTGGCAGAGAGAGAAAAGGAACGTTTTCCTATGGCTGGTACTGTTCTAAAAACGTCAATTTACATCGACGATATCTTGGGAACTAGCCCTTCGCTTTCTGAAGCTCTTTCCCTTCAAACGGAACTCAATGATTTGTTGAAGTCGGGAGGATTTGAACTTAAAAAATGGGCAAGCAATTGTCCTGAGTTATTGGCAACATTGCCAGAATCCGATCGTCAAATGCCTCTCTCTTTTGACAAGGATGAACCACACTTTATCAAAGTTTTAGGACTTCAATGGCATCCAAAAAACGACATTTTTTCTTATCAATGCCGAATGAAGGAAAAACCCCCAACTAAACGTTCTATTTTATCTATCATAGGAACAATCTTCGATCCCTTAGGTTTTCTTTGTCCCTTGTTGCTACAAGCAAAATTTATTTTGCAACAGTTGTGAATATCGAAAATAGGCTGGGACGAAGAACCAGATTCTTCTATCATCGACTCTTGGAACAAACTTCGTTCTGAATTCCCGCTTCTTTCCAATTTTCAATTACCCCGACAAATCAAACTGTCAAAAACCAATACCTGTCAAATCATCGGCTTCTGTGACGCTTCAATTCGAGGCTACGCAGGCGTCGTATATTTTCGTGTAGAAGAGGAAAACAATATATCTGTTTCTCTCATATCTGCAAAATCTAGGGTCGCGCCTATAAAGTCACAAACTTTGGCTAGGCTAGAACTCCTAGGCGCATTTCTTTTAAGCGAATTAATTGACTTCGTTTTATCTAGCTATGAAGGAAAATTAACTTTTACAAATATCGTTACTTTCTGCGATTCGCAAGTCGTATTGCACTGGCTTTCATCCCCTCCTAATCGCTGGCAAACCTTTATTGGAAATCGAGTCAGTAGAATCCAAGAAATCATTCCCTCAAACTCATGACGCTACATTCCTTCTGCTTTAAATGCAGCCGATATTGCGTCACGAGGGGCCACCCCCTCACAGCTCATTTCACATGACATGTGGTGGAACGCACCGTCGTTTTTGTGGTCTCCCGAAAACGAATGGCCCGATTTTCATAAGTCAAAAATGCCGATTGATTTCGGAGATATTAATCTGGAGGAAAAGCCAAAGGTCTGTTGCAATGCGATAATTGACGTTAACTTCTTAGATCAGCTTCTTATCACATTCATCTATATCAAAAATTCAACGTATCATTTGTTATGTCCTTCGAATAGATAACCTTTTTCAAAACCGTTCCTATCAAAAACCCACTAAGCCACCGGACCTAAAAATTATTTTTGAAAATATTGTTTTTCGTAACACCGGTGAGATGCAAAGTGCGTTATACCTTCTTATCAAACGCGTTCAAGGTTCTTGCTTTTCAGAGCTTTTTTCCGCGTTATCTAAGGATAAACCAATACTAAAACCTTTTCGAAAACTTTCACCTTTTCTTGATAAAAATAATATCATTCCAGTCGGTGGCAAATTACGAAAATCTGACCTTTTGTCTTATTCTGCAAAACACCCCGTCTTACTTTCGAGTAACCATCGTTTAACTACTCTTCTTATCGGGTCCACTCATCGACAATACCTTCATCTTGGGTTTAAAACATTACATAATCTGCTTTTACAGCAATTTTGGATATTATCTGCCAGACGGGCAATTCAAAGAACCATATCCAAGTGCTTGCAATGTTTTAGAATCAACATTAAACCCTATAGACCGCCCATAATGAGTTCACTTCCCGCTTTTTTGGACTTTCTATTCGTTGGCATCTGGGACCTCCTCTCAGTCCACATTTCAATGGCCTGGCAGAAGCTGGCGTCAAAAGTCTTAAAACTCACTTTGTTCGAGTCGTCGGCGACCAGAAGTTGTCCATCATGGAAATGTCCGCCCTTACATGTCGCATAGAAGCTGTACTTAATAGTCGCCCTTTATCTTCTGCCTCTTCAAACCCACAGGATCTTCAACCTCTTACCCCTGGGCATTTTTTGACCCTTGAACCCCTTAATTCAGAAATTCCGGAGTCAGATTTGTCCGAGGTTCCCCTAAATCGGCTCTCGAGATGGCAACTAATCCAAAAACTACATAATGATTTGTGGAAAAGGTATTCTGTAGAGTATTTGCATACGCTACAACAGCGACACAAGTGGGCTGATTCGTCCCCAAATATCAAATTAAATGATTTGGTTATCATAACGAGTGATCACATCCAATTACCTTTGAAATGGCCAGTCGGTCGGGTTCTCGAATTGCATCCCGGCGGAGACGGTCAAGTGCGTGTAGCGACGGTACAAACCGCTACCGGTGTTTACAAGCGGCCAGTTGTAAAACTGTGCCTCTTGCCGAATTAAAAGTAATTTTAATTTTTTCTACCTATTAAAGTCAATTATTACAATAGGTAATTCTTTATTATTATCTTTTAATTTTGTTTGTTTGTTTTGACTTTTTCGGGTTTTCGTTATCTCTAAATAAACTTACGCTACTTATCTGTTTTTCATTTATTTATATCTGTCCGGCTGATATTCTAAAATTGTGTGTGTTTGGAAGGGCAGTTATGTTAGCTCCCGCTAAATTTCGCGGTTGTTTGTAAATTTTAAAACCACACAATTGGATGACGGACAGAGTACATTTTTCGCGCATTGGACATGCGCACCAAGAATCAGGGAGATCCTTTTTCGACCGCCTCGAGAAAATGGCGTGTTAATTTCTTTCTCCAACTATTTCATATTTCTACACTTAAAAGTGCTCGATTTTGGTGTACTGAAGCATAGAACTAGAAACTTCAGCCCTTTAGCTACGTGGTGTCATTATTAGATCAAGACAGGGGCCCCTTGGAACGTGGAGAAATTGGCTGCAAACTGGTGAGTGCTTTGTTTCTGATTTCCGTTGTGTGGTACCAACAATTAACCTATGGACCTCAATTATTTCGTGATTTCATATCAATATATTTATGTTTGTTCGCGCTTTCCTTAATTAAAATATATACAGTCCACTGCAGTTATCGTTTTTCTACCTGCGGGCAAACACCTGGGAAAATTATTAAACTAAAAAAAATTTGTGTTTGCTTAAGACCGCACGGCAGAAATGTAAACTTCAACAAGGCGAAATTAATAATACTGGCCCATAACATATTCTACAAAGCGGAGCGAACCGAACTCTTCTGTATACTGGCCCTTATCTGCATCATCATATCGCTCGCTGAAGGTTTCTCACAGTTAGTCGACTCGAGCCGATTTCACCCGAATGAACGTTACATAGCCGAGCCTGACGGCTCAGTTTTTCACTACCCACAAAAACTGCTAAACGCGCCTAAAGAAGTTTACGCTTCAAAAAGAAAACCAAATAGCTGGGCAGCATTCGGTAAATTAAGCTACATATTGGAATATAAAAAATAACCTCAGTATCTCAAAATGAAAGTGTATATCCTATGTATCCTTCCTGTACTTACCTATGGATCCCAGACCTGGACAAAATCAAACATGGGTGGGGTAACAAAGGCCCAAAGATCGATGGAAAGACAAATGTTGCATGTGGGACTGACAGATAAGAAAGAAAATGAATGGATCACGCATAAAACAGAGGTAAGGGATGTCAGAAGCAAAAGAAGTAGAAGTAGCAAAATTAAAATGGAAATTTGCCGGCCATGATATCAGAGAAAAAGACGATCGAGGGAACAGATGAATTGTAAACTGGAGACCTTGGAAAAATAAAAGAAGTAGGGGAAGACCTCAAGTGGGATGGGCGGACGATTTGAAGAAACACGCGGAAACTAGATGGATGAACACGTCGACAGACAGAGAAGAGTAGAAGATATTGGGGGAGGCCTATGTCCAAAGATGGATCGAAGAAGGCTAAATAGATAGATAGACAGATAGCCTGGAGTTCACTTAGAGTGTGCTAATGGGCTAGGAAAGTATCAGATCGATCATGAATACATTTATTTATTTTGGTTGTGTGACTGTATCCAATATCTTTTTCAATTTATCGTAAATAAATGAGTGGAAATATAACCTAAAACTAAAACCATGAAAATATCCGGGCAGCAGCTAGATTTCCGCCCTTATGGAAATGGGCCATTACACGCGACCTGACAAAACTGACCGAAGACTAACCGAAATATAAATTATGCGAGACCGCCAATTTAAATGGCTGGGACAGCCAAAGTATGGTAATTTATTGACCAAATAGGAGCTCACGGCGTCGTCATTAATCCCAAGGCCTAAAATGCATAATTTTATGGGTTGATAAATTTTGGTTTGCATCAAATTTTCTATTTTGTATTTTCCGCAGATTTATTGGGGCAAGAAATTATAAGCCCCTCCCACATCTGCATGCTTTTCGTATGTTGTATAACTTGTGTAACAAAACGGGATTTAAAGGTAAATGGTGTTTTTGCCATTTATAAGTTTTTATATATTTTGATTTTAATATTGTTTTCTCCATCAAGAAGCATTAATTACATGCAAGATTAGGTTAAGTAGAATAAAAATTTATGTCAGCAGGGGCGTGCCAAAGGGTGAAGCCGCCTCAGGCAACCACCTTCAGAAGGCAACCAGATTCCAATATTTTCAAAATTTTGCCGCTATCTAAATAACTAAATAATCTGCAACTAAAAAGAAAAGGTATGACAAACTGATAGATGAGTTTGCAGAGAATATAATAAGCATACCTGGGTATGAATATTTTAGTGAATGTACATTGTGTATTAATTTAAACCGTAGTTCAGCTGGAATGTTTGCAAACAAAATTTGATTACTATACTTATAAGTGTCATATCACAAGTAATCCAGGGGCACAACTAGGACAGGCTTAGCCCCCTCTAGCTCAAAATTGGCCTTCTCAAACGAAATTAGCAGAATTCGTCGGTAAACTGACTATATACCGACTAATAACCATCCAACATAATATAACATTATATGTTCGATGGTATAAGTCACTAAAAATTTCCGACTCGGCTCTTTTGAAACTATACAAAACTTTTTTATTTGATACCATTCTTCCCAACTAACTCCAGGGACTCACCGACCAGCACTTTGTCGAAGTTTTTGTTGGACATAATTCAACCACTACAGGGTATATTATGTATATATATATAAGCAATATTTTTGATGTGAGACAACTTTATTTTCAAATAACGGCAATAAGGATATTTAATTAAAAAAAACTATAGTTCAAAATATAGAACGTATGTACAACACTAGACATAAAAAATATTCAATTGTAAGACCACAAATGAAAAATCCATACATCAGAAATGTTTTGTATACTTGTGCTGTAATGTGTTTAAAAAAATTTCAGTTTTATTAACAACGTCGCAGACAGCTCAAAAATTTAAAAAAGCCATTACGACAGAAATTAGTAGAACTGAAATTCATCGTATTCTTGAAGAAAAAAATTAATAAAATGATTGATATGTATTTTTATATTTATTTATTTGTTATTATTTTTTCTTAAATTTTATATTAGTTATTTTTTATATAACTAAACTAAACTTAGTAGGATTTTTTTTTGTTTATATGGGTATTATTTATTTATTACTTTAGCATAATAATATGCTTAAACATTTAATTTTATTGTTTATTTTGGTGAGTTTTCTGGCCTTTTTTTTGAAGACTATTATTAGTTAATATATTTACTTACTTAAATGCGATTGTCTTAGCCCACGCACGAGATTACTCTTGTCAACAAAACCGTATTTATCGTATTGTATGCTTTAATAGTTTTACCAAAATGTATGTATTTTACTACAATAAATGCTGTATAATAAAAAGAAAAAAAGGATTAGAGATGTGTTTTTAAATGAGCGGCAGCAGTTTTCCCTTTGCCTCAGGCAACCAAAAAGTTAGCATGCCCCTGATGTCAGTCAGCTTCTAATTGCACGGCTAGTTTGGCATTCTCTTTCTAACAAATAGTCCGTATGGCAAAAAAATCCCTTTAGTTAAACCAGAGATTTTGGAACAGCTAGATATTGGATTTCACAATCAACCCAAATAGAAAGAGTGAGTAAACATGCGTTTGACATTACTATTGAAAACGTAAATAAAATAGGTGGACACTGGTACGCAGCCAAACCAAACATAGTAGGTTTTGATTTGATCAGGGCCTTGTCAAAATGGTGGAGACTGCCAGTTGTTGTTATTTTTGTTGTTTTTTTGCTGAAAAAGAAAGAAGTTCTCAAACTTTTCCTACTGTAATTAAAAAGACCCTGAACAGTTTTGAACAATTAGATTTTATCCCAAACAATATAAAAAAAACTAGCAAAAAAACAAGTAAACAAAAACAGCGGATGTCAAGCACTTCAGATTTCTAAACCAGATAACGAGAAGTCAATGGTTTAAAAGGAAGGTGGCTATTTTGGATTTGCCGGATTTACTTTGGTCAAATCCAAATTCTTCAATTTTCTATAATCCGTGGGTTAAACCTTTAAAATTTACCCTGCGCTGATTTTCGAAAATATTTTTTTTTACTTGAATAACTTTAAGTGATGTTTTTTTCATTTTGAGTCTAAGATAGGCAACGCGATCTGAGATTCCCTTAATATTATGGATGTGTTTACCATATTCCGAAACCGCATTAATGCGATTTTCCGTTAAGGATTTAAGGAATAAAATTTTAATTGTCAAAAAACTTTTCTTAGCATTAATGGATTTTGACCAAAATCTACTCAGTTTGTAAGAGTGTCGAACACTATTTTACCTAACTATTTTATGAAAATCGGTTCATGGGTTTAGGAGCTATCGTGTTACTGATAGATATACACTTACACACACACAGACAGACATAACGACGATATTGCTAAGTTCAAAATACACCCAAATAGCACATTTTCGGCGTTATCTCAAAAAATGTTTTTTCGTCGAAAATAATATTTTTCCTAGTCATTGCTGTGCGGCCTAGTAAGATACAAAATAACTAAGACCGTCTTGTTATTCCGTATTCTTAGTGCAGTATCGAAATAGCTCTAGTATCAAAATAGCGCCTAACGAAATAGTGCCAGTAATGTAATAGCGCCTAATAAATTAGTGCTGCTTTAAAACAGCGCGTAACAAAATAGCGCTGTTTTAAAATAACGCTATTATCGAAATAGCACTGTTCTTAAAAAGCTAATATTGAAAATAGAAAGAAAAACTGACCTGAAACAGGAAGTAACTTGACTTGATCAAAGCTAACCTGGTATCCTATCCGCAAGCAAAGCGAGGTCAGGTTAGGTTAGGTTGTTAGGTTAGGTGAGATCAAGTCATGTATATTCCAATACAGGGTTCCTAAAGTGGCAGAAGATGATCTTTAATTAGTAGTGATTTCTCTATAGGTCTATTTATGCATTTAACAGCAAATAAACTTTCATATAAATACAGTTTTTCAAAAAAATATAAATTTTGTTCTAAATGGTTATAGTTTCACTTCGTGTATTTTTTTGTTTATTTCTGCTTATATTTGAAATCTTGCAACAGCTTTTTGAACTATTTTCAGGCGAGTTATAGATTTTATATTTGGTAGATGTATAGAGTTCCGGTATCAATACAATCCAATATTTTTTATCACAAAATTTTTTTTATATAGCGGATACAAAATGACGGACTTTCCTTTTTATGAACCAATCATTAGTGTTAAATTTAACTTTAAGTTGTTCAAGGTCACGGATTACGGTTTTTGAAATAAAAATCAAACTTAAGTATTTAAAAACGATATCTCTTAAATTTAGAACTTTGTCAGTGAGCAAGGTTGCTTTTTGAATAAATCAAAGGTCTATTTCATCTTTGATTAAATTAAAAAATTGTGTGTGCTTAAGACCACACGGCAGAAGTGTAAACTTCAACAAGGCGAAATTAATAATACTGGCCTTCATCTGCATCATCTTATCGCACGCTGAATGTTCCTCTCACAGTTAGTCGACTCGAGCCGACTTCACCCGAATGAGCGTTACATAGCCAAGCCTGGCGGCTCAGTTTAATTCACTACCCACAAAAACTGCTAAACGCGCCTAAAGAAATTTACACTTCACAAAAAATAAATGGGGAGTTTCTCATATACACAGTGTCCCATTTAAAACTTTCCACCCGGGATTTCTCGAGAACTGCTAAAAATGTTAAAAAATGCCGAGACAGGTCGATTTTATTTATGAGGGGGACACGTTGTGGCTATCTTGAAATTTTTGTTGCACGCAGTACCTTTGAGGGGTATATTTTACCCCTATATTTTCAATAGGAAAAGTGGGTCTAGTGATACCTTGTTTTGAACGTCTCTTGTATGAATATCTTTACAACCGTGTAATAATTTCGAAAATCCATCAATTAGTTTTTGAGATATTTTAAAATTTAACATGGAATGATAAAATAAAAATTAAATCCAAAAAATATAAAATTCTAATAAAATATTTCTTTTTGGAGTCCATGTTAAATTTGATAGTTTGAAGGCACTTATCTCAAAAACTAATGGATAGGTTTTTGAAATATTTACACGGTTATAAAGATATTCAAGAGACCTTCAAAACAAGGTATCACTAGATCCACTTTCTCTATACAAAATATAGGGGTAAAATATACCCCTCAAAGGTACTGCGTGCTACAAAAATTTCAAAATAGTCACAAAGTGTCCCCCTCGCAAACACAATCGACGTGTCTCGGCATTTTTTAAAATTTTTAGCAGTTCTCGAGAAATCCCAGGTGGAAAGTTTTAAATGGGACACAGTGTGTAAACCGATTTGTGTTAAATTTGGAACTTTCGATCCCCATATATATTTTACTAAATAGTAGTTCAAAAATCATAATCAGCGACCTTAAAGACCTCAAAAATACAAAATTAATACATATCAGTTCATAAATTAATACATATTAATCCAAAAATTACAATCAACAACCTTAAACTCCCCAAAGCTCTAAATTTATTAATTATTGATTTATAAATTAAAAAGCCCGTTATTAAACACCCGAAAGTTACAAATTTAGTACCTACATATCGGTTCATAACTGGAAAAGTCCGCCAATTTTTCTTTTAAGTTTAATTCAAAAATCATAATCAGCGACACTCCAAAGTTTCAAAATTAATAACATCTGTTCGTGAATTCAGTTTACGTCAAAAATTGTATTACACAATCTTAAGCACCGTAATGTTTTAAATTTGAGACAAATCGGTTTGTAAATAAAAAACTCCGCCATTTTCGATCCACCATTTGGATTTTTTTGCGATAAAAAATTATAAGTTGCAGTAAAACCGCGCAGAACTCAATTCACCTGTCAAACATATTGTTACAAATTTAAGTTATTTAAATTTTATAGTTAGAATTTATTTAGGTTTAGTGTAGTATTAGGTCGATTTATCTTAAGGTTGTATTCTTACTCTAGGTTTTAGTTGCGTTATCTATGACACTCATGCATGCCGCGTACCTTCTGGAAGAAAGGAGAATACTTGTGAATCGAAGAAGGATGGATGGTTCTCGAATAGTAGGCAGACCCTATATATAGGGCAGAACGCGGGGCATCGAGCCAGTCAAAGATAACCAACGGTAGTGATCGCTAGATGTTAACGCGAAGTTAATAGGCGGATTAAAGTAGTGAATTATTAGCAAGTTATTAGTAAGTTTAATTGCGTGTTTTTGTACATAATTTGTCGAAATCAATTGACGTATTTTTTTTTGACATTTGCGAGTTTTAATTGTTATGGAGAACCCGTAACAATTGGTGTCAGAAGTGAGATTAAAAGAAATAAATAGTGCAAAGACTATCCTTACACAGTACCACCGGCTAGGACAATTAAAAAGAAGAACAGTAAGTGATTTTGCCGGAATATTCGGAACTGAATAGTGCAAAGACTACCCTTACATAGTACCACCGGATAGGACAATTGGACAGAAAAACAGTAAGTGATTTTTCCAGATTATTCGAAGAAGTTCGATATTGTTTTATTCAAAAAACCAAAAGAGATATTTAAGAACCGACTTCGACATTAACTTTACAGTCCAAAAATTGATAATTAGAGAGATTTTCTAGAATCTTCTATCACTTTCTACGACGCTCTATTCGAAAACCAGAAGAAATATCCAAAAAGCGACTTCGACATTAGCTAAGTAATTTCAAAAGTAAGAACTAAAAACAATTTCTAGAAGATTCTATAACATTCTACGACGTTCTATTCAAAAACTAGAAGAGATATACAAATACCGACTTCGACATTAGTTTAGTTATTTCAAAAGTAAGAATCAGAAAGAATTTCTAGAATATTCCATAACATTCTACGACGTTTTATTTAAGAACCAGAAGAAATATCCAAAAGGCGAGATTAGATTAGTAATTTTAAAAGTAAGAATCAGAAAGAATTTTTAGAGGATTCCATAACATTTTACGACGTTCTATTCGAGAACTAGAAGAGATATACAAAAAACCGACTGCGACATTAGCTTTATAGCCTTAAAATAGATATTTTAAGTGATTTATCAGGAAGTTGATGCTTACTAGACAAGGATCAGCAAAGATGGAAGATCTAACTAAAATGATGCAGGCTCTAGCAGCTTAAATGGCTCAAAACCAAAACGTTATAAAACACACCATGGACGACGTGAGACAGACCATGGAACAAAACCAGAACGATATGAAACAGACATTTGAGCAAAGATTTGATGGCATTCAAGAAAACTTCGATCAAATAAAGAGCAACTTCGAACAGCTGAGAGAAGAGTTTAAGACTGTAACCGAAGACCTTAAGGAAGAAATAACTCAAAGAGTGCATAGCGTGGAACAAAAGGTACAAAATAAATTGCAGAATTTAGAAGAAAAGGTACAAAATGTTGAGGAGAAGGTACAAAATGTTGAAGAAAAAGTGGAGAACAAATTACAGAATGTTAGGGAAGCAGTTTTTCAAACCATGGAAGAAAAATTCCAGGACGTGTCAAAACAGCTTATACAGCTTCAAAAAGAATACAACAAAATAAAAGCTCAGGGATGTGTTGTGAATTCCAACCAAAACATTAAGCCTCCAAATTTCGACGGTACGTCGTCCTGGCCCACCTACAAACAACAGTTTGAAGCTGCCGCTGCTGCAAATGGCTGGGACGATGACGAAAAAGCTGGAGCCTTGTTAGTAGCTCTACGAGAACCTGCTCTGGGACTTTCCAGCGGTCTATTCCAGCGGAACAAAAACAAAGTTACAATGCTTTAGTGACAGCTTTAGAAAGAAGGTATGGAGATAAACATTTACGAAATTTGCATTGGTCAGAATTAAATATTCGTCAACAAAGAGCAGGGGAGTCATTACAGGAGTATGAAGCGGATATCAGGAGGCTGATGTACTTGGCTTACCCAGAAATGCCAGAAAATTACAGAGATCCCTTCACGGTAGATCGCTTTATTAACGGCTTGCGAGACACAGACTTAGCAAAGTTACTTCGCCGAGTCATCAAATAATATGTCCAGGTCAAAAGTAAGGGCTGTTTCAATTCACGAGGGTAAAGAAATGAGCAATGAACAAGAGGTTCCCTCAAAGACGCTAGGCCAAATTCTTCAATCACTGAAAGAGAAGATTGACTCTTTAAAAGAAAGCAGACGATCCCCTCTAAATGTAAAGTGTTTAGATGCGGACTTACAGGGCACATTCAACGCAATTGTCGTGTCCAAATGAGGTCTCGCCTACCATCTAGCGGGACAAAGTACAGAAGAGGAGATCAGGACAAACTAAAACTTTTCAACACGGAAAGGCGGGTGTTAACTAATGGAATGGTAGCGCCCAAAATTTACTTTATTACGAGTTTGAAACATACTGCTGACAGCCTCAACATTGACGGACTTATAAATGGAAAACAAGTTAACATCACAGTAGACACCGGTGCAGCCATATCATTGCTTAAGTCCAAAATTGCAACGAGATATAAAATTCGACCAACAGAAAAGAAAATAACACTTAAGACTGTGACTGGAGAATCCGCCGACGTGTTGGGGCAGACAGATATAGATCTACAGCTGGGAAGGTTGAAGATTCGCCACACTGTATTAGTTGCAGAAATAGAAGATGAATTTATTTTGAGAATGGACTTGATAAGTAAACATGGATTTGCATTTGATAATAAACTTAATACCCTAAGATTTGGGAATGAAGAGTTCATTTTGTCAAATAGTCACCTTAATAAGGAACCAATAAAGGTGGTGGCAGTGTGCACAACAAGACTGGTCGGTAACAGTGAGACCATAATTTTTGGGAGGCTAGAAAGTAAAACATCAAGCTGCGTCGGACTCATAAGCCAACCGAATACACCCAATACCTACCTCGTTGCAAAGTCACTAGTTAAAACCGATAAAGACATCCCGATTAGAGTCGCCAATATTTTCCCAAATAGTGTCAAAATTAATAAGGGAGAGGTGGTAGCATTATTTGAGCCAGTCCAGAAAGTAACAAGATGTGAAGAGCCAACTTCGGAGGATAAAAGCAAGTTACCAACGGAGGTACTTCAGCAATTTCATTCAACTTGGCAACATCTCACTCCAGAAGAATTTCGTAAAGCGAGAGAGTTTATAGAAGAACAAAGTAATATCTTCGAAACTAAGAATAGTTCGGGAC
Organism: Aspidapion aeneum; assembly: GCA_963576565.1. Classification (NCBI taxonomy): domain Eukaryota; kingdom Metazoa; phylum Arthropoda; class Insecta; order Coleoptera; family Brentidae; genus Aspidapion; species Aspidapion aeneum. Next base: position 71,617,990 of record OY755039.1, on the reverse strand, counting down.
GCACAAACCTTATTCAACATTCCATCAACACTGGCGATGCCCAACCGATAAGACAGCCCCCAAGAAGACTACCAACGGCCAAACAGGAAGAGGTTCACAATCTCATTAACAAAATGCTCAGTGAAGTGTTATTGAAGAATCATCAAGTCCTTGGTCATCTCCTGTGGTGTTGGTAACTAAAAAGGATGGAAGTACTAGATTTTGCGTCGACTACAGGAGACTTAACGATGTGACCAAGAAAGATAGTTACCCACTGCCAAGAATAGACGACACATTAACAACAGTGGCAGGATCATATTGGTTTTCTACTCTTGATCTAAAAAGTGGGTATTGGCAAGTAGGAATCCTTTAAAGAGATAAAGAGAAGACAGCATTCTCTGCTGGAAGTGGACTTTATCAGTTTAGTGTTATGCCATTTGGCCTATGCAATGCCCCAGCCACATTTGAAAGACTAATGGAAGTCGTTCTACGAGGCCTTGCTTGGAAAACCTGCCTAGTCTATTTGGATGATGTCATAGTAATGGGAAAATCATTTCAAGACCATCTAGACAATTTACGAGAAGTATTTTCAAGAATCGCAAATCTTAAATTAAACTCAAAGAAATGTTTTCTATTCCAAGAAAAAGTTGAGTTCCTGGGTCACGTCTTTTCCCGAGAAGGCATCCATACAGACGAAAAGAAGTTGCAAGCAATAAAAGAATGGCCTCAACCTCGTGACAAACATGAATTGAGAAGCTTTCTGGGTCTATGTACAGGGTGTCCCAAATTGGGCACTTTTAGGGGGTTTAAGGTACTTCTAGGGTAGACAGAGAAAAACTGACCACGCATTGCGAGGCTCAAATTTCAAGGGAAGACTTATAGTGGAAACCGCATTTTGAAATATCGTCTCGTCTTTGAGCTACGGGGGCTTTTTGAAAAGTCTGCATTTTGGAAGGGGTCCTATAACTTCGTTATTAGTGGAAATGTTGATTTAGAGTAAATTGCAATTTTATAGACTATGTCACGACGAATTCACTTTTAGTTTTTGAGATATGACATAAAGTTGCATTTTTTCTTATGGAATGGCGTATATTTTAATTAATTTTCGAATTCGTCATTGAATTCTTTTCAAAATGATGTATCATATGTCATAGTTTTATTCAGCGGTTTCGAAGGTAATTAAAGTTTTTTATTTTTGTCTAGTATGCGTTGAATGACGTCATGCGCCATTGACGTGAAAGCTTGCGGTCAAATCCTACTTCAATGCTCCCTCCTATAGTTTTGTTGTCTGATACTATGCAAATCAAGTTGGCCTTGCGTCTTGGCGTTTTGTCATTGTTTTCAATTGTTTAAACAATTTGACATTACGCTTTGATATGATATTATTTTGCACAAAAGCGTTTTTAATTTTATTTTAAAATATGTATCAATGTTAAAATGTTACTGGGAAAGTAATGATAGTCGACAGGGCGCTAGAAACTTATATCTTCAAAGGTATCCCGAACGAAGATAACCGTATATGGATATATTTCCAAAGTTGAAAAGGAACCTTGTTCAGTATGGCTTTTTCAAAACGGCGGGATAAAATATATGACGTTATGAGGGACCGTGAGTTAGAGGAGATAGGCATTATTGGTGAGATAGAACAAAATAATTCGCGATCATTGAGACAATTGGAAGCTGCTAGAGGCATACCGAGAATTTCAATCCACCGAACACTTAAACGGAATAATTATAAGCTTTGAGGGCCGTTTTGACTGTTTAAAATAATAAAAAATACTGGAGTGCCTTGATCTGCCTCAGCAGGGAATCATAGCGCACTAGAAATAAGTGAAAAAGCTGAATATCTCCTAAACCGCTCAATCAAACTATGACATGTGATACATCAATTTGAAAATAATTCAATGACGAATTCGAAAATTAATTAAAATATGGGCCATTACATAAGAAAAAATGCAACTTTATGTCATATGTCAAAAACTAATAGTGACAGTTAAAATTAAGTTTAGCGGGTAAATTCCTCGTGACATAGTCTATAAAATTGCAATTTACTCTAAATCAAAATTTCCACTAATAACGAAGTTATAAACCCTCTTCTAAAATGCAGACTTTTCAAAAAGCCCCCGTAGCTCAAAGACGAGACGATATTTCAAAATGCGGTTTTTACTATAAGTCTTCTCTTGAAATTTGAGCCTCGCAATGCGTGGTCAGTTTTTCTCTGTCTCCCCTAGAAGTACCTTAAACCCCCTAAAAGTGCCCAATTTGGGACACCCTGTACATACTACAGACGATTTGTAGAAGGGTTCGCCAAAATAGCGTCTCCATTATATAGACTTACAGAAGATAAAGCTTCTTACACATGGAATACTGAATGTGACCAAGCATTTAGAAGACTAAAAGCAGCATTATGTTCTAGTCCGATTCTCGCATATCCTATTCCCAAAGGTAAATTCATATTAGATACTGATGCGAGCAACGATGGCATAGGAGCAGTACTTTCCCAAGTACAAGATGGAGAAGAACGGGTTATCGAATTTTTCAGCAAAAAGCCATCCAAACCAGAGAGAAATTATTGTGTTACCAGAAAGGAGCTCCTAGCCATCATTAAATCCGTAGATCACTTTCACAAATATCTCTATGGATAAGAGTTTCTGATTAGAACGGATCATGCTGCGTTACAGTGGCTCATGAAAATGAAACAACCTGAGGGGCAAGTCGCGAGATGGATAGAAAGCTACAACAATACCATTATCAAATTAAGCACCGAGCGGGAAGGGTGCATAATAATGCAGATGCATTGTCCAGAAGACCTTGCCCTGAAAATTGTAAACATTCCAGGAGAATTGAGCGGAAAGAAGGAATTACCTACGTGCGTCAGATAAAATTGGAACCGGATGAAGAATGGATGGCGGCTTCAATTAGAACCACACAACTTGACGACAAAGATGTAGGACCTATTTTGCGATTAAAAGAAGAGAACAAGCCACGACCACCATGGCAAGATATCGCAAATCAAGGGATGATATTCAAATCACTGTGGGCACAATGGGATTCACTGATAGTAGAAGAAAACATTCTTAAACGTGCCTGGGAAAGTGCCGATGGCTTTACTGTGATTAATCAAGTAGTAGTTCCTACGAGCATGGTAGACAATGTAATTGCCGAATGCCATGGTGGAAAATCAGGCGCGCACCTAGGCATAAATAAAACTATGGACAAAATTCGAAACCGATTTTATTGGGTCAATTACTTTCAAGATGTAAAAAACTGGTGCCGCCGATGTTCGACTTGCGCAGCCAGCCAAGGTCCCAAAACAAGGTCCAGAGGTCAAATGAAACAATATAACGTAGGTCTGCCATTTGAACGCATTGCTATTGATGTGGCCGGACCATTTCCAGAAACTAAAAAGGGCAACAAATAAATCCTTGTTGTCATGGATTATTTTAGTAAATGGCCAGAAGTTTTTGCTTTGCCTAACCAAGAGGCCACTACAGTTGCAGAAGTTCTGGTAAATGATGTTTTCAGCAGATTTGGAATTCCTTTGGAACTACATTCAGATCAAGGGAGGAACTTTGAATCAAAGCTTTTCCAGAATCTCTGTGACCTTTTAGGAATACATAAAATACGAACTACTGCTTTACATCCGCAGTCAGATGGTATGGTTGAAAGATTTAATAAAACAATAGAAGAACATCTTAGCAAAGTTGCTGATGAGCACCAAACATATTGGGACCAATATATTCCATTGTTTTTGATGGCCTACAGAACCGCCATATACAATACGACAGGAGCTACTCCATCTAGTATCCTGTTTGGTAGAGAACTGCGTTTACCATGTGATATCATGTTTGGTTCACCTGAAGAAGAACACTTAGAGGTTAATGATTATGTCGAACGTTTAAGGCAAAAGCTGCACGATATCCATGAGGTCGTTAGAGAGCGAATAGAAATAGCCAGTGACCGCATGAAAGCGAGATATGACCTGAAAGCAAACTCTTCAGGGTTCAAAGAGAATGATCAAGTCTGGCTATACAATCCTCAACGCAAGAAAGGAAGATCACCTAAGTTGACACCACCATGGGAAGGACCTTATAAAGTTGTTAAGAGAATTAATGATGTAGTCTACCGAATACAGAGAAGCCCGAAGTCCAAGATGAAAGTTGTTCATCTCGACAGACTAAAACCTTACCTGGGAAATGTTGATCGAGACGATCAAACCTGAAGAGGAGGATAGTGTTACAAATTTAAGTTATTTAAATTTTATAGTTAGAATTTATTTAGGTTTAGTGTAGTATTAGGTCGATTTATCTTAAGGTTGTATTCTTAGTCTAGGTTTTAGTTGCGTTATCTATGACACTCATGCATGCCGCGTACCTTCTGGAAGAAACGAGAATACTCGTGAATCGAAGAAGGATGGATGGTTCTCGAATAGTAGGCAGACCCTATATATAGGGCAGGACGCGGTGCATCGAGCCAGTCAAAGATAACCAACGGTAGTGATCGCTAGATGTTAACGCGAAGTTAATAGGCGGATTAGTGAGTAGTGAATTATTAGCAAGTTATTAGTAAGTTTAAGTGCGTGTTTTTGTACATAATTTGTCGAAATAAATTGACGTATTGTTTTTGACATTTGCGAGTTTTAATTGTTGTGGAGAACCCGTAACAATATTATAATCTGTATCACATCGTTGTACCTAGTTAAAAAAGCTGTTAAAAGATTTTAAAGAAAAGCGTAAATAAACAAACAAACAAATATACCTATAATGTTAAGCTAAATATAGCCGTTTAATAAAGAAAATTGCAAGCCTAAACTACGCTGGCTACTTAGCATGGTTGCTAATTGGTTCGGCGACGAATCGGTGCCGGTGAATTTTCCTAGACTTTTTCCAGGAGATGTATTCTGGGTGTTAAAATTTAATATAAAGTGTATTATTATTTTATTTTATTAGGTTTGGTTTCAAAACCGAAGGGCGAAATATCGAAAACAAGAAAAACAACTACAAAAGGCGTTAGCCCCCAGCGTCCTACCAGGCTGCAATGGTGCTATGATGAGGAACATTTACCCTGGCTCAGCGAGGGGGTACCAACCTTATCCACACCCAACTGCAATCAATAGATATCCCCAGGTAAGGATACATAATTAATTGTTTCTTCTACCTACAGATATTAGGCGGTTGTACAACAAGGTGTAATAACGAAAAGTTAATGGAGCCGTTTTCAGATATAAACTTCATATTTTGCAAAAATACTTACACGATGATTCTTTATTAAAGGGTAACAACTTTTACTACTAACTAAAACGGGGAGGAGAAGATGTGTGTCAAGTGGCCCCTCGGATATTTAACATAATAACATTTAAATAAAAATATTTGAATCACTTTCAAATCAAGGCGTCATTGTCACATTTTTTAAAATAAATTTGACGGGTTTATCTACAATTTTTTGCTTTTTCCCCGTATTTTTAGTTAGTATATTTAGTTTTTATTAGTTTTGCTTTTTTCTGGTTACTTCTTAATATTTTATGTACTTATTGTTGGTTGCTTTATGTCCGATTATTTTAGCTTATTTTTATTAGCTTATTTATTATAGGTAAGTCTTAAGAATCTTCTAGTAGATTATTTTAAATAAAATAAACATTTTGAAGGATTGTGGCTTCTCAGGTGTTTTGTTCTGTTCTTACTGCAATAGCAAATGTAGTAATTCCAATAATACCATACCGATTCTTCTAGAGGTCCGTCATACACTTCGACAGTTGCTTTGAATTAATCTAAAATTTCAAGGGTCTCCAGTTTCTTTTATAGAAAAAGTTAATACATTTTAAGTCATTTCTTAACTTGATTATTTAAAAAAATATAAAAATAATAATAAAACTTTGCTCTAACTTTGCGAAACTGGCCGAAAGTCCCAGTATAAAAAAAAAACTTCTGCTTTTTAGCACTCTCAATATTATCAAGGGTGTGGGCAGAGGAGGACAGGGTGGCAGCTGCTTCCCCCTCCTAGAGATGAATATCCGACTAACTGCATATATACAGGGTGTCCCAGATAAAAGCAACATGGGGATTTCGGAAAACCTAAGAGCTACGAGTTTGTTTAAATGAGAAAAAAGTTACGCTATTCTAAGCCCAATCAAGTGCTGTATCAATATTAAAGATATCTACAGGGGTTACTAAAATATCGAGCAAAAACTAAGAATGTGTTTTTTGAAAAATTGAAATATCGCCGCCATCTTTCAAACAAATTTAATGAAATTTGGTAGTTTTGTATAAGCAACTACGGCCAATCGAATGACGTTAACAAATGTTTTCTAGGCCTTCTAGTTTTTTTGAAATCATAGCCAACTTTGTTGTTTTATACGTCAATAAATAGAGCATTAAAAGAGCTTTTTAACCATGTAATGAAAATGTGAATTTATTTAAAAAACTGTTTTTCACTTGGTTGGCTATGAAACAAAGGCTGTAGTTGCGTTTGTTGTCATACCGACGTAACTATTTGTCAAAACTTTATCATTTATTTGATTTTTCTGTTGGAGTTTTAAAGTTTCTAAATTACTTAACATTTTTTTTGAGTCACATTATCAATTAAATTTAACATGGAAAGGTTTTCAAATTGGGAGAAAGTAGATACATATGAATGTTATATTTTAAGTAATAAGAATGCTAGAAGAGCTCAAGATATGTACAGGGTGTCCTAAATTGGGCACTTTTAGGGGGTTTAAGGTACTTCTAAGGGAGACAGAGAAAAACTGACCACGCATTACGAGGCTCAAATTTCAAGAGAAGACTTATAGTGAAAACCGCATTTTGAAATATCGTCTCGTCTTTGAGCTACGGGGGCTTTTTGAAAAGTCTGCATTTTGGAAGGGGGTCTATAACTTCGTTATTAATGGAAATTTTAATTTAGAGTAAATTGCAGTTTTATGTACTTTGTAACAAGGAATTCACCAATTAAATTTAATTTTAACTGTCACTTCGAGTTTTTGAGATATGACATAAAGTTGCATTTTTTCTTATTGAATGGCCTATATTTTAATTAATTTTCGAATTCGTCATTAAATTCTTCTCAAAATGATGTATCATATGTCATAGTTTGATTGTGCGGTTTCGGAGATAATTATTTTTTATTTTTGTCTAGTATGCGTTGAATGACGTCATGCGCCATTGACGTGAAAGCCTTGCGGTCAAATCTTACTTCAATGCTCCTATAGTTTTGTTGTCTTATACTATGCAAATCAAGCTGGCCTTGCGCCTTGGCGTTTTGTCATTGTTTTCAATTGTTTAAACAATTTGACATTACGCTTTTATATGAAATTATTTTGCACAAAAGCGTTTTAATTTTATTTTGAAATATGTATCATTTTTGTTACTTTTTATAACTAGGCTTTGTGGGCCGTCAGCTGAATTATAATTTTTCCAAACCAGGCTTACTATATTTTTGACTGTGTAAAAATTAAAAATACTGGAGTGCCTTGACCCTCCTCAGCAGGAAATCATAGCGCACTAGAAATAAGTGAAAAAGCTGAATATCTCCTAAACTGGTCAATCAAACTATGACATATGATACATCATTTTAAAAAGAATTCAATGACGAATTCGAAAATTAATTAAAATATAGGCCATTCCATAAGAAAAAATGCAACTTTATGTCTTATCTCAAAAACTAAAAGTGACAGTTAAAATTTATTTTAGCGGGTGAATTCCTCGTGACAAAGTCTATAAAATTGCAATTTACTCTTAATCAAAATTTCCATTAATAACGAAGTTATCGACCCCCTTCCAAAATGCAGACTTTTCAAAAAGCCTCCGTAGCTCAAAGACGAGACGATATTTCAAAATGCGGTTTTCACTATAAGTCTTCTCTTGAAATTTGAGCCTCGCAATACGTGGTCAGTTTTTCTCTGTCTCCCCTAGAAGTACCTTAAACCCCCTAAAAGTGCCCAAGTTGGGACACCCTGTAGGTTCAGAGATTTCAGAGATATCCAGAAAGACGACAACCAGGTTTGTCAATCTTCAGAATACTTGGAAATAATTTAATTGAATATGGTTCCTTTAAAAAACAAAATCGTAATCGACAACCTGATGAAAATATTGAAGCTTTGGTTTTACAAAGTGTCGTTGACAATCCTCGCATCTCCCTTTACTGGAAAATAATGTTAAAGTACCCAAATCAACTGCACAAAGAATTCTTAAAAAATTTAAGTTTCATCCATATGCAACAGATATTCGTCAAGCACACTGAGATGGTGACTTAGTAAAAGAAGAACCTTGTTTTGCAATTGGTTCATACAAAAATCGCAATAAACCCTTAATTTTCGCTCAAGGTTCTGTGGTCTGATAAAAGCAGGTTTACAAACTGCGGGGTGTTTAACAGACATAACTACATGTACTGGGCCGATAAAAATCCATTCTTAAATCGTCAAGTCGCTGTTTAAAAGAGCGTCGTTTAAAATAGCGAGTAATGAAATAGCGCTGTTTAAAAATAGCGTGTAACAAAATAGCGCTGTTTTAAAATAGCGTGTAACGAAATAGCTCTGGTATGAAATAGCGCTAGTAACAAAATAGCGCCAGTATCAAAATAGCGCGTAATGAAATAGCGCCAGTAGCAAAATAGCGCGTAATGAAATAGCGCTGTTTTAAAGTAGCGCGTAATAAAATAGCGCGTAACAAAATAGCGCCTGTATCAAAATAGCGAAATTAAAAAAAGCATCCTTAAATACAGCCCCTGTCTGTTTGACTAAGGAGTCTCTTTCTAACATATTTTTTCAAAAAAGAAACTTCCCTGACTTCTTTCGCGGGATCCTAGCGGGTGTAAAATAAAACTGAACCAAACCGAACTTAACCGATTCGAAGTATCGGTTTAGTTCGGTTTGGTTTCACAATCTCTAGGATGCCGGTTCGGTTCCGTTCGGTTCGGTTCGGTTCGGTTCGGTTCCGTTCGGTTCGGTTCGGTTCGGTTCGGTTCGGTTCGGTTCGGTTCGGTTCGGTTCGGTTCGGTTCGGTTCGGTTCGGTTCGGTTCGGTTCGGTTCGGTTCGGTTCGGTTCGGTTCGGTTCGGTTCGGTTCGGTTCGGTTCGGTTCGGTTCGGTTCGGTTCGGTTCGGTTCGGTTCGGTTCGGTTCGGTTCGGTTCGGTTCGGTTCGGTTCGGTTCGGTTCGGTTCGGTTCGGTTCGGTTCGGTTCGGTTCGGTTCGGTTCGGTTCGGTTCGGTTCGGTTCGGTTCGGTTCGGTTCGGTTCGGTTCGGTTCGGTTCGGTTCGGTTCGGTTCGGTTCGGTTCGGTTCGGTTCGGTTCGGTTCGGTTCGGTTCGGTTCGGTTCGGTTCGGTTCGGTTCGGTTCGGTTCGGTTCGGTTCGGTTCGGTTCGGTTCGGTTCGGTTCGGTTCGGTTCGGTTCGGTTCGGTTCGGTTCGGTTCGGTTCGGTTCGGTTCGGTTCGGTTCGGTTCGGTTCGGTTCGGTTCGGTTCGGTTCGGTTCGGTTCGGTTCGGTTCGGTTCGGTTCGGTTCGGTTCGGTTCGGTTCGGTTCGGTTCGGTTCGGTTCGGTTCGGTTCGGTTCGGTTCGGTTCGGTTCGGTTCGGTTCGGTTCGGTTCGGTTCGGTTCGGTTCGGTTCGGTTCGGTTCGGTTCGGTTCGGTTCGGTTCGGTTCGGTTCGGTTCGGTTCGGTTCGGTTCGGTTCGGTTCGGTTCGGTTCGGTTCGGTTCGGTTCGGTTCGGTTCGGTTCGGTTCGGTTCGGTTCGGTTCGGTTCGGTTCGGTTCGGTTCGGTTCGGTTCGGTTCGGTTCGGTTCGGTTCGGTTCGGTTCGGTTCGGTTCGGTTCGGTTCGGTTCGGTTCGGTTCGGTTCGGTTCGGTTCGGTTCGGTTCGGTTCGGTTCGGTTCGGTTCGGTTCGGTTCGGTTCGGTTCGGTTCGGTTCGGTTCGGTTCGGTTCGGTTCGGTTCGGTTCGGTTCGGTTCGGTTCGGTTCGGTTCGGTTCGGTTCGGTTCGGTTCGGTTCGGTTCGGTTCGGTTCGGTTCGGTTCGGTTCGGTTCGGTTCGGTTCGGTTCGGTTCGGTTCGGTTCGGTTCGGTTCGGTTCGGTTCGGTTCGGTTCGGTTCGGTTCGGTTCGGTTCGGTTTGGTTCGGTTCGGTTCGGTTCGGTTCGGTTCGGTTCGGTTCGGTTCGGTTCGGTTTTGTTTCACACCCGCTAGGATCCCGCGAAAGAAGTCAGGGAATTTTTTTTTTATTTATGTTAGACAGAGACCCTATTTCGTTACTAGCGCTGACCAGCGCTATTTTAAACTAGCGCTATTTCGTTACGCGCTATTTTGATACTGGCGCTATTTCATTACGCGCTATTTTGATACTAGCGCTATTTCGTTACTAGCGCTATTTTAAAACAGCGCTATTTAGTCGAGCGCTATTTAGTCGAGCGCTATTTTGTTATGCGCTATTTTAAAACAGCGCTCAAACAGTATCGCTATTTTGAACGACGCTATTTTGAACAGCGCTATTTCGAACCAGAGCCCATCAAGTTAGTTGGGTTTTAAATGTATGGCTAAGAGTCATACTATTTAACATTTTTCATAATAATTTGACGGCACGATATCCAGAAATTCTACAAAATTACGTTGCCCAAATCTTAGAAAATTTGCCTTTTTAAGATGTAGCAAACTTCCTCCAAGATGGAGCACCTCCACATAATGCAAGAATTATAACCGACTATTTGAATCAGCAACATGGAAGTAACTGGATCGGAAATCGAGGTCCAGTTGCCTGGCCTGCACGTTTGCCGGACCTTACGCCTCTTGATTTTTGTATTTGGGGATACTTAAAGGATAAAGTTTATTCTACTACTCATAATACGATAGAAGAACTTGAGGCAGCCGTTGTTCAAGCCATAGAGGAAATTCTCAAACAAATGGTTAAAGATATAATTCGATCGATGCAGGATTTGCATGAATAACAACGTTGGATTTTTCGAACATTTGCACATTTTGAAGAGTCAAGTATGATTCTGTCCGCCATCCTAAGTTTTAAGATCGCGAGAAGTTTTGATCATGATCTTTAAAAAGCAATCAATTGTCACCAGAATCCTTTTATTTAATCAAAATCGGTTCAGCAGTAATGAATTTATAAAGAAATATGTGCAGACATGATTGGCAAGGCAATCGTATAATCTTTAAAACAATGGTTGAAACCAAAATATTTTTTTTTGAATTATCCGAACCGAACCGATATTGCTGATTTGTACCTTGTTGTGCGTGGCAACAATGCAGCTTTTTTACTGATTTAAATAAAGGCCGCTTGACATGGTGCATGACAATAAAATTTGCAGGCAAATGCATGAAATTTTGCCCAGGTGCATGCGCAGTACAAATCCAGCTGATTGTTGAAGGCAATCCATTTTTATTGGTCCGGTGCCATTTTTTTGCATGCTAACTGTACTTGCATGCAAACTGGGGAATTTTTACCTAGATTCTGGGGAATCTATGCATGGCCATGCACAATGTCAAACGAAAAGAAGATTTTTTGCAGGCAACAACTTGACCGAAATTTTTTGCTTGCAAATATTTGCAGCGCGTCATGCACCATGTCAAGCGGCCTTAAATAATTAAAACGTGTTCGCAACACAAGAATAAACGAGCATCTTTGAAGGGTACAATTTAATTTCGTCCACCATCTTGGATTTTCAGATGGCGAACAAAAAAACATATTTAGTCAATACTTTAATTAATTCTCTGTCAAGTGCAGTTTGTCCCATTAAAATCGATGGTATAGTTCAAAAGTTATGAAAAAAAAATTGACCGGTTTTTTTTTGCCCCACCCGGTATTTATATATGCGGGGATGGGAAATTTTCTTGCAGGACAATTTGCCGCGGTCCGATTGCAATGACAATTCGCCGCCGACGAGGTTTGAGATTAAAATTTTGATTATTTAATCCGGTTATCATATTTTTGAAGAAATATTTTAACTAAATAATTTTTTCTAAAAATATTTCTTTTAACTTTTTTATAAATTAGTTTTTGACAAAGTATTATTTTCAAAAATGATGTCCCTCTTGTTGTTTTTTCAATGTTTTTATTTTGTGGTGACATTTTTTTGCTTTTTTGCAAAATGTTGTTTTCTGGACCGATTAGGATAATTATGTTAGATTGTATTTTCAATCGACCAAGGTCTTCAACACAGATTTCGATCTAATTAAACAAAAACTCTCGCTGAAAATTGTCCACGCGGCGAATTGTCCCTACGGCAAATCTTCCCGCGGTGAATTGTCCTGTTGTCTTATTTAGTCCCATGTATGCTGCTACACCGATATAGCTTTTCAATATTATTGTAGTATCTCCTCCATTCTCAGAACTTAGATACCAAAAACGAATAAATCGTTCCAGAATGGGATCATAGGGACTTTTACACAATTTTTATCCAATTCACTCATTTTAAAATGCCTGTGGTAATTACGAAAAAAACGTTTTTTTCGCGATTTCCTCTCGACTGCCCTAAAACCTCATTAAATTTTTAATAAATGCCTCCAGGCCAAATCTGCTACGTGGAGTTGCTTAGCCTTGGATCAGATCTGGGCTATTAGGGGCCAGGTAAAAGGGATTAGCAAAGGACCAAAACCCATTAAGTAATTAGTTTATCGCATAAACTGCATTTCCTGAGATGTCAGATCCATGGCTTTAATGCCGATGCAACATAGGTATGTTTAGATCCAAGCATAGAGTTGGTCTAGTTGACAACACACGCAGTTCATCTCGTCACCAGAATAGGGATAGAAACAGTAAACCTTGTATAGGGGTGACGGAACGTAGGTCGGCCTCCACTATTTAGAGAATTTGACTACAAGCATTTACTCCTAGAGGTCGGTATGGTGAACAAGCACGGTACAAGTCAGCGCCCCTAGAGGTCGTGTGGAACAAGCAGCAGAACTTCTCCAGCGCATTCGCCTACAGTTTAACATATAATTGATCATTTTGGGATGACGTGGCAAATAGATCAGCTGATGCGCGGACATATCGTGGATGAAAAAGAAAGCTTTGTTTACAATAAAACGCATCTAGTTATAGCAGTTTTGCTTTTAATTTTTTGTAAAACTACCGTCTTTTTGTGCCATTGTGGATTGCCTAAATACGAGAAATAGGACGAAGAAGTTGGGTTAGATCCCTTAAATTAGAACTGCTTCCTATCTTATAAATTCCAGAGTTTCACCAAAAAAAAAGTTTACAGCAAAAAAGTTATGTCACCCGCAAAGAATGTCAAGCAAGCAAAGTGTCAGGCCATATCGGGCAACAAAAAACCCGATAAACTTGCCAAAAGCGGATTAAAGCAAAGATTCATGAACCCCTAAAAACTGACAAGAGAACAAATAAGATTGGTTCCTACAGAGTGGACACTCAAGGATTTACATCAAGCGTAGGCCAATTTGAACGGCTGACTTAGATAGGCAATGGAGATTCTTGGCAACTTTAGCTTAACCAAATTGAATTGGAAAATTTAATCTCGTGCTTGCAGTGCTTACGGGACACTGTGGATTCTATGGACACTTAACTACTATGCTGATATTATATTCTACTTCCTAGCACAATGCAAAGCACATGAAAGGGTCAAAAGAATAATATTTAAAGTAGAGGATTTGGAATTTGAAGACCTACAGTCATCGACGGGATTAAACTGAAGAATAGAAAGATGCATTGGGGGTAGGTAAAATGGGGCTGACTTTGCGGTGATAGCGGACCGGATAGGTATTTATTGAAATAACCAACAAAAAAAACGCAAGAGAAAAAACGAACATACGCATCATTTTTCTAAATCCTAACCTATTACAGTAGAATGAAACATTTATGATCTTCAGCAAAGCTGCTTAAAACCTCTTTTTCTACTTGTTTATGTTTTCTAAAACAAATTTCCGGTGCACACTCCCCATGCACAAACCGCTTAATCTATCCGCTGTCTTTATGAATCGTAACCAATTTTTGACTCTGCGTAGGAGTACTAAAAGATCGTCCTGCGGTTCTACAGGGTAATGCTAGCAAAATATGGAGACCAGTTTTTGTTAAAGGAAAAAAAATTACTCTTGCTTTACAACTTCTGCTGCTTCTAAACTTTTTAACTCCTCTTTATTAATATTTTTGTCTCTCCACCCGTTGTACCATAATTCAGCCTCATCGACAAGCCCGTTTAAATGATACAGTTCTGAAAATTGTTTAATTAGTATCTTAAATTTACTGGTTTTCATCGAAAAAGTGATGCTTTAAAGACATTACCAAAAGACATTATCATAGGCTCTAAATAACGTCTAGAGAAAGATTGACCTGGGCTGCATTCGTTAATTAAGCTACATATTAAACAATAAAAAATATTCTCAGTACCTCAAAACGAAAGTGTATAACCAATGTATCCTTCCTGTACTTACCTATGAATTTCAGAGTAGTAGGGGAGGACCCCAAATGAGATAGGCGGACGATTTGAAGAGACATACAGGAGCTAGATGGATGAACACGGCGACAGACAGAGAAAAATAGAAGATATTGGGGGAGGCCTATGCCCAAGGATGGATCGAAAAAGGCTGTATAGATAGATAGATAGCCTCCTTTAATGCGATTTCCATATTGCAATAAATCTTAAATTTTAGATTGCAAGATATTGGAAACAGGTGCCAAAAGCGCAAAATACTTTGCTATCAGACACAGGGAAATAATAAATACCGGTCTTGTTAAAGCATTAGGGACATTTTGGGTTAGTTAAATAACAAAAAATTTGACAGCTGTTACCGTTTCTGTTACTAAGAATAACGGTAACATTCAAGGCAAAAAAGATAGATTTTGGAACACTAAAGATAAGCATTACACAAATGTTAATTTAGTAGTTTCACACTCCTTTTCACTTCTTGTTCATTTATGCAGGGTGTCCCATAACTTAGGGGCCATAGTGCACCAGGTGATAGAGAAGGTTATTTCCGAGAAAAAAGTTAACATGGGGGGTCAACACACATCTGTTTTTAAGATATAGGATTTTTAAAGTTAGAGGAGTGGGGGAAAAAAGGTTTTTGAAAAAAAAAAGAAAATCTGTCACAGACAGCTAAATACT
This sequence comes from Aspidapion aeneum, assembly GCA_963576565.1. Taxonomy (NCBI): domain Eukaryota; kingdom Metazoa; phylum Arthropoda; class Insecta; order Coleoptera; family Brentidae; genus Aspidapion; species Aspidapion aeneum. Next base: position 71,602,961 of record OY755039.1, on the reverse strand, counting down.
CAGCTAATTGTGATTCAAAAATGTGGTATTTTTTTTGGATAAAATGACAAGTTGAGAAGGTTGTCAAAATAAAAAAATAAGTATTAAAAAAAATAAAATAATTTTGCTTACTTATTGTTTTAAAAAATATCAATCATATTTTGTTACTATGTTTACTGGTTTTTTTCAACAAAACATATAAAAAAACAACATTGCGTTTAATATGGCATTCATAAAAATTTATACCAAAAAAATAGTTTTTTCTAAAAAAATTGACCGACTAATTTTGTTTTAATTATTTTTATTTCAATTTATTGCTTTTGTTCTAATACACGACTTTACCCAATTTCATATTTTTACTGCGTTTTTATAAAAAGTTATTATCAGAAAGGTTTAAAAAATCGCCAACTTTGATGCTCGTCTCGACAAAGAAAGAGTTTTGACGCATGCATTATAGGAACTTTTTTATCAGACATGACCTACTCTAGCACCTGTTGGCCTATGGCCCCTAACTTATGGGATGCCCTATATTTGTTTATTTATTTTTATTAGATTTATCTATTTACAAACCAAACTATCGAAATTTAAGTAAAAAATTCGACTGCATGAAAAAATACAAGACACAACTAACCTTAAAAAATAACATAAACATTAAAGGACGGCCGCCGTAAGTACCGGGCGCCGTTACCGTAAATAACAAAACAGTAGCGAGAAGCTGCTGATGCGCAGACTCAGTAATAACAATAACCGTAACAAAGTGTAAAATACGCTACCCAAAATGTTCCTTTTGTAAAGCTGAAATGCCACCTTTCTAGTTGCAATATTGTCGTCTTCTGAGTTTTTGAAGGCCTTCAAGGATGCCCACAAAGCTGTCTTTAAATACAGCAACACTTTTGTTTTTGTGAGACCATCACAATGGAGAGAAATATCCTTCAGCCTAGATGCTGTTATGAATAAGTGCATCTTATGTATAATATTATGTAGGTAGGAATAAGTTTAAAGTTCTAACTTGATTGATTGATTGTTTAAATTAGGAAATTATTAAATTATTTTCAACATTTAGGGTGGGCAAATGCTCCTGTTAAAAACCTACTCGATGTTTCAAAATAATGATGACAAGCAAGAATAAATTATTTTCTGACTTGCCTTTAAGCTTGAGAAAGCTTTCTGTAAGCAGAGCTGTCACAAGTACTGTAACGAAGTTACTATTTTTTTTATTGTTTTAATTAATTTTCTAGACTATTTAAGCTCAGACAGTTAAAAAATATTTTTACTGAAACCTGACTCAATTTTCGCTTATTAATTTTGTTTCATATTTTCCGAGGAAAAATGCCGTTTTGACATATGAATGGCATTAAAGCCTTTCAAAACGTTTGTTGCAAAAAGACTAGATAAAATAATATTCCGAATAAGTCAATCCACGTTCATTTTTAAAAACGTGGTTGGGTTTCATTCGGTTATTTCCGTTGGTTCTCGATTTGTAGCCGAGCTCTAGCCTATAAAACAGTAAAGCCTTCGCCCATACGGGGATTCGAGATTTGTTTCTCGTTCGAGCACAATGTATAGGTGGTACGCGGTGTGTGTAGGTGTCGACCGGTTTCTGGTAAGAATGGGATTTATAAAAGAAACCTCGTTTTTGCCTTAGTCAAAGTTTTTATAATTCTATTTGATTTGAATTTATTTTGAACCGTGCAAATTACTTGTTTGTCCTTTCCCGATCCCAGGATTTCCCGTTAGTATCTTACATGTTTTCTGGTATTTATTAATTTTCTTTCGCAAGAAAATTAAGAAACAAATCGGGTTTATTACTTGTGGGCTGCAGGTTCGTCACCAAGTAATAATCATCCCGGATTTGACACACCAGTTTCCCTTGTCCTGGTTTTTATTATTTTTGTTCTCTTTCGAGAAAGCAAAAATGATAACAAAGCTATCGATTATATTTCGTGGGCCGTATGTTTCGTCACCGACTTATAATTGTAGCGCTTTGCTAAACCCCCCGTCCTCGTTTCCCGTTTTTTGTATTATTTTTGTTCTCTTTCAAGGAAGCAAAAATGATAACAAAGCTATAGATTATGTTTCGTGGGCCGTATGTTTCGTCACCGACTCATAATTGTAGCGCTTTGCTAAACCCCCGTCCTCGTTTCCCGTTTCCCGTTTTTTTTATTATTATTTTTGTTCTCTTTCGAGGAAGCAAAAATGATAACAAAGCTATAGATTATATTTCGTGGGCTGGATGTTTCGTCACCGACTTATAATTGTAGTGCTTTGCTAAACCCCCGTCCTCGTTTCCCGTTTTTTTTATTATTTTTGTTCTCTTTCAAGGAAGCAAAAATGATAACAAAGCTATAGATTATGTTTCGTGGGCCTTATGTTTCGTCACCGACTCATAATTGCAACGCTTTGCTAAACCCCCGTCCTCGTTTCCCGAATCCCATTTTTTTATTATTATTTTTGTTCTCTTTCGAGGAAGCAAAAATGATAACAAAGCTATAGATTATATTTCGTGGGCTGTATGTTTCGTCACCGACTTATAATTGTAGCGCTTTGCTAAACCCCCGTTCTCGTTTCCCGTTTTTTTATTATTATTTTTGTTCTCTTTCGAGAAAGCAAAAATGATAACAAAGCTATAGATTATGTTTCGTGGGCCGTATGTTTCGTCACCGACTCATAATCATCGCGGCTTTGTGCAGCCAGCTCTCCCGTTTAGATAAAACCTGGTATTTATTAATTTCTTCCTAATTCTCTTTTTATTTTTCATAATTAACGATTTTTTTTTCTGTCACGATTATTGCTTCGTTATTGCCACCGCGACCTTATAAACTTAAAAGTTGGTATAGTTAAATTTTTATCCGTTTCTTTTGTAAATAACCTGTTACCTGTTACCGTAAGACATATATGCTCTCACCGTAAATTAAACCTGTTAAAGTGGTACCACATTCCGTTTCTATTTGTAAATATTCTGTTTAATTTTCCTTTCCGTTTCTTTTGTACATAACCGACATGAACCGAACCGAACCGCGAGACATATATGACCCGACCAGTCCTGTGAAACTTCAAAGTTGGTAAAGTTTCGTTTTCTTCCAGTTAAATAGCCGTAAATTTGTAAAATTATAGTATGTAATTAACTACCAGCTGTTTAAGGAAATCTTTCTCCAATTTTTTTTTATGTTGGGAAAAGTCTTTTTGGGGCAAAAAGAAATCAGTATTTAACTAACGTCCATCCGATCTAATCGGACCTAACCAGATTTGTTAAATCCTTTTGTTAGAGTTCCGAGGTGATAGGCGTTGAGTTTTAGGTCCTTTTTCATAACTTTCACTTTTTTTTAAATACCTAACTGTCTGTGCTAGAATAGCGCAAACAAAGTAAACTGGAGTTTTTTTATTTGACTTGATAGAAATAAGGCATTTATAGTTTTGTTTTATTTATTAAGTTGCATATATTTAGTTATTTTCTTTGAGGGTTTGTACCACTAAATTAAAATGACAAAATACACATAAACTAGTATTTATAGAAATTGAGTTTTTAATGAAATTGTAGTTTACTTACCTGGTTATTCTCCACTGTTTAAAAGCATACCCGAGAGGCAAGGGAGACTCTAGGCTCCCTTATTTCCTAGAGTGGCGCCCGAGGCAAAATTTCGATCGATTCTATCCCTCGAAATCCCAGGATTGAATCGACCGAAACCCTGGGACGTCAAAAGTAGGGGAAAATTCGTTAGATGACGAAACCCTCTTACAAATTTGGCGCCCGAGCAGGGACTAATGTTTGCTCACATTTTAGCACAGAACAGACAGGTTATTTAAATAATTTTTTTTAAAAGAGAATAAGGCATTAATTAGGCTTAATTTTGTAGGTTTATCATTTTAGGGAGATATTGATTTTTTTTTTCTGATCGTAATCACCAAAATAAGCAGGTTCCCAGTTACTGAGATATGTAAATTAACAAAAAAGGAGGCTTATAAACGGTGCCTTGCTTTAGAAATCGAAAAGTCGGACCCGTAAACAATCTATGTATTTCTTTTGGTTGAGAAGTATCTAATGTTGGCAGACTTTTAGAAAAGACAATTAAATCCAATTTGCAATCGCTGTATCCTAAAATGTGAAATAAAAACCGGTTTTAAGTTAAAAGGAACAAAATTTCCGGCTTAATTTTTAATATAAATATAATTTTATCATTAAAACTGCAAAGTACATATGCTTTATAGTCATGGTCTTTTCCGTTGCGAAGTCTTTAAAATTGTCAGACTTTATTTCTAAAAACTTCATGAAATGCAAAACTGCAAAATATTCAATCCATATTAGGAATCATTTTTATGGAAACGTTCTTAATTTTTATAAATTTATTGAAAAATCTTCATTAATTAAAACTGGTTTTTGGTTGAGAAGTTTAGCAAATTTAAGTTATCTAAGGTAAAAATTAAAATCTTACACCGCAACGGTCCAAAACATATTCAGTATTTAATATCCTTTTGGTTGGGAAGGTACGAAAATTGGCAGAAGTTGCTTCCAATTTGCAGTTTTTAAAAATTGAATACAATTATGTCATTGTGCCTTTTTGGTTGAGAAGTAATTAAAATTGCCAGACTCTATTCTAAATTGCTTAAAACTGTTCAAGTGTAAAAAAACTAGTACTGTAAGAATCGAGTCGATAGTATTTTTGGTTGAGAAATTATTAAATTTAACAGAATTCAGTTATTTTAAATTTATTGTTTTCATGCATTGTTAAAGCGCGAGATACTTTTTTTTTGTGTAAAAAAATATTTGAACCTAAAAAAAAGGATAAATTAATAAAATAAATGTAAGTTTTTTTTTCTTACTTGTTGTTTTTTATCAGTATTGTTGGAGAAATAAGAATTTAAGCCTTTGCAAAGTAAAACATCTTATTTCAGGTTTGCATGTACTTGCGTTTGTCGGTCTGTGGCGATTTTATTTTTTCTTCTAAAACGCTTTTGTCTATGGTAGTGGGAGCTATTTTTTTCGAGAAAAAAAAGTTGCTCTGATTTCAAATTTTTTTGTATATCTTTGCGTTTCGGATGATTTTGAAACTTTTTTGTCGCCCGGCTGTCTGTCGGTATGTCTGTCTGTCTGTAACGACCGGCACGCATGGCTCAGGGACCGCGTGCTCGATTTTGGTGAGGTTTGATACCTGGGCTGTGTCTTGGGTCGGGATGGTCCTATTTAAAAATAGAAAAATGCACCAAACATAAGCCAAATAGAATGGTGGGGGTAGATTACAAAAATTGGAGATGGACAAAATAAATTCTAGTTTTTTTTTCTGTTTTAAAAAAAAAAAGGTGGGGGTCATTTTAAAAATTAGAGTTTGAGTGAACATATGGCGTGTGTGGTATCAAACGAAGGGTGGTTGGGTCTGGAGTTGAACAGAATACATTTTAGTTTTTTTTAAGGGTGGGGGTGGATTTCAGAAATTGGAGTTTGGGTCAAAGCATGGCCTGTGTGGTAGAAAGTAATTACAATTTTTTTTTTCCACTAAATAATTTTTTTATTATTATTATTAATTAATAAACCGAATACCTGACATGCCCTAAGACTACCGGACGAAACCTGATATGAGTTGTTGGTCCTGGCTGGCCTGATTTAATTTTTGATTCTATTTTTTATTTCCAGATCCTGCGTGACTCTAATTCTCCCTGATACCTACCCTAACTATGTTCTACTTCACGTGACCTGACTCAAAGTAACTAAAAGTAATTACGTATTTTTTTTATTTTTACTAAACAATTTATTTTTGTAATTATTATTTTATAATCCGATTTTATACCTGATTTGCCCTGAGATTCCCCGTCAAACTACACCAGTAATGAACCGAACCGAACCGAACCGAACCGAACCAAACCGAGCCAAGCCGAACCGAACCGAACCGAACCTGAAAAAAAATGTGTTTTTTTGGATTTTGTTTTTTAAAAATACTGGGTGACGTTAAATATATCTTATTGTTATTTTAGCCTAATTTTTTTATTAATAAGCATTTTGCTTTTAATTAAAACTAGATACTGCCTTATCTGACCTGACTTGTCGTACCTAGAAGTGACTATTGAAATGTTTTTGTTTTAAAATTAATATTTTTTTTTAAATTATTAAACCGACTGTATACCTGACCTAATTTTTTGGATTTTGTTTTTTTAAAAATTCTGGGTGACGTTAATTTTTAATAATAATTAAATTTTATGGTTATATTGGACTACATTTTTTTTATTCATAAACATTTTGCTAAAATTAATTAATTAAAACTAGATACCGCCTCACCTGACCTAAATTGAAGTACCTAGAATATAAATGTTTTATTTTAAACCGAATAATTTTTTTAAAAATGATTAATGATATCCGATCACTATCCGATCTAATACCTGACCTGCCCTCTGATTACCAGTCAAACCAGAGCAAGCTTGTCCTGACCTAATTTTTTCTTGGATTAAGTTTTTTTTTAAATCCTAGGTGAGTTATTTTGGCATAATTTTTTTTAGTGACATTTGGCTTTTAATTAAAGCTAGATACTGCGTCACGCGACCTGACTTCCATTAGGTGTTTAAATGTTTTATGTTAAACTAAATAATTTTCTTTTAACTTTAAATTATTAACCGGTTTTATACCTGACATGCTCTGAGAATACCAGTCAAACCAGACCATCCTGATCTGACCTAGTTTATAATTTTGATTATTTTTGGCTTTTTCATTTTGATTCTGTGTGACATGTACCTTACCGAACCTGATTTATTTGAAACGCGTAACCGTTTTGATATGACCTGACCTGACTGGAAAACCATTGTATTAAATTAGAATTTTTCTTAAAGCCATTTTGTAGTTGGAATTGTATTTGTTATATTGACTTTAGATGTACCTAATCGTAAGTATCCGAACTTGACTTGATTTGAGCTAAGCTGGCCTGGCCTATCTGGACCTAGCCTGACATATCCGGACCTGACGTGATATATCCGGACCTAACGTGACATATCCGGACCTGACATGGCCTAACCGTACCGGACCTGACCTGACATATCCGAACTTGACCTGACCTCGCTAGACGCGAACATATCTGGACCTGACCTGACCTATCCGAATTTGACTTGATCGATCTGGAACAGGCCTGACCCATACTGACTTGATTGACTTAGCAGATCCTCACCTGGCTTATCCGGACCTGACCTGACCCATCCGGACCAGACCCGAACTAGCCGGACCTGATTTAGTCGGATCTGACCTGATCTGACCCAAACTAGTTGGACCTGACATGACATAGCCGGACCTGACCTAGTCAAATCTGACTTGATCTAAACTAGTTGGATTTAGCCTGACATATCCGGACCTGACGTGACATATCCGGACCTGACCTGACGAATCCGGACCTGACCTGACCTAGCCGTAACTAACATGTCCCGACCTGATCTGACCTAATTGGACCTGTTTCCGTACCGGAGTACCAACTTCTAAACTGACAATACTAAGAGTTTAGAAGTTGGCATCTCAATTTTGTAAACAAAGAAAATTTTTAAGTAATTTCAACAAAAATCATATATTTTTTCTTGAGTAGAATTGTTTTTTTTAAACAAAAAAAATTAATATATTTGTTTAACCATATAAATTCCATTAACAAAAAAAAACAGATTTAAAAAGAAAATCCTGTTCAAATAGAAAACTAATTTAAAAATATTTTTCGATTATCAACAATTTTTAAAATTTTAGTTTTTTGTTTAAAACTTGAATTTGCTTTACTGAAGCACGAAGCCGTTTTCCATGTGGGGAAATATTTTTTTTACGTAATAAAAATTATTATAAAATAATTTGACACAAATATAATTTAATTTTTTTTATTTTTAATTTTGTTTTTTTGTTAGCGAAATTGCATAAAAGTTATTATTGTTTTTTAACTTTATGTTAATTAAATTTTAAGATTAAATTCTGGAAATTAGCTCAGTAATTTACGGTTGTTTCCGGTAACAATTTATAACTTTGGAAACCGCCAAAAGTTATAACTCCGAGATCCAAAACTGATGGTTAGTTTAAATCCAGTTATCTTCTAAGATTTAATCTATTTCTTTTTAACCCCTTCCTTAATTCAAGGGTGCTTTAAAAACACCTTATAACTTTGGAACCCACCATAAGTTATAATGTAGCAGTCATCAAGCCTTTAAAGAAGAAAACCGGTAATCAGTCCACATATAAATTTGGAAAACGCCAACAGTTATAAATCAGCAGCCAACCGGTAGAAAAAATCCGATGGTCAGTCAAAATCCAGATTAGAGTTCTCTGTAATTCAGGGGTATTTCCGGCAACAATTTATGACTTTGCAAACCGCCAAAAGTTACAACTCCGAAGTCCAAAACCCGATAATTAGTTTAAATCCTGATATTTTCTGGGATTTAATCTATTTTTTTTTTGAAACCCTGCAATACTTTAAGGACGCTTCAAAAATACCTTATAACTTTGGAACCCGCCCAAAAGTTATAATGCAGCAGCCATCAAGCCTCTGAAGAAAGAAACCGGTATTCAGTCAACTTGTAACTTTGGAAACCGCCAAAAGTTATAACTCAGCAGCCAACCTGTGGACAAAACCCCATGGTCAGTCAAAATCCAGATTAGAGTTTCTAAGATTACTTAAATAGCCTTCTGTAATTTAGGGGTATTTTCAGTAACAACTTATAACTTTACAAACCGCCAAAAGTTATAACTTCAAGATCCAAAACACGGAGGTTGCCAGTTATTAAAAAAAAATATATATTTTTTTAACCCCTTCAAAAATTTAAGGGGCTTCCGACAACAACTTTTAACTTTAGAAACTGCCAAAAGTTATAACTCCGAGTTCCAAAAACCCGATGATTATTTTCTAAGATTTAATCTATTTTTTTCCAATAATTCAAGGGTACTTAAAAAAAAACTTTATAACTTTGGAACCCATCGAAAGTTATAATGCAGCAGCCATTAAGCCTCTGAAGAAAGAAACCGGTAATCAGTCAATTTATAAGTTTGAAAATCGCCAAAACTTATAACTCAGCAGCCATGAATCCTCTGGAGAAAAAAAAACCGGTGATCAATCAACTTGTAACTTTGGAAACCGCCAAACGTTATAACTTAGCAGTCAACCTGTAGAAAATATCTGATGGTCAGTCAAAATCCAGACTCGGAGATAATATTACTTAAATCCTTTCTGTAATCCCGGGGTATTTCCGGCAACAACTTATCACTTTGGAAATCGCCAAAAGTTATAACTTCTAGATCCAAAATATGATGGTCACTATAAATACAGTACTTCCGATGCTTCAGTAAGCAACTTATAACTTGGGAATCCACCAAAAGTTATAATGTAGCAGGCACCCTGTAGAAAAATCCGATGGTCAGTCAATATCCAGATTAGAGTTGCTAAAATTACTTAAATCCCTTCTGTAATTCGGGGGTATTTTCGGAAAAAAAAACTTATAACTTTAGAAACCGCCAAAAGTTAGAACTCCGAGATCCAAAACCCGATGGTCCGGGTACCACCCCTCACGAAAAATTGAATTTGAAGCAAATTACGCACTCAACCTGGTCAATTAGTACCGCAAACTCACTCCAAAATTATTCTAAAGTTACCGAGTCTACTTCGAATAACTCAACATGATGAATTTTGACGTAGCGTCAGTAGCACCATAAGCCCGTTCGCAAACTCCGACTTAACCTCAAGGCAGTACCATCCGCATGAGCACTACCACATACACAGTCCAAGGCTATTCCTTCAAGTTGCGTGTTCCTTCGAAAGCCCAACTTGATGTACTTTGAAGTACCGTCAGTAGCAAACTCGTTCGCAAACTCCGATTTAACCTTAAGGCAGAACTATCCGCATGAACAATAAAGTAGATCTAACCAGTACACTTTCCGAACAGCCGAACAGCTCTTTTCAGAGCTTAAGGGTGTTGTAAATTACAATGTATACAATTGAGGAAACCACCATACTGGCTCCGAAGGAGGTAAAACAAATGGAAATGACCGACTTTGTAACCGCTGTCGCCAGTATCCCATTAGAAAATTTTAACAATTTGTTATGGAAAATTGTTACTCAGATCCGATCCAAAGTGATCTAGGTCTAGTGAGTAATGTTCTGCCAACCCCTACTAAATTTAGGGGCACTACAGACCGTGTAGTAGGTTTACCTTGAAGAAACCGTTACAAGTTGTCATGACAACCTAAAATAACTCGCCGATAAAAATAACACCGCTAGACACAACTTCTTTAGTCGAGGAAAATGGTGCATTTTAAAAACCGAAGCTACAATACCAAAAGATGTTTAGCATTGGAGTTTCTGTAAACCAACATTTGGGTTCTAAGGAAAGCGCAGGAGGTTAAGGGTGCTTCGTATGGTTAGTAATCTGCTCCCTTGGTGTTTATCAAGGTTCCGCATTTTCAACCCTTGTATAGGGGTGTTCCGTAAAACCACTCAACTTTGGGTGCCGGCCCAAAGTTGTACCGAAATCTGAACAGCATTGGAGGACCGTCAAGACTATTAAGAGCATTAAGAGGCACTAGCGATGGGTATGATCAGAGAGAAATGCAGGTTTTGTTTTTTTTATTTTGTTTAATTTAGTTTTTGTTATTTTGTAAATCGTTTGTAAGGTTAAAAAAAAAGAAAAAAGAAAGGTAGTCATTGAGTTTATTTTTTTTTGTTCTTTTTTTTTGCCGAAGTAGGTGGGGAATGTAACGAAGTTACTATTTTTTTTATTGTTTTAATTAATTTTCTAGACTATTTAAGCTCAGACAGTTAAAAAATATTTTTACTGAAACCTGACTCAATTTTCGCTTATTAATTTTGTTTCATATTTTCCGAGGAAAAATGCCGTTTTGACATATGAATGGCATTAAAGCCTTTCAAAACGTTTGTTGCAAAAAGACTAGATAAAATAATATTCCGAATAAGTCAATCCACGTTCATTTTTAAAAACGTGGTTGGGTTTCATTCGGTTATTTCCGTTGGTTCTCGATTTGTAGCCGAGCTCTAGCCTATAAAACAGTAAAGCCTTCGCCCATACGGGGATTCGAGATTTGTTTCTCGTTCGAGCACAATGTATAGGTGGTACGCGGTGTGTGTAGGTGTCGACCGGTTTCTGGTAAGAATGGGATTTATAAAAGAAACCTCGTTTTTGCCTTAGTCAAAGTTTTTATAATTCTATTTGATTTGAATTTATTTTGAACCGTGCAAATTACTTGTTTGTCCTTTCCCGATCCCAGGATTTCCCGTTAGTATCTTACATGTTTTCTGGTATTTATTAATTTTCTTTCGCAAGAAAATTAAGAAACAAATCGGGTTTATTACTTGTGGACTGCAGGTTCGTCACCAAGTAATAATCATCCCGGATTTGACACACCAGTTTCCCTTGTCCTGGTTTTTATTATTTTTGTTCTCTTTCGAGAAAGCAAAAATGATAACAAAGCTATCGATTATATTTCGTGGGCCGTATGTTTCGTCACCGACTTATAATTGTAGCGCTTTGCTAAACCCCCCGTCCTCGTTTCCCGTTTTTTGTATTATTTTTGTTCTCTTTCAAGGAAGCAAAAATGATAACAAAGCTATAGATTATGTTTCGTGGGCCGTATGTTTCGTCACCGACTCATAATTGTAGCGCTTTGCTAAACCCCCGTCCTCGTTTCCCGTTTCCCGTTTTTTTTATTATTATTTTTGTTCTCTTTCGAGGAAGCAAAAATGATAACAAAGCTATAGATTATATTTCGTGGGCTGGATGTTTCGTCACCGACTTATAATTGTAGTGCTTTGCTAAACCCCCGTCCTCGTTTCCCGTTTTTTTTATTATTTTTGTTCTCTTTCAAGGAAGCAAAAATGATAACAAAGCTATAGATTATGTTTCGTGGGCCTTATGTTTCGTCACCGACTCATAATTGCAACGCTTTGCTAAACCCCCGTCCTCGTTTCCCGAATCCCATTTTTTTATTATTATTTTTGTTCTCTTTCGAGGAAGCAAAAATGATAACAAAGCTATAGATTATATTTCGTGGGCTGTATGTTTCGTCACCGACTTATAATTGTAGCGCTTTGCTAAACCCCCGTTCTCGTTTCCCGTTTTTTATTATTATTTTTGTTCTCTTTCGAGAAAGCAAAAATGATAACAAAGCTATAGATTATGTTTCGTGGGCCGTATGTTTCGTCACCGACTCATAATCATCGCGGCTTTGTGCAGCCAGCTCTCCCGTTTAGATAAAACCTGGTATTTATTAATTTCTTCCTAATTCTCTTTTTATTTTTCATAATTAACGATTTTTTTTTCTGTCACGATTATTGCTTCGTTATTGCCACCGCGACCTTATAAACTTAAAAGTTGGTATAGTTAAATTTTTATCCGTTTCTTTTGTAAATAACCTGTTACCTGTTACCGTAAGACATATATGCTCTCACCGTAAATTAAACCTGTTAAAGTGGTACCACATTCCGTTTCTATTTGTAAATATTCTGTTTAATTTTCCTTTCCGTTTCTTTTGTACATAACCGACATGAACCGAACCGAACCGCGAGACATATATGACCCGACCAGTCCTGTGAAACTTCAAAGTTGGTAAAGTTTCGTTTTCTTCCAGTTAAATAGCCGTAAATTTGTAAAATTATAGTATGTAATTAACTACCAGCTGTTTAAGGAAATCTTTCTCCAATTTTTTTTTATGTTGGGAAAAGTCTTTTTGGGGCAAAAAGAAATCAGTATTTAACTAACGTCCATCCGATCTAATCGGACCTAACCAGATTTGTTAAATCCTTTTGTTAGAGTTCCGAGGTGATAGGCGTTGAGTTTTAGGTCCTTTTTCATAACTTTCACTTTTTTTTAAATACCTAACTGTCTGTGCTAGAATAGCGCAAACAAAGTAAACTGGAGTTTTTTTATTTGACTTGATAGAAATAAGGCATTTATAGTTTTGTTTTATTTATTAAGTTGCATATATTTAGTTATTTTCTTTGAGGGTTTGTACCACTAAATTAAAATGACAAAATACACATAAACTAGTATTTATAGAAATTGAGTTTTTAATGAAATTGTAGTTTACTTACCTGGTTATTCTCCACTGTTTAAAAGCATACCCGAGAGGCAAGGGAGACTCTAGGCTCCCTTATTTCCTAGAGTGGCGCCCGAGGCAAAATTTCGATCGATTCTATCCCTCGAAATCCCAGGATTGAATCGACCGAAACCCTGGGACGTCAAAAGTAGGGGAAAATTCGTTAGATGACGAAACCCTCTTACAGTACATTATAAAAGTACTTCAAGTACAAGTACCAAATACATTAAGATACATCATAAAAGTACTTGATTTTTCCCAAGTCTTTTACTTTTACAATAAAAGTACTTCAAGTAATTTTAATATGTCAAAAAACGAGAAAAATGTCAAAAATATAAAAAAGTCAAAAAACTAAAAAAACTTCATACCTGCACTACCGTACTACCGACACTTTTTTTTTCTCACACTGAATGTGAATTTCACGTTCCACGAAATAAAGAAGGTGCGTGCAAATAATTAAGCCTATAGGCATTATTCTTTGGATAAGTGTGTACCAAATATTACGATTTTTTGGGAGATTAATTAAGATGAATAGGACTTCCCTGCCAAGTTGATAAAAAAACCGGACAGGTGGCAACCCTGAGGTTACCACTTGTCTTCGGCGCATTAAAGTTATATCTAACCTATATCTACATTGTACTTGAAGTACTTCGAATGTACTTGAAGTACTTTAAATGTACTTGAAGTCAGTGGCGTATATAGAAAAAAGTTTCGGGGTGGGCCCGAGGCAGTTTGGGGGGGGGGGCCGAGACCCCATGAGGCCGTATTTTATGCTATTTTATGTTTGTATTCAGGAAATATGTGGAAAATATCTAAAAAAAATCGTAGCTTCGGGGGGGCCCGGGCCCCCCAGGCCCCCCTTATATACGCCACTGCTTGAAGTACTTTAAATGTACTTGAAGTACTTTAAATGTACTTGAAGTACTTTAAATGTACTTGAAGTACTTTAAATGTACTTGAAGTACTTATAATGTACTTGAAGTACTTTACTTGACAAAATCAAGTACATTTCCAAGTACATTGTTAAAAGTACTTCAAGTACCAATTACAATTACCTAGATGTACTTCAAGTACAGTACTTGAAGTACTTGTAAGTACTTGAAGTACAATTTCAAGTACTGTACTTGAAGTACCTGACAGCTCTGTCGGTAAGCTTAACTTTATATACTGACAAAACAAATCGTTTGAGTCAAATAAATATTTATTCAATACGAGTATGCCAAATACGTAAGATTTTTGACAATATTTAGATAAAAGCACAGTCTTATTTACCAAGACGTGTCTTCTTCTAAAAACCATGATGTTCTCAGAATAAAATCAACAGCCATTTGGCATATATTCATGTGGCCCAAGCGATTTGTTTTTTCAATGTAGATAAACCAGTATTTATAATGATTTTAAAGAAGACACTATTCGCAATGGATTATCCACCTACTAAAATTCTTGTTTTAACCCTCCTGTTTCATTCTCTTTATTAATTATAGTTGCCCGAAAATTTAAATTGAGATTGAGGGAAGGGGACGTAAAAGAGAGACTTTTGAGTTGGTAAATTAGTAATTTACACGGGACGGTGGCGAAGGTAGCCACCCGATTTGCATAGCCGGCTTGATCCTTCGAGATTTGTTTTAGGGAGGTTTGCGTTAATTTTGAGGGAAAATATTTTTAAAAAATTAGGGGCGAAGTTAGCAGTATTTTGTGTATTATTGAAATAGAGCCAGGCAGTATTTTGACAGTTTTACATTGAAACCTGAGAGTTGATCTTTCAAAATTAACATAGTCAAGTCAAGTAAACATAGAGTATATTGAAAGATCACAGCTGATCGTACAATGTTAAGATGTCAAAATACTGCCTGGCACTATTAACAATATAATATAATAATAATAGGTTTATTTATTCGAATAGATAATATAAATAATACAAAAAATTTCCATTTTGATTAATAATAAATAAACAAGTTAAGTAAAGCGCTGTTTTTTACACATTTTTTTTCCATTAAATTTAATTACTTTATTATAGTTTTTTGTGACACTTGGTACTTAACATGTCTTAATAAGGTTAAAATGTCAAAATCGGTACAAAAGATTCACTGATTGGGCACAACATACGTCTTACAATAACTTAAAAGTTACACATAGGCAAAAATATACTACATATTAGTATAAAATATTATTTAGTTACCACCACCTATGTTATCTAAAAGTGAGAGAATTTACTAGCAGAGGACCAATATTCAACTGCGACGTGAAACATGCATGATATTTATTGCAATAAACCGACGCGCCTGTAAAATTCAATCGTTTTCTGGTATCTCATGGAATATTTTTGTTGTGGTTTTTGAGGTTGTTTTCCTAATCGGCAACAAATGGTGTTTAATATGTGCATTTGGTAACCTTCAATTAATTTGTTTATAAAATAATGTATCCCCTTAATATGGGCTCAAAAACGATAATAAAAATATCAAATTTTCTACTTTCTACTAAAAATGGCGTCCCAAACAATATTCCCTAATAATCGAAAGGGTAACTTGAAAGTGAGTGTACGTAATACGAACCACTATTATGGCAGTGTTTCCTTTTAGTTTTAGATAGCACACTCGAATTTGTCCTCTTTCGTCGCGGCAACGTATTAGTCCCTAGCTTCCGCCACTATAAAAACACCTTCACAGCAGTAGGGACCACGCGATAAGCAATATCACTGCCCTTAACTTATTGGGGTGAGGCCAATTGTCATTTTTGTCAACAATGCCTAATCCTGGTTTTTGATGCGGTGTTCTGTTTTCTGTAGCATCGTGGTTTTGTGAATTTGTCAGTTTTTGTTGATGTGAATGTTAAAAATACGTCTCGTAGTCGTAAACCATGAATCTGTATTATTGCCTCTTATTACAGGTTTGTTTACACATTTTACTTTACATTTTGTACTTTCTGGGGCGCCAATTACCGGGGAGAATACTTTACAAAAACGAATGTAGGTATTGTATTACGAAATGTAGGTATTGTATTATAAAACAATAGAAGTATTGTATTAAAAACCAAAATAAATATTGTGATTTGTTTTACTAGAAACTGATCAAGCAAGGTTTCTATTGTAGAAAGTGTTATCAAGGAGCTAAAAGAACCTAGTCAGATACATAAAATAAACTTATTATTTATAAATTTAAGTAAATAGTATTTTGTTTCAAACCAGTGGTAAAATTAAAGAACGAAAAATTATTTAACAAAATAAAGTGCCTCGGTCGGGACTCGAACCCGAAACCTTTGGCTGTATACGCCAACGCCCAATCAATTGCTGCATATCCAAATGTTCCTGGTTCTAGTCACAGCGGAGGCACAGAAAACTTTTATTTTTATGATTTTTCGTTCTTTAATATCACCATTGTCAACCCTGGTTTATAATTATTATTTACGGTTTTGAGTAAAACCTTGCATTATTGCACTTTGTTAAGTTCTATTTTGTTATTGCTTGTCCTATTTCCCATACTATATATTATTAAGAAATTTTTGTTAAATGTTGGATGATGTCCATGTGAAGTGGTATTTCAATTAGGATAAAAAGAAAGAAAATGTAGAAGTGGTATCTGGTACTGATGATGCTTCATTGCGAAAATGGTCTACCTGTAAATAAATTCTGTGAAGACAAAAAGACCGATTTGAACACTTTTTTCTTATTTTTACTTATTCTGATTTTCATATTTGTTGCTATAACTAAAAAAAGTAAAGGTTGAACATTTCTAGGTCGATTGGAAATTTATAAAAAACTACATCTTATTTATAAAAGGAGCCACAAAAGTAGGGTTAAGAATGAGCGCGACCTAGATGTGACTGCAAAAAGTCTACGTTTCCAAAGTAGAAATAGGAGGTCCTGTCTACTTTAAAAGATTTAGTATTTAAGTATTTACGGCTTTCAAGTTATTGCAAAAAGTTATTTTCTATACATTAGTACATCAGATGTTGCTATGATGACACAAACATTTGTGGTAAAAGTTAAAGTTAAAATGTAGTTGTCGGATACACTTGTTTGCGACTTCAACGAAGCTTAACTTTCTAGTGGTAATTAAGTAAGATACAAAAGTCACGGCGACTACGAAATAACGACTAAAAAAAAGTTAAACTTTGGCAACTTCCTAACGTGGTAGGGAGGACTATCAGAATAGACTATCAAGTAACAATCCTAAGAAGTAGTTTAGAGGGTCGTTTTTACGAAAGCTCTACTTTTTGCTCTATATGATTTTTGATAAAAAAAGGTGCAAAAGCCTGTTCTAAAAACTCTCTAGATAAAGACTTGTTAAAAGTAATAACTTTCTGCGTCTTTTTTTCTCACGTTTTTTAATAACTTTTTTTAAACTTAAAAGTGACGCAAAAGGAAGTTTCTAAAAGTTCACTAGTATAATCTTTATCAATAGTTTATGATTTCTTTAAAAGCTAAACAAAATTTTTCAGCAGTAAATACTTTCACACAATATTAATGTGTCTTTATCTTTGTTTATGTTTGTTTGGTGATTTTTGTTTTGGCGCTTCTTGCTGAAACATGTTGATAAACATCTTTTAGCATCAAATTTAAACCTAATAAATCTTTAGTGTATTCCAGTGCAATTGGGATGGGTTCTGGTGAGCCATGGATAATAATAAATAGATCTTTAAGTTGATCGTAGCTTAGATGAAAAGGAGGATTGTGATTATGGATAAAATCTTTCGCTGGTGAAAAAATGTTTTCAGCTGCTTCCAAACTTAAAGTTTCATTGGATTTTCGAGGTTTTTTAGATTGAGATAAAGGCTTTAAAAATTCTTGGTTTTCCTGTGTAGCATTGTCAATGGGAGGACAAACTATTTCCTCAAAGTTTCTTTTATGGACTTGTTGGTTTTCAGGTTCGTTTAAGGATAGATGTGGCGTATCTTGATTTCCATTTTGCTCGGGAGTTTCTTGTTGATTTTGTGAGGTGTTATCTGATTCTTTAGTACCACTAGAACATTGGGAGGCTAAATGACCTTGAAGTTTGCATGAATTGTGTTGTTTCATAAATGTTTCTACAATTTCTTTGTTGGACAGGTAAATGCAAATTCGGTTGTTTGAAATTCGTGATGAAAAAATAATATTTTTAGGGCCAACTTTATTCCCGATAGCAAAAATGTACTCTTGAAGTGCAACATTGTTTAAAGCTGGGAGCAAAATCGCTTGTTCTTTTGTCGGAAATATTTGTTGAGAGGCTGCTGATGAGTAGGATTTTCCGTTGGTAGAGGTTGTGGCATTGGTGATAGAGTCAGTGGAGGATTGGGTTAAGTTCATGTACTCATGAACTTGTTCGGTTTGGGTAGTCATTTTATTATCTGTTTATACGGCGACGCTTCATTAAAAATTGTTTCAGTGCGGCCCTGCCTTAAAACTCAGTACTCGTGAGCGAATGCAGCAGAGTCTCCGACCTGTCTAGCAAGGCCAGGTAGGTGTGCGCGCGCAACTTGTTGTTGTATTTGCGAAATCTGTTTTTTTTGCTGCTTTCTAAATTACTTTTCGGGTACTCACTGCGTTTTTATATAATCCAAGGTAACGACTTTCACCAAAACACTTTTTCGAAATTGTCTAACACTTTTTCTAACTGAAAAAAGCTTTTAAAATGGACCTGACTTTCAGCACATATTCTGTGATGAGGGCAGGACCGGGTCTCCCTCTCCCTCCCCTCTCAAATTATCTCAAAATTATAAATTACTGAGAATATTTTTTATTTTTTAATGTGTAGTTAAATTTACCGAATGCAGCCCAGGCCAGTCTTACTCGTCTCTTGATTTCAGCTGTTTGGTTTTCTTTTTGTAGTTTAATAATTTGTTCCAGGTATATATTCCGCTACTTGTTCTATTTTCTCTTGGTTTATTCTGATCGTGATATCTTCATCTGTGTTTATTGTTATGATTTTAGTTTTAGTGTAGTTCATACTCAGACCTATTTTTTAGCGAAAGTATTCAGTTTTTCAGCATTTTAATCAGTTCTTCTTTCTTATCTGTTATTAAGGCAATATCATTAGCATATCTTAGATAGTTCAAGTACTGTCCGTTTAATTTAATGCCTATTTCTTCCCAATTTAATTTTTTCAAAGCATCTTGTAGGGCCTGGTTAAATAGTTTAGGGGTTATTCTGTCACTCTGTCTATCACCTCTTCTTATGCGGATTGGCTTGGTTCTTTCGTAAATTTTGATTGATGTTGTTGCTTCGCTATATATATTGACTAATAAATCTGTGTATTCGCCTATTATAATTAAAGATGCTTTTACTGCCCAGTGCTCAATGCTATCGAAAGCTTTTTCAAAGTCTATAAACGCAATATATAGTAAAAGGTTGTATTCGTTGGCTCGTTCTATTAAAGAATTAGTAACCGGCAATTTTTTTTTAATATGTTTGAAAGTTAATGGCAATATTGTTCTACAAATCATATGCTTGATTTAGTCAGTCCGATGCACGAAGCATGTCTACTACGCTGGTAGGAATCACTTTCAAGTATTTTTTTGTGTTAGCTTAAAAAAATAGACCGGTGTACTGTGGACTATTTGAGTTAGATGCAATTTAATATCTTTGCAACACTTTTGTTAAATTTGAAGGCAACTTCACTAAGTACTCAAATCAATATGCAATAAAAAAATAATATATTTCTTATTGCCCCATTACAGTTTTTTATTAGCCCACTATAGTCAAGACAAAATAGTAACAAGAAACACTTCCATTCTTCCATGAACTATGTACTTGTTTATGACAAGCAAGATTTAAAACAATACATAGAAAGTCTTACATTTATCAACAAACATAAGTATTAAAACTGGACAATAAAGTGCTTCAGTCAGAAATTTTTTTTTATTTGAAATGGTTTGCTTGAGAAAAGTACGTTAAAAAAAAAACAAAAGTGCTAAAACTTTATTAAAATTGTAGTAGAAAAATTTCAAAGGTTTTTTTGAGATATCTCAAATGACAAAAGACAAACTGCAGAATGCAAGAGTAGCAAAAAAATATTTCCTATTACCTATTACCCCATCTTCCCCTGGTTCCGCTCAATACACGGTCTCTAGGGACCGTGCGCTAAACACTGCAGTGACCCTACTGTGACCTATGCAGCCAGCGCCACCAAATGACGCGGAATTTAGTAGAAGCTCGCTAAAAAACAATGGCGCACGTCACGTTCTACGTACGTCAAAATTCCCAGGTGAACCGTCCGTGAGTTTGCGGCGTTCCACGGAAGCCGCTAACGACATGTGACAGTCAAATGTCAACAGTGTCAAGTTGCGTTAGTCGTCGGCCGTTTTTGGCACGACCAAAAACTATCTATTATCTCTGGTACAGCCACGCACCTGTGTAGACGCGCGGTCACAGAACACCAAGGGACAGAATTGAAAACCACGTGTTATATGGTTGGACACATAAGAATGACCTTCACACAGCTCTATTTATATGCGTTACATAGGGGGGAGGGGGGTTGAAAATCGTGAATTTGGCATTACGTAATTTAAGAGCGTTCCCTTTGTTATTACGTAATTTTCATTTCCGTCCTTTTGTGCAGCCGGGTGTCCACAAAGGTGCATGTACCCTTTACAGTAATGTAACTTACAGTGTATCTGTTTACACCCTCATATACAGGGTGTCCCATAACTTAGGGGCCATAGTGCTTCAGGTGATAGAGGAGGGTATTTCCGAGAAAAAAGTTTATATCACATGGGGGTCAACACACATCTGTTTTTAAGATATAGGATTTTTAAAGTTATAGGAGTGGGGGGAAAAAGATTTTACAAAAAAGAGAAAATCTGTCAAAGCCAGCTGAATACTCGGCTAATTGTGTTTCAAAAATATGTTATTCCTTTTTTTGTTAAAATTACAAGTTGAGGAGATACATGCTGTCAAAATAAGCTCCAAAAACGTATAAAAAATAACAATTTTTTAAAAAAATTAATTTTAGCTTACCTATTATTTTAAAAAATATTAATAATACTTTATTATCCTGTCTTGCTGGAGATTTCTTTTATTAACAAAAAATATAAAAAAAGCATTTATAAAAAAAAAGTTTTTTCTAAAAAAAGTTGACTGACTAATTTTTTTCAAAATAATTTTTATTTCAGTTTAGTGCCCTTGTTGCAATACGTGACTCTACCAAATTTCATTTTACTGCGTTTTTTAAAAAGTTATTATCAAAAAAGTTTAAAAAATTGCCAACTTTGATGCTCTGTATCTCGACAAAGAAAGAGTTTTGACCCATGAATTATAGGAACTTTTTTTATCAGACATACCTCCTCTATCACCTGTTGGCCTATGGCCCCTAAGTTATGGGACACCCTGTATATTATAACAGGATTATTTTCAGATGACTACAAGTTCCTATCCCGGAATGGCGCAGTCTTTTTCGATGTCGCACACGTCAAACATGAGTTCGGTTGCAGGAATGAGGCAGGACGCAATGAGTAAGTTTAGTTTTAGTTACATAACCGTTAGCTATCTATTAGTATGAGTCCTCATTTAAAATTACGTATTTCTTAAGCTTCCTAATATGGGTCTTTCCATTCCAACCCGCCCACCTTTTGCACTGCAAAATTTTGATTTTAACTAAATTTGAGTTATGTGTAGTCCTATGCCTGCTTAACCTTAGGAGAGTATTTCTAAATTTTTCGGATATGTTGTTCATAAGATACAGGGTGTCTAATGAACAAATGTACATTTGTCCTTCATGAATATAAATAATTATATAAAAAAAAACTAAATTATTCAAAATAGCAGTTAAACAAAATAATTATAATAATATTTATTATAAATATTTTCACATCACCTCTTTCAAAATATTACTACGTACATTACGACGTACACAATTGCATCAGGTTTGGTATCTACGGATGTATAAATTTTCTTTTTATTCCATATGAAATATAAATTTAAAATTTGTAGACATAGTCAAGGAAATATGTTTAGAATGTCTTATAGAAGGCTATTCTTATTATACGCAACGTACAACTTATAAAAACTTGACTATGAATGACTAGGTACCCAATTTTTTTGCATTCTCAATAAAGTTAGAATCTTTTATAATAATAATAATCCTTCTATTGTGATTGCAACTGTGAGTGAGAACGTTTTCACATAGGTTTCTTTTCAAATAATACTTATTCCTTTTAATTTACCCCCGTCCTAGTGCCCTTTAAGTCGATAACTAGACCGAAGACTCATAATGATGATAATGATGATGATGATGATGATGATGATGATGAAGTTATATGCAATTATATAGTTCTTTGTAGAAAATCAAAAATACCAGCTTAAAATTAAAACGCGTGTAACTGTAAAAATAAATCAATTTCTTTTGTAAAATTGAATGCAATACATTTATCCTTTTAACGATTTTTTTCTAAAATTGTAAACAAAAATTTAAATGAACAGGCCTGATAAAAAATAAGGTGCAAAAATGTGTTTCTTAAAAATTAACGGTATTTGGTTGCCACTTTCTCAAAATTTGTTACATTTAAAGGTCAGGCTAATTTGCACCTTTTTAGCCTCCTCCGTCACTGAAGCGGGAGGGCTAGGGGTGGGGACTTTTGTCATTTTAATGTACTAACTACCCTAAAACTATCCCTGAAGAGAAAATTCCCCCCCCCTCAATGCACTCTGCAACCATCTGGTTGACTGGACTATTATTGGTTTTTAAAATTTTCGTTTAAAGGAAAAAGGATCGAATCCCTCGCATTTGTAATCAGTACAGAAGAAGACATGTTGAAATAAATCATTTTCAATTATTATCAACTTTAAGTTTAAGTTGAATTCAAAGGTTTATTTTGCGGGCTAATAGTTTTTTCCATAGGTTTTAGATTAGGTAAGGTTAGGTAACGGTTGCAAACCACTAAATTAACCAATCTCACGTAGAACTTCTGAACCGACCAGATAAAAATATTTTTGCGAAGTAACCTTGCCGGTATTTTTTAACGGATGGCATGTGCCCTGAAGAAGCTCTGTCTTCTCAGAAGTGCTCAAAACTCGAGAAAAAATCACAAAAAGAGCTCAAGAACAGCATAGGTTGCGACAAAACTTTTAAATAATATTTTTTTTTAGTAAGTTTTATAAGATAATGTAGGTATTTAAAAATTCACATAATACATCATAAGAGTTTACAAGTGCATATAATAGGGAGCAGAATGGAAGCTTTGGTTAATCCAGGCAAAACCCGCCAGGGATTTTAATGCCACTTGAAGGAGATAATAGTGATCCTATAGGATTTTACAAGATTCAACAAGCATGACTGTTTAAAAAATAATAAAAAAATCTTTTCATTATGAGACTTGATATGGCCTTATAGGTTTGTTTTATATCCCGTATAGAAACCATATAAAATCAGTTAAAAACTGGTAAAAATTCGTCAAATATTTTTACGAGCTGGTCTTCCTCCACCAATTCTGCAATATATAAAATCTCAAGAGCAACTATGGCAGGTTTTCTGTTCAGTAAATTGGTAGGGCTCTATCATACAATTGTTTTTTAATTTTCTTGCCATAACGGTTGCAGATACAAAAAATAGCAGAAAACCAGTGGCGGATCATCAGATGATGCGGCCCGCGGCGCCTCACCAACCTTTTCGAAAAATGAACGCAAAAAAATTATGCTGATGGTAATTTATGCATGACATGTATAGGATGAACATGGTTTATATAAATATTAGGATAGAAAGGAGTCTACAATATGAAATGAATGAACAAACTGAATGAAGCACTCATTTTCATCTATCTGGCCGGTGAATGAGGGGGTAACAAAAATGGTTCTTGTTTGTATAACAGCATGCAATTTTGGCCTTAGATAATTTAAAGTAGTTGTTTTAAAATAATCAAATGTTTGCTATTACCGTTATTGTTACTGAGAATAACAGTAACATTCAGGGCAAAAAAGATAGATTTTGGAACACTAAAGATAAAGATTAACGATAAGACACCCCTCAAGGAGACTACCAACGGCTAAACAATCTCGTCAATAAAATCATCGGTGACGGTGCTACTGAAGGGTCATAAAGTCCTTGGTTATCTCCTGTGGATTTGGTCACTTAAAAAGATTAAATACTAGCTTTTGTGTCGACTTCAGGAAACTTAACGACGCAACCAAGAAAGATAGTTACCCACTGCTAAGAATAGGCGACACATTAACAATATTGGAAGGATCATATTGGTTTTCTACTCTTGACCTGAAAGTAGTTTGTTTGTTGTTTTCTATTCTAAGAAAAAGTTGAGTCCCTGGGTCACGTCGTTTCCTGAAAAGGCATCCAAACTGACGAAATGAAGTTGCAAGCAAAGAAAGAATGGCCTTAACCTCGTAACAAATATGAATTGATAAGCTTTCTGGGTCTACGTATCTATTACAGACAATTTGTAGAAGGATTCGCCAAAATAAGAAGACAAAGCTTCTAACAGATGAAATTTCGAATACTAAAAGCAGCATTATATTCTATTCCGATTCTCTCTCTATGAACAAGAGTTTGTTATTACAATGAATCATGCTGCGTTTCAGTGGCTCATGAAAATGACATCCTTGTCGTGGATTACTTTAGCAAATGGCCAGAAGTTTATACTTTGCATTACCAAGCCGCTACCGTTGCAGAAGTACTAATAAATAATTTTCTCGGCAGTTTCCGTTTAAAATAATCTTTTATACTGGGACTTCCATCGTATTGGATCAATGCACAGTGTTCCGAAAACTCAATTCAAACCTGTTGGTAACAAAGTAAAGTAATTAAAAAACGCATACAACAGCCAATGGCAATGGGCGTGGCAAGCGACTACTTGACCCGCTATACCACGGAGACCTATGAGATTCCTTTAGAATTTCATTCAGATCAAGGCAGAAACTTGACTCAAAGCTTTTTCAGAATCTCTGTGATCTTCTAGAAATACATAAAACAAGACTACTGCTTTATATCCGCAATCAAATGGCATGGCCGAAAGATTTAATAAAACAATAGAAGAACATCTTTGCAAAGTTGTTGATGAGCGCCAAACAGATTGGGACCAATATATTCCATTGTTTTGGATGGCCTACAGAACCGCCATTCACAACACGACAGCATCCTGTTTGGTAGAGAACTGCGATAACCATGTGATATCATGTTTGGTTCACCTAAAGAAGAACACTTTGAAGTAAATTACCATGTCGAACGTTTAAAACAGAAGCTGCACGATATCCATGATGTAGTTAGATAACAAAGCAAACTCTAAAGGGTTCAAAGAGAATGAATAAATCTGGCTATACAGTCTTCAATGAAAGAAAGGAAGATCACCTAAGTTGACACCATCATGGAAAGGGCCTTATAAAGTTGTTAAGAAAATTCATGATGTAGTCTACAAAATCCTTAGAAGTTCAAAAGCCAAAATAAAAGTTGTTCATTTGGATCTGGACAAACTAAAACTTTACCTGGGAAATGTTGATCGGGACGATCAAACCTGAAGAGGAGGATAATGTTACAAATTTTAGTTGTTTAACACATTCACCGCCAGGGCAGACACCGGTGTCTGATGCATGGTTGGTTGGGCGGACACCGGTGTTAACTTTTCAAATATTTTATTATTAAGTATTCTTTTTGGAGCTCCAGAATGGTCTACTGAACGTGATTTTTTGAAATAGAGTTTTGTATAAATTTTAAAGACTCCGCTATTGTGTCCGCTGTGGCGTGTATTTTTTTTAAACAGCTATATGCTAAGCGCCACAGCGGAAACATATGTTTTTTTTTATGAAAAAAAACTACCTTTAACTCTATAACTTTATTGTTTTACAGGAAAAAAACCACTGACAAGTGTTCAACACCCTAATTTATGCAATAAATGCGCTTTGACTAGTAAATTTGTTACGTGTCCGCTGAGATATTGGTGTCCGCTATGGCTTAAAAAATGGAAAATGTGTCCGCCCTGGCGTGATGCTACGGTTAAATTGCGTTTTTTACTGAACGCGCCGGAGCGGACACCGGTGTCCGCTGAGCTGCTACTATGGGTGGCGTGGTGGGAAGTTTTGTGAAAATTGGCTTGGCGATGAATGTGTTAAATTTCATAGTTCGAATGTATTTAGGTTTAGTGTAGTATTAGGTAGGTTTCTCCTATGGTTGTAATATTAGTCTAGGGTTTAATTGCGTTATCTATGAGTTCCACTCGTTCCATTCTTGTACGCAAATGTCCTAGCGCCGAAAAAGGATGGATAGTTCGCGAAATATCAAAGACTATATATAAGCGACCGGAGATCGCGGGACGGGCCTGTCAGAGATAACGAGCTGTAGATATCGCGAGATATTAACACGAAGTTAATAAGCTAGAGTTTAGAGTCCCTGTATGTTGACATATTTGGATATATATATCCAAATATGTCAACATACAGGGACTCTAGCTAATTTGAGTAGTATATATGTGGTAGCGGGCCCTACTGGAGCTCCATGCCATGCTACATATGGGTATATTGTGCCCACTTACCTACATACTGAGTTTGACTAAAGAGAATATTTTTTTTTCCACACAGCACATAAAAAATCTCTGCAGTTTACAACAATAAATGATTTAGGCTTAACACTTTGGCTCAAAGATATTCCACTAAGGCCACTACATTATTAGCCATAATTTGAGTAGTAAGTTATTAGTGAGTTTAAGTGCCGTTATTGTACATTGAATTATAACAATAAACTGACATATTGTTTTTGTTGTTTTTGACATTTGCTCGTTTAGTTAGAACAAAAATAAATGGGCAGCATCCAGATTATGGTATGTATTCGTATGTGTTAGAAAGTGGTGGCAGGCCCTACTGGACCTCCATGCACTGCGACAACATATAGATCCATTGTGCCCACGTACCTACATACTGAGTTTGGCTAAAATGGCATATTTTTTTCCACCCAGGGGGTCGATTTTTGTAGATTAGACCTCCGATCATTTTTAGGCAGCTAAAATTTTTAGCCATATAAAATTGGGCTGCATTGAGTTCAACTAGAACGGGCAAAATATCGTGGAAGGTTTCTGCTCAATATTTTCAACCAAAAAGGCAAAACAACCTTAGATATTAGTAAACACAACATTCTAGAGCTAATTTTCTTACGAATTTCATTCTATGAAGGTGATCACGAGCCGCAGTGTTGTCAGTGCAGCTTGGTAACTCGCGGCTACAGACTAAAATGCACTCTGGCTCCTTCGATTTCGAGGTTATGTTTTAATTGTTTTGTTTTTGTTCAAATAGCCTGGGACTGTTTAAAGTTTGAAGTCCCTTCCAGTTTTAAAAATTAGTCCGTGTTTTATATTTGTCGTGTAGTTAGTTCGGTCAAATTTATTTTGTGTTATTGTTTCAATTCATATAAAAATACATCGACCTAAAAATATGGAATGTACCGAGTGCACTCAAGAGATCAGTTTTTCTTTCAAGTCTAATTTAAGAGCTCATTTAAAAAAATTTCATCCAGTGAATTTTTGACCCTGATGCTTATTATTATGTGAGCTATGGTGATCCTAATTTTTTCGAGAAAAAAAGTTGCTCCGATGTCAAAATTTTTTATATATCTTTGCGTTTCAGATGATTTTGAAACTTTTTTGTTGCGCCGTCTGTCTGTCCGTCTGTCTGTCTGTAAGGACCAACGCGCATAACTCAAAAACTGCTTGCCCGATTTCAATGATATTTGGTACCTAGGCTGGGTCTTGGGTCGAGATGGTCCCATTTGAAAATGAACAAAATCCACCAAACACAAGTCAAATAAAAGGGTGGGGGTAGACTTCAAAAAGTTTAAGTGAAAATATGGCATGTGTGATATCAAACGAAAGGTAATTGAGTCTGGAGTTAAACAAAATAAATTTTAGACAAAAAAAAGGGTGGGGGTAGATTTCACAAAATAGAGTTTAATTTAAAACATGGCTTGAGTGGTATCAAACGAAAGGTAATTTAGTCTGGAGTTGAGCCTAAGCCAGAAGAGACAATTGTAATAGCAAATCAATTGTTACATTCTTGATTCCTAAAAATAATAAAAACCTAATAGAGTAAATCCCTAGAAGAATAATTTATTTTTGCATCTGCCCACTTGTTATTTTTGTGTTTCCCAAAATCTGTTTTTGAGTTCAGCTAATAGCTTAAACATTTCACATTTTGTTTATTTTTGTTTTATATCGAATCTTCATTATAAATGTGATTTAGTTATATTGTACCAAATTTTTCATAAATCCTAAACCTCAAAAAGATTTAGCCTGGATTCCTATAGTTCGGAGCCTAAGCCACTTTTGTCTGCATTTTTGGGTACCGTAATGATACTTGGTACGAATATAGTACAACACTGTAGTATTATTTTATTGGCTGAACTGAATACCGGGTGTCCCATTTAAAAAACTGTGTTTTTTTTAACAAAACACACCTACTCGTCATTTGATTTTCTTTTCGTTCATCACCATCGTAATCAGAGAAAAAAAATACCACAACTTTGTCTATTTAACCGACCCTGTAGCTCTAATATTAACGAAGTAAGTAATAGTGGCGACTTAACTCTTATCACCCTGTACATTATAATTAAAAAATTCCAGAAACTTCATTTTTACTTAATTTATCAAATTTTATTAAGTTAGGTTTGATTAGGTGTTTTTAATATTCTCTCACGTAGATCTCAGAACAGGTACATTTCACGTATCAGTTTTTGATATATCATGTGAACAGTTTGACGTTTTGACTTAATTTATATCTGTCCTCGTTCCTTTCGCTCCCTCCCCTGAAAAAAACCGTTTTCAAAACTTTAC
Organism: Aspidapion aeneum; assembly: GCA_963576565.1. Taxonomy (NCBI): domain Eukaryota; kingdom Metazoa; phylum Arthropoda; class Insecta; order Coleoptera; family Brentidae; genus Aspidapion; species Aspidapion aeneum. Next base: position 71,574,217 of record OY755039.1, on the reverse strand, counting down.
TTTTTCTAAATTTTTTGGATTTACAAGCTATAACGTGAAACAAACAAAAAACTGTACGCGAAATGAGTTTCATATTTAATTTATACATTTTTTCTTGCCTACCTCAAGTACGCCCCTGTATCTGGGCCCTGCACTGGGTTCCATCGGAGCACCTCTTCTAAAATGGCATCTCTAGGTGTCGGTTCTACTACGTTATACCTCGCTCGTCAAAACGCACTATATAACGATTTTTTTGCATGAAAACGATTCTTTGGACTATTTTTAGTCGATTTAGGTACGGGAAATTAAAAAAAAAAGTTTGGATTTTTTAAAAATAATTAAAAAAAAAAAACTTACATAGGGGTTTTCTTCGTCTTGTTTTGGTTAAAAAAAACCAACTTCTATCACTGCATCGTCAAATTTTGGACATACATTTGTAAAATAGCTAAAGATTATTTCATTTCACAATTTTAAATTAATCAAATACCTAGTTTTCCGTGTTTTTTTTGCGATTTTTTAACAAAATTTTGAAAATTTCTACAGTTGGCCGTTTCACAGCTATTTTCAGCGAACACCCAATTTTGACAATTTGACAAATTCATATTTTTTCCCCTTGGCCAAATTTTTCAAGGACATTCGGCCATATATTTTCCAATTCAATTTGCTTACTTTACAGATACAGGCAATTATTTATTTGGTGCAAAACATTCCTTAATTATTTGATTTAGTTTTAAAAGTTATTAAGGTAAGTTTAGAAGGTATTTAAACCTTAATTTTAGTATCTGAATGTATAGACATATGCATTTAGTATATACCTTCATTTTGCCCAGCAAGCCATGGTAATATATCTAGGCGTCTTTTCCTTCATTTGTTTTTGAATGTCAGTTGCTATCAACAATTATGGAGGTCGCAAGTATTTTTGATTTGAACAATATTTTACAGAGAAATGATAGTGAATTTTTGGAATTGCTCCAGAATTATTCTTTAATCCGATTGTCAATTCGTTGCAAAACTCGGAATTGCCGCCGAGTTTGCGCAATTCAGGAGCGCCACGACGGTACGCTTGGAAAAGTGTTCTACTGCCGCAATTGCCGAAAGCAATATAGTATTTTAACCGGCAGCTTTTTTGAAGGAACAAGAGTGCCATTAAGAACCATTTTTTACATTTTATGGAGCTGGTGCTGCGATGTAAGAGCGGGGTGTACGGCCGGTCTGCTTGGGGTGCCTCAGCAGAGCATTATTCAGTTCTATCGGTACTTCCGAGACATCTGTTCTTGGAAGCTACTGCAGAACCCGGATTTGCTTAGAATGGGTAAGTATATGCAATAAATAAAATAACACTGATCTCTTACTTTAATAACCAAGAGTTAAACAAGAGTGATCTACAAACTTTCTTTTATTAGAATACAATCCTAGCATTGATACGTAAAAGGGCACAACCTCCTCTAAAATAAAATTTTTAATTAGGGTTCTTTATTTTCAGGAGGAGACGGGCACATTGTCCAAATTGACGAAAGTGTCGTCACAAAAAGGAAGTACCATCGAGGGCGTGTGGTTCAAGAAAAATGGGTACTTGGAATGTATGATGTTACGCTGAAAAAAGGGTATGTGAGATATGTCGAAAATAGGCGCAGTACCACCCTACTTCCTATTATTGAGGAGATAGTGCTTCCTAATTCCGAAATTTGGACAGACAATTTTAGGAGTTATTGTGCAATAAAAAATTTAAGAGGCGTTTCTCCGTATGTCCACAAAACCGTGAACCACAGGCGCCACTTTCGTGATCCGATAACTGGCACATGCACCAATAGCATTGAAGGGTATTGGAGCCAGTTAAAAGGTTACCTAAGGAGGTTAGGTGTGATGCAGTCCCCATTTTTACCTGAGTATATAGACCAATTTATGTGGCGTCAATTTTATGGCAAAACACCGGCCGACGCATTTCAATTTATAATTACTCAAATCGCGGAAAAATATCCCTTTTAAATTACACGTGGAGAGAAACACCTTTTAAATTTTTTAATGCATAGTTACTTCAGTGTGCCTGCATGTTTGTATGGGTTTGTAGGTATGTGATATGTTGTATGTCAGTCATTATGTATGTGTGTTTGTATGTGCTTTTGTATATTTTTTTATGTTTATGTAGTAATATATTGTATTTCAAGTAACTTTGAAATTATGTTGATATTATTTTTAGGCACTGATAGGTAAGTTGCTGGCGTTTCTAATTCGAAAAATATTTACTTAAAAACCTTTAACTTTATTTTTAATTTTTTAATAATTCTGGCAGTAAAAGATTTTTCCTAAGCGTACCATCGTGGACTCCTGAACTATGCAAACTCGGCGGCAATTCCGAGTTTTGCAACGAGTTAACAATCGGATTAATCAATAATTCTGGAGCAATTCCAAAAATTTACTATCATTTCTCTGTAAAATATTGTTCAAATCAAAATTCCGGCAGCCCACTATCATCTTCAGTTTAATTTTTCTATAATATTTTTAGCTGAAAATAAAACATAAATGATAATAACATGTGTTTTAATTAAATAAAAAACATTGTTTGCCTATATACACCTAATTACTTTTATATACTAACCTATAGGTACTTAAGCTGACCACACACACTCTTGCATAGGCCGAAGAACTCGTATCATAGGTTTATTGCGACTTAAAGTAATTCAGCAGGTGTCAGCTGGAGTTCGGTTTGGTTCGGTTCGATTCGGCTTGGCTCATTTAAGTTCGGTTCGATTTGTTCTCAGGTTAGGTTTTTAGTTTTGGTAGAGCAACTGTTCGAGCGTTTGCGAAAAGGGCGCGCCGTGTGCCTAGTCGCTAGACCAAAAAATGGTCTCCCCACAACTACTACTAGGTTAGGTTTATTGTGACTTAAAGTAATTCAGCAGGAGTCGGCGCAGCTCCTGCTGAATTACTTTAAGTTCGATTCGGTTTGCTTTGGTTTGGTTCGGTTCGGTTCGATTTGTTCTTAGGTTAGGTTTATTGTGTCTTAAAGTAATTTAGCAGCGGCTGCTGAATTATTTTACTTTCAGTTCGGTTCGGTTTTGGTTCGGTTCGGTAAGGTTCGGTTCGGTTCGGTAAGGTTCGGTTCGGTTCGGTTCGGTTCGGTTCGGTTCCGTTCGGTTCGGTTCGGTTCGGTTCGGTTCGGTTCGGTTCGGTTCGATTCGGTTCGGTTCAGTTCGATTCGGTTCGGTTTGGTTCGGTTCGATTTGTTCTTAGGTTAGGTTTATTGTGTTTTAAAGTAATTCAGCAGGAGTCGGCGCAGCCGACTCCTGCTGAATTACTTTACTTTCAGTTCGATTCGGTTTTGGTTCGGTTCGGTTCGGTTCGGTTCGGTAAGGTTCGGTTCGGTTCGGTTCGGTTCGGTTCGGTTCGGTTCGGTTCGGTTCGGTTCGGTTCGGTTCGGTTCGGTTCGGTTCGGTTCGGTTCGGCTGGGTTCGGTTCGGTTCGGTTTGGTTTGGTTCGGTTCGGTTTGCCTTAGTTAAGTTCGGTTTGTCTTGTTCTTAGGTAAGGTTTGTTGTGTCTTAAAGTAATTCAGCAGGAGTCGGCGCAGCCGACTCCTGCTGAATTACTTTAAGACACAACAAACCTTACCTAAGCCCGACCCGAACCAAACCAAACCGAACTCCTGAATTACCGTTTTTGTGGTTTACTTTATGTAAGGTCAGGTTAGGCTGATTAGAATGTTCGGCTGTGCTGATTTTTACATCATCTTTATTATAAATAACAAACTATATAGCTTTCCGCATCGTTTTTTCCATTATAAATACTCAATAAACGATTTTGGACGATTTTACAGAGTCAAAAATGTGCGACCAATTAAATGGTTGGAGCCAGATGTCAGGTAAAACGTTAGATTTAAAAAATATGGTGTACCCATATTTATATGCGTAAATACATTTCTAAAAACACAATTACCTTTTTTCGTCCCTTGCCAGACAGTTGGTCACCTTATTTTGGCTAATTGACCATTTGGATCAAGTTCAGTGGGTTGTGAGCCGCCCGTTTTATCTCGACATCACAAACGTCAAATAACCTCTTTATATAGCAATTTGTGTAATTTTTTACTAATTTTTTAATTTTGAAATTTCAAAAGAAAATGTGAAAAATCCGCATTTTTTTTTGTTGAAAACGGTATAAAAAGACCTAAACTTATTATAAAAAAAAAAAACACGTATTTTCCAGCATCGAGGTATATCGTAGTAGACCCCTAGGTGTCTACTACCTCTGTGCCAAATTTTATTACGGTACGGAAAAATGCAGACAACCAACAAACCAAAATTTCCCTCTTAGGCCCCGAACTACTACAAATTTTAAAAATATACGTTCAAATTAACCCGCGAAATCGAAGGAGCCAGAGTGCATTTTAGTCTGTAGCCGCGAGTGAATTCTTTCACTTATTTCAGAAAATCGGGTTCGCCGTGATTTTTATGACGCTTACTTTGACAGAAGTATAAAGCAATTTCATAATAAACAAACAGATTTTTTTTTTAAATTATATTACTAGTTATAAAAAAATGATAAGTTGATTTCTCACACGTGCAGATATGGTGTTCTGTGGGGCGGATTATTATCCCAGAGAAGGGCTCCATTTCTTTTAAATACGCCTCTCACAAAAGACAAGAAGATTTGATAGCTCTACTTGGATAACCCATATATCTATTCTATATAGGCCCGTCCCATTTACCTTATGAACGGAGAAGTGTAAGAAACATTGAGAATTAGCCGACTTTTGCAAAACACAGTAACTACGCTTTCGGCAACTTTTCAGGAGAGCGTTTTTTCTAAAATTCTCTACCATTTAACTAATGAAAAATTACAAAAATGTGTAGTCTGTTATCGCGAAACCGTAAGAGATTAAAACACAAAAAAAATGTATTAAATGCAGTTTTTTCCGCTGGTTTCAAAAATGCCATAACTTTAACTCGATATACTAGTGTTTGCAAAAGTGGCATTGATATCACCCGGATCCATAGTGTGTTTTGCGCTTGCGTCGCGCAAGCATCAAGTGAGGTGCGCCGAAAAATGGCGTAAAGTGATCTAAACTAGTAGTTTCAAACATGTTTTTTACCAAAATGTTACCAGACTCTTTTAATTTTGTTAAAAAAAAACCCAAAAAATTAAGTGCACAGATATTGCAGAAGTTTAGAAACAATGGCCGAAATCTGCGATTAGTGCTTTTATGGGCTCAATGCGAGCTTTCATTGTATTGGGGCAGTACAAATTGGGTCGTCGACCTGTTTTGGATAATTTATTTGCTTAAAAAACGGGTAAGTTAGGATACTTTTTTCTTTCTAAAATGAAGCTGAGTATATTTTCAAGCATCTAGTTGCATTTTCATTTAAAACGAGACACTAGGATTTATGTTTATGCTGGGTTTTCTATGGTCAATAATTAAGCTGGGTTTATACAGGAACATATCATGATTTAACATAACAGAGTTGAGCTTTATGCAGAAAAATAGCATGGCATAACATAAGATGAGACATAAAAGTTACCCAACTTTTATCTTTCACCATAACTATGTTTTTATTGTGTTTGGATCGAGGGGTGATCAGCTGCTCACAGTAGGTGTACAAATTTTTGTACAGGACCCCACAGGACTATATAGGACTATACAGGACTCTAGAGGACAGGACTCCACAGGACTATATAGGACCACAAGGGTACTGGCGCCTAAGGGGTGCCCTACGCATGATTAAGTACTAGGCAAATCAGCTCTCTAACAAAAATGTGAGTTAAGATGTGATGAGATGGGCACTTTTTCAGCCACAGGACTATACAGGACCCCACAGGCAGGACTATACAGGACTTGTACAGGACTATACAGGACTTGTATGTACAGGACTATACAGGACATGTAAAGGACTATACAGGACCAAAAATTTATTAAAGTCCTGTAGGACAGTGTGCAAATTTGATTCAGCTGATCACCCCTCGGTTTGGATGGTTTTGATATTTTTTTTTGTTTAAGAAAAGCTAATTAGGCATATTTAGGAAAATATAGAAGGTTGGCTGTTCGTTAATATTGCACTTAATTGAAGCTCAGCCCTAATACATGTGGGGATGGCTCTTTGGTTAATTTCATAGGTGGTGTTATTTCTTTCTTTTGGATGGATGAATAATCCTTGTCTTTCTTGTTGTACAGAGCAGGGAAGCTCTGCACCTGTTCAATCAATTAAGCTGAAAGTTCCAAAATCTTGTACACAAAAGTCAAACTGTGATTGGACCAAGCTTTTATGTTATGTCATGTTATATTTTTTGTATAAAAACCCATTTTCCTTCTGTAATGTTGTGTTATGTCATGCTATGTTTCTGTATAAACCCAGCTTTAGTTTCTTTTTGGACTTAAAGTTGTTGGGTCAATTTTTGTTTTTTGATTCTTTATTGTGTATTTTTGGCTGCTAGAACCATGTTGGGCATACCCTGAGGCACACAAAAACTGGGCTCCAAAAAAAAGTTGAGCTGTCAACCTTTAAAAGTGGTAAAAAATACAATTGGCAACAGGCAATTGGAAATCTAACTCAGATTAATGATGTTTTTCAGTTTTTTGTTGGAATAAGTTCATTCACCGCTGCTAAAGCTGAAAATAAATCACCTGTTGTGAACCATAGAACTGACCATTCAATTAATTCTACCTACCATGTATGTCTATGAAATAGAATGGAAATTGATGGATGGTATAAATCCCATGAATGTTGGTCACTTTACTGGGCCCCGTGCAAGCCTATGATCGAATCACGTTTGGTCATGGAGACGTACTTTCTTTCTACAGGTAGGTGCACATTTTTTTAAGTTTTCTAGCTCATACTCCTCATTCTACCATATTGGTACAATATTGGAAGTAGACGAGGGGTGAACAGCTCTCACAATCGGTGTACACATTTCTCACAATCTTTACACAATCCCTCCCAATCACTCAGAATCTGTCACAATCTTACCACAATCCTTCACAATCCCACACAATCTTTACACAATCCATCCCAATCACTCACAATCCTTCATCCCACAATCCTTGACAATATTTACACAGTCTGTCCCAATCACTCACAATCTGTCACAATCGTACCACAACCCCTCACAATCCAATTTATTTTTTTTTTTTGGTCACAAGATTTTTTGATGGCCTGAACCCCCCGCCCCTTCAGGCACGCTACACCGCTGCACAGTCCTCCACAATCCCTCACAATCTTTCACAACCTTACCACAATCCCCCACAATCTTTACACAATCTTAACAAAAGATTGTGGATTTTCACAATCGGTGTACACATTTTGGGTTAGCTGTTCACCCCTCGGAAGTAAAGAATAGACACTTTCCCTTTTTATGTTTTTTTTTATTATTATTTATATGTCTCATTACTTATCACTTCTGTTCATAAAAAATGGGAACATGGAGAAGATTTATTTACATTTTTGTGCAAATTTTTGGTGGCTTAACTACTACAAAACTCACTGTATAGTATGTGTCGACTATATTCAGAATACTTAAAATGTATCAAAACTATTAAAAAAAATTCTGTAAGTAAATAAATAAACATTAAATAATACCTAGATTTCACATTTTAACTAATTATGAATATACATGTCCCATAATTAGTTGCTTTTTCCAGGTATGTAAGTCTAGGTTGAGGGGGAAACAACTTACAGGATTACTCATATAAATTAGCATGGCATTACAGCACTACATGTATTATTTTCTGGCATTACCCCAAGATTTACATGGCATTACTGGCAATACATTCACAAATTTTGGGTCAGTTGTTACCCCCTTGGTCTAGGTATATCTGATATTCTAGCAGTGCCATATTTAGAAAAAAGCTTTTTGGGGGTGAGACAGTTTTGGGGGGCCTGATGCCCCATAATGCCATATTTTATGCTATTTTATGTTTTTATTCATTACTGTGTGGAAAATATCTAAAAAAAATCTTAGCTTCAGGGGGGACCAGTCCCCCCTTATATATGCCACTGATTTCAACCAAGGGCTCCTGCACTCCTTAGAGATAGAAAAAAGTGTACAGTTTTATCTAACAAAACAATACAAGGGGGTAACAGCTGACCCAAAATTTGTACATTTATTGCCAGTTTTGCCATGTAAACCTTGGGGTACTGCCAAGAAATTTGTAAATGTATTGCCATAATACCAAAGATTTTTTTTATGGGTCAGCTTTACTTATTTAAACCCTTAAAATTATATTCAAAGATTTTGATTTAGATGGGATCACAAGAAAGATTTATTTTGCCTACAAGATTTAGTTTCTTGATTAACAATATTTAAAAGATTTTTTTGCAAATTAAATGAACGAATGAAGTACTTCTAGTGTTGAAATAAATACAAAATACAGAAAAAAGCTGACAAATGCCAGCGAAGATCAGTTTGGTTGGTTGTAAGTTGTCAGACTTTTTTTTACAAAACAGTATTTTTGCAGATGTCACTATATAAATTATTGTATTTTGTTTTCAGAAGACTCGCTGCTTTTGTCAAATTAATTCTCATTTGGATAGTACAGTAATCCAAGGAATTTTTGAAGATGCTTTGAAAATTAGATAACATTTCAGAATGATGAACCATGAATTTTTTTTTTATGGAAGAGGATGGCCCATCGGTATGAACTTATTTTTGGTACGTTTTTATTTAAAATTAGAAAAGGTTACAAATACAAGGTGTCCTATTTAGGATGACTTCTGGATTTATCTCAGAAATTATTACAGTCTTCTATTTAGCAAAAAAATATTTAGACATAATCAGGCCATTGTGAATTCATGTAAATCCGTAAATTTTGGCTTATAACTTTCAGTAAATTAGTTTGACAGAAGAACTGTCAATACATTTTTGTTTGCAAGAGAACACCAAATAATATAGTGAAGAAATTAGCTTTATATCTTAAAAACTAACAAAGATATAATAATATAAATAACATAACATCTTATCTTGGGGGGGGGGCTAGTCCCCCCTTATATATGCCATTGATTTCAACCAAGGGCTCCTGCACTTATTAGAGGTAGAAAAAAGTGGACAGTTTTATCTAACAAAACAAATAATTATCAAAGAATTATAAAAAACACAAACATGGTAAATCTCCAGTAAATACATGTATTGCCAGTTTTGCCATAATGCCACAGATTTTTTTTATGGGTCAAGTCAATAGGACTTTAAACAAAACCCTTCCTTCATTAACTTGACAGTTCAACAATGAGCTTTACTTATTTAAACCCTTAAAATTATAGTAAAAGATTTTGATTTAGCTGGGATCACGAAAAAGATTTATTTTGCCTACAGGATTTAGTTTCCTGATTAACAATATTTAAACGACTTTTTTGAAGTACTTCTAGTGTTAAAATAAATACAAAATACAGAAAAAAGCTGACAAATTTCAGCCAAGATCAGTTTGGTGGTTGTAAGTTGTCAGACTTTTTTTTACAAAATAGTATTTTTGCAGATGTCACTATATATTTTTTTTTTCAGAAGACTATCGCTGCTTTTGTCAAATTAATTCTCATTTGAATAGTACAGTAATCCAAGGAATTTTTAAGGATGCTTTGAAAATTAGGAGAAAAGGATGGCCCATCGGTATGAACTTATTTTTGGTACTTTTTTATTTAAAATTAGAAAAAGTTACAAATACAAGGTGTCCTATTAAGAATGACTTCTGGATTTATCTCAGAAACTTACGGTCTTGTCTAGCAAAAAAATATCTATGACAAAACCAGGCCTTTGTGAATTCATGTAAATCCGTTTTTGTGGCTCCCTGCTAGTAGTTGAGAGGCTTATCATCATAAAGCGTGTCCCGTGGGATAGTTGTGGAAGATTTTTTAAAACTGCCTTAAATCGATAGTAAGTAAGTAATTGTAAGTCACCGGGGGTTTTCCTCTAATTTGAGTGGGAGGGCCTGTGTGAGGTTATAAATAGATGGCGGCTTTTCTAATGTTTTTTTACAAATTTTGGCTAATAACTTTCATTAAATTAATTTGACAGAAAAACTGTCAATACGTTTTTTGTTTGCAAGAGAACATCAATTAATATAGTGAGGAAATTAGCTTTATATCTTAAAAACTCACAAAGATATTAATTTTAAAAAAAACAAAATAATAGTAACTGTTTTTTACACAAAAAAATATTTACTTTATTTAAATTAATTTAAAAGGAAGTTTAAGACTATCTCAAATCGATTGGCTATGGATCACTCAATTTTAAGTCACCGGGTATTTGCCTCAGATTTGAGCAAGAGCGCCTGCGTGAAGTCATAAATCCAAAAATGCGATTTTTTCCATGTTTTTATACAAAATTTTTCTTTTTACTTTTGCTATTACAACTTAGAGAAAAATTGTAATGTGTTCACAGTAGAACTGCAATTTAATTGTCTTGTTAACAAGCTTTATGTCTCAAGAACTAAAAAAGATATTGTTATTTTTTTAAACATTAAAAACGGTATAAAAATTTTAGATGGAGCAAGAAAGTTTTGGACTATACCCTCGATCGCTGAGTGTTTGCCTCCAATTTGAGCAAAAAAGCCTGTGTGACATCATAAATCCAATATGGCGCTTTTTTCATATTTTTTCACAAACTTTGGCTTATAACTTTCGCTAAATGTTTACAGAAAAACTGTTGTTGGCCCGGAGTAAGAAAAACGATAACTGCAATGAACTGGATACATTTTTATTAAACGAAATCGCGCACAAACATAATAATTGATACAGAATCAAGAAAATTAAGGGTCCATAAGAAAATCGCTGTAATTACACAACTGAAAGTCGAAAACAAGAGCACTCACCGATATGCAGCCAGTTTCTTCACGTCTCAGGGGCCCCTGTCAGGATCAAATGATAACACCACGTAGCTGAAGGGCTGAAGATACCAGTTCTATGATTTTTAGTCCACAAACCGAGCACTTTCAAGTATAGAAAATTGTAATACATTGGAGAAAGTAATTAACACGCCATTTTCTCGAGGCGGTCGTGAAGGAATCTGTCTGATTCTTGTTGCGCATGTCCCAAGCGCAGAAAAATATACCTTGCTTCTAGTCCAATTGTGAGGTTTAAATTTTTTTTAAAAACCGCGAATTTTAGCGCGAGCTAACAACTGTAAATACGCTTTTAGTTCGCAAGAGAGCAATAATTAATGTAGTAAAGAACTTCGCTTTATACATTAAAAACTAACAAAGATAAGATACTTTTTTTTTGGCTAAAAAATGTTACTATATTTTATTATTTAAATTTTTTTAATATATTTGTTAGTTTACTACATACATATAAAGCTAATTTCTTTACTATATTCATCGTCGTTCTCTTGCAAACATAAATCTTATTTACAGTTTTCTGTAAAACCAATTTAGCAAAAGTTATTAGGCAAAGTTTGTAAAAAAAATTGAAAATACCGCCATTTTGGATTTATGACGTCATATAGGCCTTCCTACTCAAATTTTAGGTAAACACCTGGCGAATTAACATTGAGGGATCTATCACTAATCGATCAAGGGTAGTCTAAACTTTTTTGCTCAATATTACATTTTTAAATTTTTTTTATATTAAAGAAAATATCAATATCTTTTATAGTTCTTGAGATATAAAGCTTACTAAAACGATAGTTCAATTGCTGTTCTATTACAAACAAATCATAACCTATACAATTTTTCTGTAAAAGTTATATGGCAAAAGTTTGTGAAAGAGATGGAAAAAATTGCAATCTTGGATTTATGGCGTCACAAAGGCGCTCTTCCTCAAATTTGAGGCAAACACCAGGCGACTTTCTATTGAGTGATCCATCACCAATCGATTTGGGGTAGTCTAAAAACTTTCTTCCTCAATTTTCTTTTTTTGGGTATAAAAAGTTGATATTTTTTAGTAATTTTTATAAAATTAATATCGCTGTTGGTTTTTAAGATAAGAAACTCATTTCTTTACCATCTTACTTGGTGTTCTATTGCAAACAAAAAGCATAGGTATTAACAGTTTTTCTGTGAAACTAATTTATAAAATAAGTTATAATCCAAAGTTTGTTGGATTTTGTTTCCTTGGATTTATGCCGTCACAAAATTGGAGACACACAGCCGGTAACTTAAAATTGTGTGATTTATTACCAATCTATCTAGGATAATTTAAAAATATCTTTCACAATTATCTAGGGGGATACAACAGGTCACTCAACATACGGTGCAGCAATCACATTTCCTGACTGGAAAAATTCCCTTTTACCTTCCTAGCCCACGCAGCAATGGCTAGAGAAGGTATTTTTTTCAACGAATTTGTGCAACGCCGAAAATGTGTTATTTGGGTGGACCTATTTTAGCAATATCGTTGTGATGTCTGTCTGTGTGTGTATATCTGTCCGTAACACGACAGCTGCTAAACCACGAAACCGATTTTAATCAAATATTTAAATAAAATAGTTTTCGACACTAACGAGCTGATTAGATTTTGGCCAAAATCCATTAATGCTTATTTAAAAAATGATAACTTGTTAACCGAGTATCGCAACATATGCGGTTTTCGGAATATACTAGACTACATTGTGCTCAATAATTTGTGTTATAACCAAAAACTTTGTAGGAGCTTTAGTTTATTCACAAAAAACTGTTTTTTAGGCTGATATATCATGGCTGCACTTGAAGTGTGCTAATAGGCTAGCTAGGAAGGTATCAGATCCGTCATGGATCCATTAATTTTTTTGGCAAAACATAAAATCTTATTCATTATATTCAAATTTTTGAAAAAAATTGCAAATATTGGCCCTTCACATGTTGCACAATTTGGATCCAAATGTTACTAAAGTTGTTCTATTTTTCAAGACCTCTTCTGGGAAAGGAAGTTTTAAAAATATACTGAATTATTAAAGCCCATCAAAATATATTTTTAAAAAGCTTTTTAGTTTGGTGTTAGGTATTGTGCATTTTTCCAATGAATATAGGGTGAGGAAAAAGTACCGGGACCCCTAAATATCTTGATAACTATGAGTTATTTGAAAAAATGTTTCAAATTAAAGAGTTAAGATTGCATTTATTCTATTTAAGCGTGACATTGACGCATCTGTCAGCATTAGGTTTTTTTTTGGGGGCCAACTTATTTTTTTTTTGTAAAGGGTGATGTTTTTAAAGGAATTTCCTATTTTTAATGTTGACAATTTTGCCACAGATAACATGAGCGCACCCAGGGGGGGGACTCGGGGCCCGGGCCCCTCCCAAGCCTTTGATTTTTAGATATTTTCCACATATTTTATGAATAAACACAAAAAAATAGTATAAAATACAATATCATGCCCCCCCCCCTCCACGACATATTCCTGGGTGCGCAACTGCAAATAACCCCCAATATCCATATCATGAAAGTGCCTGTAGATACCTTAACAGGCTATTTAAAAAAATATTTCTAATTAAACCAGTTATGAAACTTTTTTGTTTGTAGAGTGGACTTTCTATGCAATACATTGGATTTCAATGTTAATCCATTTGCTTTTACATGGAAAATAAAAAAAAATTATAAACAAAATAATTAAAAAATACTGAAATTTTTTGAAAAAAAAAACTCAAAAAACAATAGTTAAAAATTATATAACGTAAAAATTGCTTGCAAGATCTATCAAAATCCTATTAAATAAGCTCCAAGATTTTTTGATTTTGAAACTTTTTGATTAAATCATGAAAATTGTATATGATAAATTCCTAATTGATTAAATATAACCTGTTACATGTAGGTGGAGAGTGTATAGTGTGATTTTTTATAACCAGACACCCCCTTTACTTTTTTTACCATTGAGTATAAAACTTTTAAATAAAAAGCAGGCATTAGATGAAATTTTTTACATTATTTTAAACCAATACTGTCAAATTTTTTATTTATTTATTAAAATGTGCATTAATATCTACTTTTAAGTAATTTTTTTGTTTCATTTATGAGGTATTCGTTGATAAAGATCTTTATTTTTTTTTTAATTTTACTGGATTATTGACATTCTGAAACGACATTTTAAAATGATAATAACTGACAAATAAACATGATATTTACCAAAAGGTCAAACTGAAAAGTTTTATGTATTTTGCTACTACAGGGACATTAATAAAATCATACATAAATTATTTCCATAGTGCAGTAAATAAATATTATAATTTAAAAATTTCACAACTAAATATCTTAAATACTTATTAAACAAAACTAAAACTAAATAGTTATTTAAGAGCAGATTTCATAAAAAAATAGGGTGTACACATACATAAAATTGACATAGTTTGAACAGTACACAAGTCAAATTTGACAATTGCGGTTAAAAACAACGGAAAATTTTTTATTTATCGACTGCTTTTTATTTGAAATTTTATTATTTAATATCTTCCTAGCTCGCATATTAGCACACTTTAAGTGAAGCCATGAAAAAAGTTTTTTTGTAAATATTTCAGAAACTAAAGCTCCTACAAAGTTTTTGATTATAATACAAATTTTCTAGCTTAAAGTCTCCTATATTCCGAAAACCGCATATGGATGCGATGCTCGGTTAAAAAGTTTAAGCATTTTAAAAAAAAATTAATTGTCAAAAAACTGTCATTATTACCATCAATGGATTTTGACCAAAATCAGCTCGTTAGAGTGTCGAACACTATTTTACGTTATAATTTTATGAAAATCGGTGCAGCAATTTAGGAGCTATCGTGCTACGGACAGACACACACACACACACAGAAAGACATGACGACGATATTGTTAAGATAGGTCAAAATAGACCCAAATAACACATTTTCGACGTTATCTCATAAAACATTTTTTCGTCGAAAATAATACCTTCTCTAGCCATTGCTGCGCGGGCCAGGGGGTGCCAGGTTATAAAAAATCAATGTACGGGTGAATTTTATTCGATAGTTACTTTCATGAATATTCCTACACAATAAACTTTAAATGGGCAAAGTTGGAAGATTTCTTCTAAATTTTTAGAAATAATATATCTAATAATATACTGTCATAATTTCTTTTTAAAATTTAACACATTATTTCTCCACTATGAGCCCATACACTTCATACAAAGTGTTTCAACTAAAAGGTACGCCAGGCGAACCGGGCCTCTGCACGGGCGGCAAGTTGAGGGGGCGGCAAATTGAGGCAGCGGCAAATCGGCTGTATAATTAAAAAAAAAAAAGAAGTAAATCTGCTATATAGAAATCAATTAAACTAAACCCCTTCATACACAAAGAACTACCTTAAGCACTCACCTATGGATGACTCAGCTCACGCTACGCCGCTGTGGAAATGGTTTACCTTATCGCTTTTAATTTTTGTTACGAAGGGGCGGCATTTTACCTTTTTGCCCGGGACGGCATAACTGCGAGCGCGGCCCTGCCCCTATATTTTGAATCGGGAAAGTGATACCTCATTTTGAAGGTCTCTACAACTGTGTCAGAACCGTGTAAAAATTTAAATATCTATTTATTTGTATTTGCAATATTTATCTCTATGTTTACGATGCACTATAGGATAAAAAATCCAAATTTTGGCCAATATAGGTAGGTGGTAGACGCTTTTTACTCACTGGGCGTCGACCGGTGAGATACCACCATGCCAGAAGTGAGTAGCGCTAAGTGGTATCACCACGTTCCGCTACTGCGCTGGCAGTCCGGTTCCAACAATGAGTAACAGATAGTATGATGGCGCTTCCAGGATCAAAATATTCCGGAGGTAAAATACCCGACCACTCGGATCTCCGGGCGTCGGGTGATCCTGGGGGTCCTTCATGCAAAGATATTAAAAGAAGACCAAAAACTCAACTCAGAATTGATTTTAGCAATATAAGAGGATTAAGTACCAACATGAAATCAGTTCACCAACATCTTGAAGAACAAAGACCTGACATCCTTGTTCTCACTGAAACTAAAATCAGTTCTGCAACACCTATTGTGAACTATCTTTATCCCGGCTATGACCTACACCACCGATTTCGACATAATTTTGGGATCTGTGTGTACATTAAAAATGACCTTTCATGTCATCGAGAGGAGAAGCTAGAACCAGCGAACCTTGATATCATATGGCTGAAATTCACCTCAAAGTCATCGACCAAATTCATTTGCTGCCTCTACCGACCGCCAAGTAACACCGAGTATCAAAACTTTTTTGCGATATTATCCGAAAACTGTGATAATATACAGTCTAACTATCCACATGCGGAAATTGTTTTTTTAGGCGATTTCAACGTCCACAATATACCCTGGCTAAAACACCACAACAAAACAGATAATGAAGGCAGGGAAGCAGAAGCTTTTGCCATAAGTTGTGGTCTAACGCAGCTTGTCGATGAACCTACCCGTATCTCAGAA
Organism: Aspidapion aeneum; assembly: GCA_963576565.1. NCBI lineage: Eukaryota > Metazoa > Arthropoda > Insecta > Coleoptera > Brentidae > Aspidapion > Aspidapion aeneum. The sequence continues at coordinate 71,557,935 of OY755039.1, read as the reverse complement.
AGGGGTGAATTTGCAGCGCTTTTAGACTTAGACTAGACTAACTACAAATCCTAACTTGTACACAATTCAAGTAGATCCCCCACTTGGTTCATCCGATCATAAATTTATAAGAACAAAGTGCGAAATGTTCATACCGCCAAGCCAACAATCACTTCCTCGTAAAATGTGGCACTATAAATCGGCAAAATGGAATGACCTTAAACAGTTTTACCTGGATTTTTCATGGCAAGAAGCTTGCTTTAAAACAGCTGATCCCACTATTTGCTGTAATGAAATAACAAAAGTAATCTTATCTGGAATGGATGCATATATCCCACATACAATAAAAAGCAGAGCTAATGCAAAACCTTGGTTCAACAGCCAGTGTCAAACGGCTGTAGAGAAAAAACACAGAGCATATAACCTTTGGAAACGACAACAAACCGCTCAAAACCACACAGAATTTATAGAAGCCAGAAATAGTTGCAAAATTACTATTGACGCCGCCAAGGAAACATACAATCAAAAAATAAAAAACAGGTTGCTGAATTGTCCAAGTAGTTCTAGGTCCTTTTGGTCTCTTGCAAAAGCCGTTGGATCAAACTTCACCAAGTCATCCATACCACCACTTACAGATAAAAATACTCACTCAGCCACAACATCAGAGGAAAAAGCCAATATGCTGGCCAAAATCTTTTCCTCCAACTCAAACCTAACAGTGCCAAATGGAAAAACTCCACCGTTCATTGAAAGGGTTTCCCACAGTATGCCAGAGGTACCCTTTTGTCACAGAGAAATACGAAAATCCCTTAAAAAGTTGGATACAAACAAAGCAATGGGTCCAGATGGCATTCCCGCGATAGTACTCAAAAATTGTGCTAACGAACTCACCCCAACTTTCGCTAAATTATTCAATTTATCTTACAGGCAAGGAGTATATCCATCATCATGGAAGTCTGCCGCAGTACAACCTATTCCAAAGAAAGGAAAAAAGACAGATCCGTTAAACTATAGACCAATTGCTCTACTTCCGGTGATATCAAAAGTAATGGAAAGAGTTGTGAACAATCACCTAACTAAGTACTTGGAAAAGTACAAACTTATCAACGACAAGCAATACGGATTTCGAAAATATAGGTCAACTGGCGATTTACTTACATACGTCACTCATTTATGGCAAAAAGCGATTGAGTTACGGGGCGAAACAAGAACAATTGCCTTAGATATATCAAAAGCATTCGATAAAGTCTGGCATGAAAATCTGCTCAACAAGCTTAAAGCAATGGGATTGTCGCCGAAACTTTGCACTTGGTTTGAAAGTTACCTTAAGGATAGATCCATATATGTTGCACTGGATGGCCGGAACTCCAACTCTTACCAAATAAATGCTGGTGTGCCACAGGGAGCAATCCTTTCGCCAACACTTTTTCTGATTTACATAAATGACCTCATAGATAAAACAGTAAATCCACTTTATTGCTTTGCAGATGATGGCAATGTAGTCTCCTCAGTCATACCACCCACTCAGTGTATATCCGCACGTGAATTCCATCATCTTAGACAAACTCAAATATCGCAGATAAATAACGACCTGGAGATAATAGAGGACTGGGGCAACAAAAACCTTGTACAGTTCAACGCGCAGAAAACCCAAGCAGCCCTGTTTTCAAAAAAGACCAGCACCGGTGAGCCAAACATCATGCTATCTGGAAGTGCTGTCACATTGCAGAGCCAGTTGAACATCTTAGGAGTCACTGCAGAGACCAACATGTCTTGGCACAGTCACGTGGCAGATATAGCTAAAAGGGCGTCCCAAAAGCTTGGGGTGCTATTTCGTACAAGACATCTGTATACACCAAGCCAACTGCTGACACTCTACAAAGCCCAGATTCGACCAACTATGGAGTACTGCTCACATATATGGAGTGCGGCACCCAAACATACCTTAATGCTTTTGAACACCGTGCAAAAACGAGCTATCAAGCTGATCAATGACCCCGCACTTACCCGTAGTTTGGATAGTCTCGAACATCGAAGAACTGTGGGCGATCTATCTCTCTTCTACAGGTATTATCACGGAAAATGCTCTGAAGAGTTGGCACGTATGATCCCCCCGGGAGTAGCACCTACTAGGCGAACACGTCAAACAGACGGTAACCATCAATTTACTGTCAAAATAGAGGCACCAAGAACCTCATTATATCAGAATTCATATCTCTGGAGAACAGCATCGCTGTGGAATAAACTCCCTGCGACAGTTTTCCCTGCAGGTTACAACCTGAACCGTTTCAAAACCAACACACACCAACATTTCCGCGCACTGGCCGCTTCTCGAGCGTGATAGGGACCACCTTGCGAGTGCGCTTAACCTTAAAAAAAAAAAAAACAGGTTTACCTTTTAGTTATTAAATTACCACCAAAAATATTTAAAATGACCAAGTCATCAATATTTCTAATAATGACATTTGAAATCTATGTAGGCTGTGCTTGATGACAGCGCAAAGTCAGCTTATACGTCGAATAAAGTATTCTTTGTTTTTTCTTTAAATATTTACTAATATTTCAAAAGGCGCTGTACCAAAGATATTAATTTAAAAGTGATTTTTTTTTATTACCCATGAAGAACGAAGGTAAGATTGATTAATTATATACCTCTTTTTAGAAGCTTACCTATTTTTTATTTGCTGGTTTTAAATCAATATATAGCAGAAATCTGGCAAAAGAAATAAAATTGTTTGGTTAGGGTGAATTACAAAATGAGATCCGCAAGGATCCGATCAGGCCGATATGTAATAATATTCTTTAGAGTTTAGGCTAAAAGGCTGTTGAAAACCGTTTGCAACTATTTGCGACAAAGGAGTTTTTTTTTACTTTTAGATGAACTCTGCATTAAAAATCAAGACCTTTTTGATGTGTGGTTGTCTAAGATAACACAAGTTTCCTTTGATTTAATTCATAATTTTTGGGTAATATTAGTTTCCCTGTGTTGCCAATTGCCTTTAAATTTGACAAACTTTGAGAACTACTGCTTTGAAACTGCTTATATTTTCATGAGCACTTATCCTTGGTTTCCTATGCCAGCTAGTGTACACAAGGTACTTATTCACAGCAAGCAGATTTTGCAGAATTGTTTATTACCAGCTGGGTTTTTGGGAGAGGAAGCATCAGAAACGAGAAACAAGATCTACAAGCATGATCGGGAATACCATGCCCGAAAAAGTAGTGGAATAAATAATTTAACAGACATTTTCAATATGAACCGAACCGAACCGAACCGAAAATCCAAACTGAAATCGAAAGTGTTACCTGAAGATGTAAGAAATTTTTTACATCACCCAATGAATATTTATCTAAATCAGATTTACTTGAAAATAACAGCCAAACCAGTATGTTGACCCAGATCATGAATTTTTATTTGACATTTCAGAATTAGATAGCTTAGAGTTGGATTCAGAAATAAACGATTAAGTAAAACTTCAAGAAAAGTTAAGTTATCTGTAATATCTAGACTATTTTTGAGTAAATATAACTTGTTCTGTTTTTGCAAAATTCTTCAATATCCAGCCATTTTAATTTGTGGAAGTATCCAGGAATTCCGGATAATTAGGGTGAATGTAAGATGGGGATTTTAAGGTTATTTAAAGGAAAAAGATAAAATATGAAGTTAACTTTGGCGGTGAAAACTACATATTACCAAGCTACAGGGCGTTCTAAAAATTCTGCTTTTTGAAAAGTGTCTATAATCCTTTATGTCTGATTTTTTATGTGTTGTCTTTTTATATTTTTAAAAAAGTAAACTTTAACTTTCATCTGTTTAATTTTAAAAATCGACATTCAATTTGACTAAAATACAGCTCTACACATGCGGTTGTCTTATATCTTCTATGCAAGTTATTTTCAACACCCCAAAATTGCCCAATGGGGATCACCCTGTACATAATAAAATCTTATATAATTTACTAAAATGATTTTAAACTCTTACCTATAAAGGTCTTCAAAATATTGCTACTCAAAAAAATCGGTTTTGTTTGCTTAAATCATATTCTTCTAATATTGGCCAAAATAAAGACGTCTTATCCTACTGTGCGATGGAGCGATAATAAAAGAAAAATACAACAATCAGAAATCCCTTCGATAAAAAATAAGTCGACGTGTATCGGAATTTTTTAATTTTATCTCAGAAATGTACATAAAAATATTTTTTTTTATCGCATTATAGTAACTTTGGAGACAAATGTCTCAAAAACTAGTCAATAGATTTTTAAAATACACGGTTGCAAAGACATTGAAGAGACCTTCAAAACAAGGTATCACTCAACCCACTTTCCCTATCCAAAATATAGGGGTAAATTTTATCCCTCAAAGGGGAGCTCTGTTACCTTTTCGTTGAAACACCATATAATTGTTTCAATTACTGTTTGGGTAAACCCAAAGAAGTAGGCATTGTAAGATTTAAATACAATACATTTTACAAAATATTTATCATGTCGTAGACTTTATATATCGGAATGGGACAACTGGGCGCCGCCAAATGGGCGCCCCCAACTCGGCGCCGCCAACTGGGCGCCGGGCCAACGGGGCGCCGGGCCAACTCGGCACCGCCAACTGGGCGCCGGCCAACTCGGCGCCGGACTAATTTTTTTTTTTTTAATAAAATGTGTAGATGAAAAATAAAATATATTATTTATATAAAAACATCTTTAAAAAATCCTTTGCGCAATTTTTTACAAGCTTTTATTTAGCTTCAGATGTTCTGTCTAACTAACTAACTAAACTAATTTGGATGAAATTTGGTACACACGTAGTGGTCCCATGACAGTAAAACATTAAGAAAAAAATATCCTCCCACCCCTACCACCACCCCTTCTATAGAAAAATGTGTTTTTGACACACTTCCCGTTATCCGATTTGGATGAAATTTGGTATTCACATAGTGGTCCGATGACAATACAACATTAAAAAAAATATATCCTCCCACCCCTACCCCCACCCCCTTCCATAGAAAAATTTGTTTTTGACACACATCCCGTTATCCGATTTGGATGAAATTTGGTATACATATAGTGATCCGACGACAATACAATATTAAGAAAAAAATTTCCTCCCACCTCTACCCCCACCCCCTTTCATAAAAAAATGAGTTTTTGACACATTTCCCATTATCCGATTTGGATAAAATTTGGTATTCACATAGTGATCCGATGACAATACAACATTAAAAAAGAAATATCCTCCCACCCCTACCCCCACCCCCTTCCATAGAAAATGCGTTTTTGACACCCTTCCCATTATCCGATTTGGATGAAATTTGGTATACATATAGTGGTCCGATGACAATACAACATTGAAAAAAAAATCCTACCACTCCTACCCCCACCCTCATCTATAGAAAAATGCATTTTTGACACACTTCCCATTATCCGATTTGGATGAAATTTGGTATACATATAGTGGTCCGATAACAATACAACAATAATGAAAAAATGTTCTCCCACCCCTACCACCCACCCCCTTCCATAAAAAATGCGTTTTTGACACACTTCACTTCAAATGACTTTTATAAAATTTGGTATATGCATAAAGGTCCGAAGGCAATACAGCCCAAACAAAAAATATATTTCTACCTCTACCCCCACCCTGTCCTTCCCCCAATAGAAAAATGAGTTTTCAAACAACTCACGTCAGCGATTTCATTATAATCTAGAATAAACTCTTCTTTATTTATTTACCTCTGCATTTTTCTGCTAGATTGATTCTTGCAAATAGTGATATTTAATTGATACGGATATCTTATCGTGCTAACATCGTCAAAATTTCCATCAGTCGGCCATCGCTTTTATTATTATGATAATATTAGAATGTTAGAAAATTATTTTTTAATTTTTAGTGCATTTTATAAAAGCTTGTGACTATTTTTTACTAATTTATTTGAAATTTGTTTTTGTTAAGTAAAGTTAAATCCATTAAGTCGACTTTTGAATCTTGGTAGTTGTAGTGTTTGGTAACCTGGTAATACTACAATTTACGTTTTTTATTACAACAATGGCGGATCCAAAAATCAAAATAGCGGATACAAAATGGCGGATTTTCTTAATTACTAACCGATTTGTCTCAAACTTGAAATATTACATTATCTGAGGTCATTTACGAAAATTTTTTACTCAAACTTAAAAAAATCAAAATGGCGGATCCAAAATGGCGGATTTTCTTATTTACTAACCGATTTGTCTCAAATTTGAAATATTACATTGCTTGAGGTCATTAAACAAAATTTTTTACTCAAACTTAAAAAAATCAAAATGGCGGATCCAAAATGGCGGATTTTCTTATTTACCAACCGATTTGTCTCAAACTTGAAATATTACATTACTTGAGGTCATTTACGAAAATTTTTTACTCAAACTTAAAAAAATCAAAATGGTGGATCCAAAATGGCGCATTTTCTGATTTACTAACCGATTTGTCTCAAATTTGAAATATTATATTGTTTGAGGTCATTAAACAAAATTTTTTACTCAAACTTAAAAAAATCAAAATGGCGGATCTAAAATGGCGGATTTTATTATTTACCAACCGATTTGTCTCAAACTTGAAATATTACGTTGCTTGAGGTCATTTAACAAAATTTTTTACTCAAACTTAAAAATTACAAAAATCCAAATCGAATAATGGGAAGGGTGTCCAAAACGCATTTTCTATGGAAGGGGGTGGGGGTAGGGGTGGGAGGATTTACTTTTTTTAAATGTTGTATTGTCATCGGACTACTATGTGAATACCAAATTTCATCCAAATCGGATAATGGGAAGTGTGTCAAATTGTATTGTCATCGGATCACTATATGTATACCAAATTTCATCCAAATCGGATAACGGGATGTGTGTCAAAAACAAATTTTTCTATGGAAGGGGGTGGGGGTAGGGGTGGGAGCATATATTTTTTTAATGTTGTATTGTCATCGGACCACTATGTGAATACCAAATTTCATCCAAATCGGATAATGGGAAGTGTGTCAAAAACTCATTTTTCTATGAAAGGGGGTGGGGGTAGAGGTGGGATGATATTTTTTTCTTGATATTGTATTGTCATCGGATCACTATATGTATACCAAATTTCATCCAAATCGGATAACGGGATGTGTGTCAAAAACAAATTTTTCTATGGAAGGGGGTGGGTGTAGGGGTGGGAGGATATTTTTTTCTTATTGTTGTATTATCATCGGACCACTATGTGTATACCAAATTTTATCCAAATCGGATAACGGGAAGTGTGTCAAAAACCCATTTTTCTATAGAAGGGGTGGGGGTAGGGGTGGGAGGATATTTTTTTCTTAATGTTGTATTGTCATGGGACCACTACGTGTGTACCAAATTTCATCCAAATCGGATAATGGGAAGTGTGTCAAAAACGCTTCACAAGATTTGATTGCTAGTTAGACAGAACATCTGAAGCTAAATAAAAGCTTGTAAAAAATTGCGTAAAGGATTTTTTAAAGATGTTTTTATATAAATAATATATTTTATTTTTCATCTACACATATTTTCAAAAAAAATTTTTTTTGTTCGGCGCCGAGTTGGCCGGCGCCCAGTTGGCGGCGCAGAGTTGGCCCGGCGCCCAGTTGGTCCGGCGCCCAGTTGGCCCGGCGCCCAGTTGGCGGCGCCGAGTTGGCGGCGCCCAGATGGCGGCGCCGAGTTGGCGGCGCCCAGTTGTCCTAGACCGTTATATATTTCTATGGTCAAAAAGAAAAGAAGCATCTAAAAATGTTAAAAATAATGTCAAAGTTTTGACACGGGATTAACATATTTAGGAATTGTTCTACAACTTTGCCCCTTACACTTTAATGTGTAATCAATATTCATGAAGATAGGTATTAAGTAAAATACTAATAATCACCCTGTACATTACTTAGTATTAAAGACAATTTTTTATACTTATTGTTATCATTTGTTTTAGAACTTTATCAGCTTCTTTTAAAGCCAAAGGAATAATCCTGCTGTACTGTCAATTGAATAAGTGGCACAATAGAGTAGGCTAACTGCAGATTGAAGTCGACATAATTTTTATCTTTTGGAAAATGGAAAAGTCCCTAAAGGTGGTGTGAAAGTTAATACTATTTGAATTTGTAGAACACATATTAATTAGGGACTTGCAATAGTGCCAGGCACTATTATGACAGTATCGCATTATAAGAACAGCTGCCTGCCTTCTTTCAAAATAAGGCCTTTGTGTATTATAAGAGCCGGAATTATTAATGAAAAATAAACGACTGGATTTATAAATTGGACTTTCGTATGTCAATTTTGAAAGATCATCTGTCAGTTTTCAGTGGAAAACTCTCAGAATAGTGCCCGTCACTATTATTGCCTGGCCTTATTGCAATAAGTCCCTTGTGTTGTATTTGTTATGTAGCTGGGTTCAGAAATATTGTTTCAGCATATTGTTTTGGTTTGTTTTAGAACTTTATTATAAACCTTATAATATAAACTTTTTATATACATAATTATTGAATGCCAATATTTTAAGATTTGAAGAGAAGAATGATTCCTTAAATATACCACCAAAGGGAAGATGGGGGGGATAAGAACACAAACATCCCAGCAAACATGGATTACAAAAAAAGTACTTTTCAAGTACTGGCTTTCACTGCTGCCCATAACGGCAAAGTACTTAATTCGTATTGATTTGGAACAACGGCCTGCATCAGGCCAGCATGTATATATTTTAGTACAAAAAACACTGTACTTTTAAAGTATTTTTTTTTAACTTCTTTGTACACAAAAGCATGTACTTTTCAAGCAATGAATTTTCTTCGTATTTTTAGTAAATACAAAAAAACTGATTTTTTTACACTTTTTAAAAAAACCTGTACTTTTAAAGCATTGTATTTTATTAATTTTTTTAGAAGTACAAAGAAACTACTTTTATTGTAAATATTGTAAGGACATTACGTCACACACGTCTTATATTTAAAAAATGAAATATTAATTAATCATTATATAATCATTATATAAGGATCTTTAATATTTTCCTTTTCAGGTCAGATGAGAATATTTCCAAAGATTATGGAACATTCCACATCAATTTCAAAATAAATAAAATCATTCACATTCTTAAGCTTGACATTCCTTAATGTACCAGTAAAATGTTTAGGGTCACTGCATCACGAAGACGTAGTGTCTTCTTAGCCAGGCTTCCAGGATGCAGTGACCCTAAAAATGTTGACTAGTGTTTGCCATCTAGTGGCAACGACGGCAAACATCAACTTGTCAGTTTTTTTGTAAATATTTTATTTTCACAGTAAAATATTTAATATTTTTGTCCTAAAATAAAGTGCTTTAAAAGCAACTGTTTAAAAATACTTTTAAAATGTTTTTTCGCTGTTATATTAATTTTGCAGTAAAACTTTTAATAATAAATTAAATGTACTTTAAGGGTACCTTCTTCAAAATGTTATTAAAATGTTTTTTTTTTTTGAGTATTTTATTTCCACAGTAAAATATTTAATTGTTTTGTACTAAAATAAAGTGCTTTAAAAGCAACTGCGTAAATATACTTTTAAAGTGTTTTTTGACCATTAACCCTGGCTGCACTTGTCATTCTTTAAAAATAAAGTATAACTTTTCGTTGTATTAAAAATAAAGTGTATGTACCAGACTTTAAGTTACACTTGGTAGGTTACTGATTTGTTCTTATCTAATATGTATGGAAAAATCGTGACAATTAGCGGCTGTAAAAAGTTAAATAAATGTTATTTAAGTGGCAACCATTAATTTTGTGCTTAAATCCAAAGATTTTATGATATCAACATGAAAAATCGTTTATCCTACAAATTAGATGCTTTAATTGCTGTGTGAGATTAAAAATATAACAGAATTAGTAACCGGCTATTTTTTTTCTGTGGTTTAAAAAATGTGTTTGAAAGTCAATTACTACGTTTATGCGCGCCTAAAAGCGGTTTAAAATTAAATCGGTTTTAGTACTTAAAACGGTTCTCATAGTGTGTATAAGACAAATCGGCTTAAGTGCTTAAAACGATTTTAATAGCCTTTATATGACAACAATTTCAAACCGTCGCGTCGTTATATAAAACCGCTTTAATAGGCCTGTATAAACAAAGCAACGGGAAACATTGTCCTACAAATAGTATGCTTGGTTTAGTCTACCCAACGATCGAATAATGTCTGCGCCTAGGCGCTCTGAAAATTCAGCCTATTAAAATAGGCCGGTGTACTGTGAACAAATATTGATACTGGAAAATAACCAACCAACAAATTTTCTTCGGTTTACCAAGACTTTGTAGAATCGTAGATTTCTCTAGGAGAAGTAGAACCATAATCAAAGATTATAGATTATAATATACCATAATGAAAGGATTGAAGGGAAAGTCCGAAATACTTCACAATTTTTTTATTTCTTAAAACACACTACGCGTTTTGATATATAAATATCATCAAGTGTGATCTGTACTGAAACTTACCTCTGTCTGTACACATACATATTCAAAAAAAAAATTGATTTCTTTAAATGATTAATTTTGACAGAAAAAAAAATACAACGGCAATTTAAAAAGTCCCCGACTGTACAACTAACAACATCTCACAAAAGTTTAAAATATTACAATAGTTAAAAAGATTAAAAGTTATACATTAATTATAATTAAATACAACAGGTTAAAAATCAATAAAAAAATCAATAAAATCTAAACTCAACACATACGAAGTCTTTAAACTGAACTGGGGTAAAAGAAAACATGATTAAATGTCTGTGTTTTATTACCCATTTTTTTATACTTTTTTCTAAATAAAAAGTTAATGATCAAGAAAACGGAAGGGCGAAAAAATATCGAATAAAAATATCAAATATACATAATATCGAAACTACAAAATATCGAAAACACAAAATATCGAAACTACAAAATATCGAAAATACAAAATATTGAAACAACAAAATATCAAAAATACAAAATATCGAAAACAAAATATCGAAAACACAAATTATCGAAAATACAAAATATCGAAAAAACTAAATATCGAAAATCAAAAATAGAAAATTTCGGAACCTTAACCTAACCTGACCCTGGCTTAATCTAACTCAACCTAATCTGACGTAACCACACGAAAATAGATAGTTTTAAAAAGCTGACCTAACGAAACCTAATTAAATCTAACTAACCAAAGCAAACTGAACCAACAATTAAAAAAAAACTTTCCTGACTTCTTTCCCGGGATAATAGAGGGTGTGAACCGAACCAAACCTATCCATACCTAACAATACCCAACCTAACCTAATTAGCAGTGTTGTAGTTTAGTTTGGTTAGGTTTGGTTCGATTTGATTCGGTTCGGTCTGGTTCACTTCGGTTCGGTTTGGTCACATCCTCTAGGATTCCGTTTTTTTTTTTTTTGAAAAAAATTGTTGGTTCAGTTTGCTTTGGTTCGGTTAGATTTGATTAGGTTTCGTTAATTTAGCTTTTTGAAACTATCTATTTTCGTGTGGTTATGTCAGATTAGGTTGAGTTAGATTAAGCCAGGGTCAGGTTAGGGTAAAGTTTCGAAATTTTCTATTTTTGATTTTCGATATTTGTTAATTTCGATATTTTGTGATTCGATATTTTTTATTTTCGATATTTTGTATTTTCGATATTTTGTGATTCAATATTTTGTAGTTTCGATATTTTGTGGTTTCGATATTTTGTAGTTTCGATATTTTGTAATTCGATAAAATGTAGTTTCGATATTTTGTGGTTCGATAATTTGTAGTTTCGATATTTTGTATGTTTTTGATATTTTGTATTTTCGATATTTTGTGTTTTCGATATTTTGTGTTTCGATATTTTTTCGCCCTTCCTATTAAATATAAAATATATATATATATTAATGATATAACATATTTTTCAATATATATAAAGTTAGCAGAACTTTGTAAGTTTAAAAAAATTATATGCTTATTATTTGCCGTTGCCGTAATAAAGTTAGCAGAACATAATTTTCTTTTAAAACGGGCACGGCAAATTTTTTGTTTTTACAACTAATTTACGGATAATTGACGGCAAATTATGTGCATATAGATTTTTTAAATTTCCAGGGTTGTTCTGCTAACTTTATGTACATTGTTTTTCAAGTAACTTATATTATTATTATGTTCCTAAAACAAAAGAAAAAGAAAAGGGGTAATAGAAACATATACTAATTTGTAATGTATATGAGCAATGTAATTAGGTGTTTTTTTTTAATTAAATTAAATTTACACTCTAAACTCCTTGTTTATGACAAGCATAAAAAATACGAAGGTCTTATACCTATTTGACCACAAACGCAAGTATAAGAGGTGCAAATAATTTTTTTTCTTACAACAAAAAAAAATATATTATCTGAAACTTTGAGGTTTGCGTACTAGAAGGATCTTGGTATCCTCTGTTTCTTATATCCCCATCTTTTTCCTACATTAAAAAAAAATTATCATAATTTAAGTATAATTACATAAACAAAAGTATTTAAAAAAAAGGAAAGTACCTACTAACTATACCTGGTATAACACATTCATGGGGGTCAAGCTCCCCATGTTCAGCAACCAGATGCAATGGACTGTATCCATGCTTTATTCACACTCATCAACTACATGCCATATTCCTGCTTGTGTCAAAATTAGCTGAGCAGCTTTGTAATTTCTGCCATACTGCATGCTTCAGTGGTATGTGTCCTTGCGTCACCTGAAATTTATAATCCAGAGATAATTGGTGACATTTTGATACCCTACAATGTCTTTTTCGGTGAGCTGAATTATCCTAGTGATGCACAAAAAAACCTTGTCTTGCAAGACAAGAGCAAGTTCATATCCTTGTGCAATTTACTAAGAATTTGCTTTTAAATAATACTTGATTGGATAATTTCCATAAAACCTCAATAAATCAATGATTTGTTTTTTAAAAAGTTTAACTTTTAATACAACACAAAAAAATATCGATTTTCTTAAAATGTAATTTCTCAAAATGATCTGTATGTTATCTAACAAAACAAATGAATGTCGCAAAGTTATAAACATGGTAAATCTCTTTTGGAACACCCTATATATTAACAAAAATTAATAAATATTTTTCTTCTAAATTTAAAAATATATGCTGTTTACATTTGGTCCACCCATTGTTGAAATATTGGCATTTTAAAAATCTAATTATATTGATTGTGATAAACAAACAATTGATTTCAATGTTCTTATTGTTTATTTATATTTTTAAAATCCAAATATTTGAAATATACGACTGGACCAAATGTCAACATATCATATACTTTTAATTCAGAAAGAAAATGTCTTTTTCGGTCAGCTGAATTATCCTAGTGATGCACAAAAAACCTTGTCTTGCAAGACAAGAGCAAGTTCATATCCTTGTGCATTTTACTAAGAATTTGTTTGTAAATAATACTTGATTGGATAATTTCCATAAAACGTCAATAAATCTGCGGGAAACTGGCTGCTAACTTCACACTTTGGCTGCGGGCAACTGGCTGCAGTTTCACACGGATCTCTAATGGTAGATTATTTTTTAGTTCTTACTATAGGCCTAGTCATGTTCCCTATGAATCTACAAAGAAGTATTTAAAATTAATTCAAATAAAAAGACTGTAAATATCAAAAAAATATATGGAATTTATTCTGCAAGAGGTTTAGTTTAGTGAAAATTAGTGTGCTACTTGTAGTCCACTGAGACTATTTTGGTGCTACTAAAAAATTGCTCCTGTGCAGTTTCAAAAGAATACAAAAGTGCACCAGGGTAACATGAGTGCAGAGGCCTTAGTGGTATATCTTTGAGCCACAGTGTTAAGCCTAAATCATTTATTGTTGTAATCTGCAGAGTTTTTTTATGTGCTGGGTGGAAAAAAAAATGTGCCACTTTAGTCAAACTCAGTATGTAGGTATGTGGGCACAATAGATCCATATGTGGTCGCAGTGCATGGAGGTCCAGTAGGGCCTGCGACCACTTTCGAATACATACATACATGAGCTTGGAGAGTCCATGGCAAAAAATTTGCACTGAGTGCCACACGGAGTTTGTCAGTTGCTCAAAAGAATACAAAAAGTTGCACTAGTGGCACACCAGTGCTGCATTTTTTCCCAAAAGAATTTACTATAAGTGATTGCAATTACCAACTACTTACTGAGAAAAGAACTTGGGCCTTTTGAGAGCACTGTGCCCCAAGTACTATTGTGCTGCATGTACTTTTTGAAACACTTTGAAAGCAATACTGCCCAGCTTTCGGCACAGCCTTTCAAATATTTCCTTAAGATTTGTATAAACCACCCTTATACCAATCTAAACATATCTATGATAAACATAAAACCGAGGGCTGAATAGCTAACCCAAAGTCTGTACACTAATTGTGAAAATCCAGAATCTTTTCCCAGATTGTGAGGGATTGTGTGTGTAAGATTGTGAGATATTGTTTAAGGATTGTAACAAGAATGTGAAAAATGTGTACACCGATTGTGAGAGCTATTCACCCCATAAAACAAAACAACAATAGTTAGGTACCTACTTACCTATACATTAACACATTTTCTGCTTGGCTGTCTGCCCTACAGACATAGCAAACTTTTAATGAAGTTGCTTCTTCTTAGATCGCAGTTCTGAGATAACCAAATTTTAAATTTAAGTTGGTAAAGTTCGTGTCCATTATGTTATTTAGCTTTCTATTGGCCCTACAAGGCCTTGAGTAGTATTTTAAGCATTAGCGAACTCCCAACTGCGGACGCGAACTGCGTTTATAAATCACGTGTTAGATCTTTGCACAAAAATCACAAAGAACATTTAGAATTTAAAGACAAACCATCACCAAAATAAAAACGATAAAATGGCGTCATAAATAGACTCCCGTCATCATTCAACAGGCGCGGTTGCCAAGACGCAGAAGAGACAAAGGGATCAAGGGAAAAATATCATAGCCCCCTGTGTTGCCTACACTTTTTTTATTATTGGGCATATATAGTCCTTTAATAGATATATGGGATAACCTCTGTTGTTCTACACGAAGCCTCACCTATAAAATCTCCTGATGATATAAGAATAGAAACATAGTATACAAAGTTTTCCATCCCAGAGGGGCTCCATTTCTTTTAAATATGCCTCTCACAAAAGACGAGAAGATATGAATAGTTCTACATAGTCTTGAAGCTTCACTCATAAAATCTCCTGATGAAATATGAAAAGAAACGTACCTACCTATAGTTAGTATACAAAGTTAAAATCATCATAAAAATTCAAAATAATGGATATGTATAGGGGAACATCCTTAAATTATGCAACGCAAAAATTCAGGATTTTTAACTCCCCCTCGTAACGCATTTTCAAGAAAAAACACATTAAAAAAACGTTGCGTGTAATCATGACGCAAAGCCAATCTCCCCCTCTTGAGTGTTTATATTCCTTATAAGGAATATAACTGGGTCAATTTTTTTGAGGGGCTTAAATCAAATTTGGTAATAAAACATTTAAATAATATTGGTGTTCTTTGGATGGTTATACATCATGGGCGTAGTCAGGGTGGGGCACTTGCCCCACCCTGCCTTGTCACCTGCACCATCCTGGCTTTAGCTCATTTAGTAATACAAGAATTAAAGGGGCGCTATAAAATTGTTTGCTTTTTTGCCCCACCCTGACTACGCCCATGTTATACATGGTTAGTTTACCAATTTTTAATAGGTGCTTATTTTGTTAATTTAATTTGGCAGGGTTATAGTTACACTATCTGCTTATTGGTACTTATACTTGCTTTTTTAACTATAGACTATAGCAATCCCCACAACTAAAATCATTATTTATTGCTACAAGCCTGTGACATAGGTACCTAGGTATATCCATTTTTTGTATTTTTTTAAATTTAACTTTGCATACCTATACTATCCATGAAAATGAGATGAGATGAGAAGAATTATTGTTTCGACAGTGCTAGAATAAATTATTATTCACTTGTATAATATAATTCAATTTTTTTTGTTAATAAATTATTTAGAAACCTTATGCAGTAGGTACTTTTTTTTCACTTTTATTGGGTCACTGAATAATGACTTTTTAGTCCTTTATTTTAAATCAAAAACTTTGAGTTTTTGGTTATTATAGAAAAAACAGTTATGTAAAAATTTTACATTTTTTGTAACAAATATGTTCTAATGAAAAATTATTTGAAATACATTTTCTTTGAACGAAAATTCGTTCAAAAACATTTTCTTTAAATGGAAATTTGTTTGAACAAACTTCTAATCGAAGAAAATGTTTTTGAACAATTTTCTGTAGGTATATAGAAAATTTTATTGAATGATTATCCTTTTGAAGAAAATGTTTTTTTAAATTTAATAATTAAATTAAATAATTAATTAAATTTAATTATGATTAGAATCTTAATAAGGTATTTTATTTTTTTTTTATGTGTTTTTGGTGATTATTAAAATACTCTGCCAATATATGGGTACCTAAGCTCACACTATAGGTACTATAGTTGTAGTGTACGTGTGAGCTAAAATAACTAAAAACTGAAATATATTTTATTCAACTCCAGACTCAATTACCTTTCGTTTGATACAACACAAGCCATGTTTTGACTTAAACTCTAATTTTTTTAATCTACCCCCACCCTTTTTTTAAACTAAAATGTATTTTGTTTAACTCCAGACTCAATTACCTATCGTTTTAGATCACACACGACATATTTTCACTTAAACTCTCAGAGCAACTTTTTTTTCTCAAGAAAATCAACATAGCTCACACTACTATGGTATAGTAGTAGTGCGAGCTAAAATAAATGTTAAAAATAAGATTTTACAGTTTTTGTAACATTTGAGTAAAAATATGTTCAAATGGAAAATTCTACTAAATCATTTTCTCCTAAAAGATTTTCCTTGGATGGAAATTTCTCCAAAAACATTTTCTTTAATTTGAAGAAAATGTTTTTGAACAATTTTCTCTTTGAAGGAAATTTTATTAAAAAATTATCCTTTTGAACAAAATGTTTTTTAAACTAAAAAGTGAATTAATTATTGAAGAAACTTCATAAGGTACTTTATTTTTTTAAATTAAAATAATGACTGACGACGACAGTGCTTACTTAAAATCAACAACTGTTTTTGATGATTATAGAAAAATAGTTTTTAAAATTAAGATTTTAAATTTTTTTAGAACATGGGGCATGTTCGAAGCATTTTTTGACATTTGAGTAAAAATATGTATGTAGTAGTTATTTTTGTTGACCCTCATAGAAAAGAGTGGGTTGCAGAAACATCTTTAAAATTAATTTTATTGTTTAAATAGAAAATTGTATGAAATCATTTAGTGCTAAACATTTTCTTTGAACAGAAATTTGTTCAAAAATATTTTCAAGAAAATTTTACTGAATAATTATCCTTCTGAAGAACTGAACAAAAAATGTTCTGTAAAACATGTACTCAAAGTATGTAGCAGGCATGTAGATAGCTTTTCTTTCTGGGGGGATACTCCCATATCGAAAGTCCTGTGTTGATTCTCAGTGACGGTGCATGATGCAGGGTAGGCAGAAATGCTTGCCGGAGGCAAGTCCACTGAATACAGAACATTTTAGTAGTGAAGTGCCCAACACTAAAATTTCATAATAAAACCTTGTTCAAGGAGGGGGGAAATGTCCCCCCAGTGCCCCCCCCCTCCTTATATATGTGCCTGGTATCTATTTCTCACAAACTATTATGAAACTGAACTTAACTTCATATTGCTCAACTGTTTTTGTTTGTGGAAATGTAATCACTTAAGCACTTTTCTTATGAATAATATTATTTTTAATAATAATTAACAAATAATATTTGATAATACAGTGTATTCTATTTCACATTCACATAGTTACATTACTATAATCGAATAAATCACACAAGAGATTCAGGTGGCATCTACTGGTCTCGAAGGATGTTTATTTCTCTGCAACAAGTTTTTTATTTGGACCAACATAGCAGATGATAGGTATTGCTTGCAAGCTTGAGAAGTTTGTTGGGGGCCGGTGCACTATCCGGACACACGATTTTTTGGAAAAAATAAAAAGTACCTTAAAGTAGACCTTCTAAATAACGTTTTTCCAAAAAAAATTTGCGGATTATCCAGTATTTTTTCAGAAAATAAATAAATAAAACCTTAAAAAACACCTACAAAACAGCATTCTAACCTCACTTTTCATTCAATTTTGACTTCTTCTTTGTTTTTCAACCCCATCAAAACAATATTTGCCAATATCTGTGGCTTATATTTTGCAATGTTGCCACGTTTCCGCAAAAATAATCAAAATAAGGAAACAAATATTCTTAAATCTGTTTTGATCACACCTAAAAAGATAAAATTAACCAAACTTAGTACAATGAAGCTTGTTGGCAATAAAGTGATATTCTATTTAAGTAACCCCAACCCAGCTCTACCTAAACCAACCTAAACCACACTGAACCAAACCTAGTACAACCTAACTAACCCCAACCCAGCTCTACCTAAACCAACCCAAACTGAACCCAACACAACCGAACGGAACCGACACGAACGGAACCGACCCGAACCGAACGGAACCCGAACGAAAACAAACCGAACCGAACAGAACCAACCGGTACCGAACCGAATTGAACCGATCCCAACCAAACCGAACCCAAACGGAACCGAGCCCAAGTGAACCAAACGGAACCGGACCCGCATCTGAACCGAATCGAACCAACCTGAACTGAAACCGAACCGAACGGAACCAACCCGAACCGAACCGAACCGAACCAACCCGAACCGAACCGAACCAACCCGAATCGAACTCAACCGAACGGAACCAACCCGAACCGAACTGAACCGATCCCAACCGAACCGAACCCGAACGGAACCAAGCCCAAGCGAACCGAACCAAACCAAACCCGAACCGAACGGAACCAACTTAAACCGAAACCGAACCGAATGGAACCAACCCGAACCGAACCCGAACGGAACCGAGCCCAACTGAACCCGCACCCGAACCGAACGGAACCAACCTCAACCGAACCGAACAGAACCAACCCGAACTGAACCGATCCCAACCGAACCACACCAAACCAAACTGAACCAAAACAAACCAACCCATCCCAACTGAACCCAAACCAAACCTAAATCAAGGCATCCCAGCTCTACCAAAATCAACCCAAACCCAACCTTTCTACAAATATAATAAAACTTATCCTGATCCAAGCCTTCCCTTTTAATTTATTTGTTAAAAAAATATGAATGCCAGAAAGAAGGGAAAATTAAATCAAAATATTTTATTTTATGCCTGTGATGTGGCAACCTCGTATTTCCAGTCAGTCGGCTCAAAGGCAGGGAATTTAAGAATAAAACCCCAGCACATGGCCCAAAGTCCATAGTATCTATGCCCCATATCCCTGTGTATGTGATTTTGTGTGCATTTTAGATAGAAATTGAAAAGTGTGTTTTTTATTAAAAAAACTATTTTTTTTTTTAATTTTCCGTACCTAAATCAGTTTCAAGATCCCTAAATTACTATTTTCAAAAAGAATCGTCATCAAAAAATGTATCGTTTTAGTGTCCGGATAGTGCACCGAAACCGATGCAAATTTTCCAGCACTAATTATTTTTAAAAAGTACTAGTATGCAAACAAAAGTTTTTTAAATTTTAAGGCCTGAGTCTCAAGACCAACTTAAGCTGAAATTTTCTTGATTCCTACAGTTTTTACTGGTATTTTACGCACAGGAAATAATTTAGCTATGCCTTTAAAAATATTTCCAAGTGAAAAAAAAATATTTTTTTGGCAAAGGGGCTCTTTGTTAGCGAAATTACTAGACAAAACTAGACTAATACTTACGTTTGAACATATCACACAAAACTACAGCTACAAAACCAAAACTATCGAACGTTGAACATAAATATAAATTAGTTGAATATTAATTATAAATTAAAATAAAAAATTCCAGAAAAATGCAATCCTAACCCACTTTTGTCTTTATCATGCTTATTTTTTGTTGTGAAATGCAGAACTGACTGACGGTAGCGTTGCACAGTGGGCCAAATCAGATATCCAAATGGAATTTTTTTGGTAAAACTAAATATTAACAAAACCAAAATTTTTTGAAAGAATGGAATAAATGTATATTTATACGCCAAGGAAGTAGCTTGGGGAAGGGGGTAAGCCCTCTAAGATCAAAATTAGCCCCTTTCAAACGAAATAAACATAATCTATCAGGGGCGCCGACCAAGTCCACAAATAACATGCGGACTAGGCCTTCCTTCTCTATTTTTTCTAGAATTTTAGTGACATAATTAAGTGACTCATTATAAAAAAATAAGCTCTCCTAGAAAAAGAAAACATCATTTTACTTTAATTGCTGTTTTTGTAGTTTAATAGTAATATACAAATAGATTCCTACATAAAAAGTATAACTGCCTGTATTTCTATGGGAAGGGGTAAAGTGAGATATTTCCATCCCCCATAACCAGCCCCCTCACAACAAACCTACCACAATCTGCCCCCCGTTCGATATCATAATTACTGAAGATTTTTGAAGTGTAAATTTCTTTAGGCGCGTTTAGCAGTTTTTGTGGGTACTGAATTGAACTGAGCCGTCAGGCTCGGCAATGTAACGCTCATTCGGGTGAAGTCGGCTCGAGTCGACTGTGAGAGGAACATTCAGCGAGCGACATGATAATGCAGATGAAGGCCAGTATTATTAATTTCGCCTTGTTGAAGTTTACACTTCTGCCGTGTGGTCTTAAGCACACACAGAATTTTTTATTTAATGATATGACATAACTTTGTAAAAGTCACTTTTGCGTTTGGGTAGGGGAATGTGTCCACGATCAAATATAACAGGTATTTTCCTAAATAAACCAGATCACGTTTTTATTTTCCATAAGTAAAGGCTCAACGAAATCTTTATGGTGAAATATAAAAGATAGATCAGAGTGTCCTCTTCTAATACAAAAAATGTTTTTAAAAAGAAGAAAAATTCTGTGCCGTTGTGGAACTTGTGTTCCAAAATAACACGAGAGTTGCAACAATGTTTTCAGAAACTTGTAGGACTTAAATATGTGTTTCAAACTTATGTATGTACTATGTTTTACTTAGTACACAGTTTTTTTTTGTACTGAATTTCTAATTCAAATCGGACCATATACAATTTTTTATTTATACAAGGTGTTTAAGTAATTGTAAGTCAAAAAGTTTATATAAACATAGAAACGCAAACGCTTAGTTTTCGAGATACAGGGTGTTAAAATTTCGTATATTTTTTAGTTTTTTGTTTATAGCTCGTGCAGTTTTTGAGATATGCAGCTCAAATTTAACACATATATTTAGCTGTTGTCATTACACTATAAGACATACCAAACGGTAGTAAAAATCTAGAAGGTTTTACTTTTTCAGGGCTCATGTCACCTTTTTCCTGGGATATTTTTTGTTGTAAGCCACTGGCAGATTCTAAAACAAGAAATAAAATCCTTGTTTCGTTTGCAAACTTTTTTGTCTCTTGCAATTTTTTCGCATCTCTAACCGTTTAAAAAAAAGCTTTTGCGCCAAAGACTGCTATCATCAAAATAAAAAATGCTTCGGTATGGCATGGCGGCTATATCAAAATAAACAAAAAATATTATCTCGAAAACTAAGCGTTTATAGACCTATGTTTATATGAACTTTTTGTCTTAAAATCACTCAAGAAATTTAATACTAAAATTATGTTATTGAACACCCTGTGTATATGGGTCTGAGTGGAAGAGCGTGCTAAACAAACGATTTTTTTTTCTAATAGTGCCTAATTTTTCTCAAATTTTTGTACGCGGCGACATTTTTTTCATTGAATATTTTCTGTCATGTGCACAATAAGGTTAATGGGTGGGTGGGAGGTTAGAAGAAAGAAAAGTCTTATTATTTGTATTTTTTTGCAATACTTATTTTAGGTACTAGCAGATGGAGCCCATCTTCAGTAAACTAATCTAGCCTACCTAAACTATATCACACTCGTCCCCCTTGTACGAGTTTCCTTATATCTTCCATTACTTAAATCTTTTTCCGATCTAAAAATTAAACCTATTAAATGAACGGACAAGTCGCTCCCCTCGGTGGCGCAATAGTCTAGGTACTAATTGTAGGCTAGGCTACAAATGTCCGCACTTTTTTTGCATTGGTTCGGTTAGGTTTATGACTTTTGACCTAATTAGTCCATTAAACAATTGTTTACTACTTTAGACATTATTTCATACATATGAAAAATGACCGATAGTTTTAAAAAGTAGACAAGTATTTGTAAACATAAATATTATTTTTCAAATTAAATCAAATCTTTATTATTTTTCCGTACAAATTGTACATAAAGAATGGAGGTTAAGGAATAACTGTACTAAAACATTAATTAAAAGTGGTTTGGTTAGATATTATTTAAAAAAAACTTTAATTAAGTACATGGTTGCATTTTCACGAATATAACAATATAACCATCAAAATGGAGTTATTTTTATTTTATATTTGGATTGCCTTAAGAGTTTGACTTTGGAGCAGTGATTAAATTTAAAATTAAACCGATTTTAAAGGAAAAAAACAATTATACCCACATCCCAGCCAAAGCTATCAGGTAAAAACTATAAATAATCTAAAATTGCGGAATTATTTTTAAAAAGAGTATCGTTATATAAATCCAAGTATGTGACATTCTCTTGAATTTTTTTTTAATGACTGCCTTTTTAAATTAGTAGTTTTGTAACCGTGTAACCAAATTAAATATAAACGGAACGTCAATTAAAACAAATAAGTTGTATAGTTTTAGCGTATAGTAGCCATCTTGAATTTTAAAAAAAGCCGTATTAATCTTTATTTGCATTTAAAGCCTTAAGGAAGGTATCGGTTTCTTATTCCAATTGATTAATAACTAACCTAAAAAAATAACAATAGCCGGCTTCGCTGGTTCGGCTTGACTTGCACATGTCATAGCGTAAAAAAATCGCCTTAACAAGGGAGAATGGCCTATAAAACATGTATGCCAAATTTCATTAAAATTGGTTAAGTAGTATCTGAAATAAGCGATAAAAAACTCTCTACCTTTTGTATTGATATACTGATGTAAACGGAGTATTTTTTTAATTGAAAGAAAATATATAAATGCCTCTCAGCTTTTAATTTTCTGCTATCTTTATTTTATATTTGCGATCATAGTTGGATTGAAAAACTTATTTACTTTACATGTATTTAAATTTTTTTTTAATCAGTACCTAGTTAAATATTTAGCTGCATTTTAAATATGAAATGTTTTTATAGGACACCCGGTACATCGGTAGCTAAAATTTTGAGGATTTACTACCCCTTAATCTTGTAAGACAAAACTGCTAAATTATAACAATTGGTCCCACTGTGCGACGACCCTCCACGCTATTCATCGCCACTGCCAAGGGGTGCTGTGGAGTCTATACCGGCGGCGTTGCCGGGCTTCAGGCTAAATCTTGTGGCTAAAATTTTTTAGTGGGCCAAAACGATCGGAAGGTTAATTTACAAAAATCGGCCCCTGACATAAAAAAAACTCTACAGATTACAACAATGTGAACACTTTGGCTTAAAGGTATACCACTAAGGCCTCTGCATTATTAGCCTGCCAGATTATAGTGTTACGACTTTAAAAAGACGTCATTCGATAAAAGAAACAAAAAAGTTTTGTGTAAAAGATGGATGCATTATAGCTAAAAAAAATTGTCACACTTGAGGTGTCATGTCATGTATCATCTATCCCTAAAGTAAGTTTAACCGTTTTTGAGTACTTCATCTCATCTTACCAGGTGCACCAACTAACCTATGTGATCAAGTTAAAATGGCGCATTTGTTATATCTTTAGTTTTTAGATACTAATTTATTGTTTTTATTTTCTCTTTGTTTAAATACATAAGTTGGTTGTTGGGTTTTCTTTTATATTTTTACAATGTTTGGTTGATTAAAAAAAGAAATATTACATTTTTAGAAAACGTGTTCCATTTCTACTGGAATTACCCGGCGACATGGGATTTAAAAACACCCTGTATATTCAAAGCAACGAGGGGGCGCAGCTGCCTCCTTTTTCCTTACGAAAGAATGGAATTTAAAAACCTGCCCGCTTCTGTTTTGGCCTGGATACGATTCACAAACTTTATTGTTTGATGTGTATCTAGTATGAACCAGCATTTTTAGACTATTTTTATTTTTAAACCACGCGTCTTCAACTCCATTGACTTCCTTTCGTTGCAAACTAACGGAAATAAGATCTCTTCAAGGAGCCGTCGGCGTCTGTCGGTCGTCCTTCGCAATCTTACTCTGTGGGTGCATGGAAAACGGAAACTGGGCAATTTCCCGATAAGAAATCCTGTTTCAAAGGCGTAGCAAATAATGTTTTAAATGAAATCGACCAGTGGCCAAACTACTTGCATTTTCAAATCAATTTTTTTCTATTCTATTCAGAGATTTTAGATTATCATTGAAAAAGCTGAGATACAAAAAAAAGTAAAACGGCACTCGTGGGGAACCCGTTACGCAGCCAAACCAAACTTACTCTACTTGCAACAAATTTGCACGGATGTCTTTTTAAAAAAATGGATAGCCAGCCCTTTGGTCAAGAAATCACTGACGAAAGGAAATCGGCGGTCGCGTTATAATTTCTGTTTACACAATTCTTTAACAGATTGTAGTTTGGTAACACTGATTATTAAAAATCTCAAAAAATTAATATCTTTAAGAAAAGGATAGCCAGCCTTTAACCGAGAAATCACACAAAAGCAGTGCGGTTACCACAAGATAATTCTGTTTCCAACACTGAAATTCTTTAAAACGATGTAGTGTGGTAACACTGATTATAAGCGACAGGATAGAGCCGTGCAAAACCAAACAAAAAAGTCTTGTCGCCCTGCCGCTCACTTCCTTTTCAGCGTTCAACAGTCGTCATCGAATTAGCGTGCGATGCGATGCACGCAAAATATAAGGTGACCTTGAACATCGAGAATATACGCAAGTGTAGTCCAGGAGCCGACACGCAGCCAGCCGAGGAACCAGGAAGAATAACCCAGGAGCCTGCTATAAGTGCTATATAGTCGGTACCAGGATGGCGCCAGCATAAATCCCCTACAGTCAACTCATGACAACCAAAACTGTTGCGCTAAAAAGGAAAGAAGTCTATAATCAAGTTACTCTAACATGTAGCAGGACCACCTTCCAGAAGGGATGTAAAAGCGTGGGTCCGGTGCATACTTGCTACGCAGTATAAAGATCCCTGCCCTCGCAAAGATGCGCCAGGCAAAATTAAATTCTCTTAGAGAAAGAAAACTTGGATCCTAAGGGGGACTTGCATCAGTTTGGTATATGGTGTACGGACAAATGGAGGATGGCGAAAAGGGCGCGCCGTGTGCCTATTCGCTAGACCAAAAATGGTCTCCCCACCACTACTACTACTAACACTGATTATTAAAAAATTAACCTAATATTTCCCGTTGTGTTTTTGGTGTTAAAAAAATATTGGGAGCAGCCTGGAAGGGAAAAAATGTTTGGTGCACGTCAATGTCTTTTCGTTAGGCCTTCTTGAGAAATTGCTGATTTTAAAAGTCCGTTAGATAACGACCGTTTAGTTCCGCCATATTTCAATTAAAAATAATTTCCCGGAAATTTTCCGGATTGCCGACCTAAATTTAGTGGAGCAGTTAAAAAATATACAAAAATCATTACTTACATACTTGGTGAAAATAGCCGTAAATCCCACACAAAGAAAAATAAAATGTACAATTTAGTTTTTACAGCAAAATACTTGCTATAAAACATTGGGGCAACACCGTACTTCTGTGGCGTATATAGAAAAAAGTTTCAGAGTGGGCCCGAGACGGTTTTGGGGGGGCCCCGAGACCCCAAGAGACCGTATTTTATGTTATTTTATGTTCGTATTTATGGAATATGTGGAAAATATCTAAAAAAATCTTAACTTCGGAAGGGGGGGGGGGCAGCCCCGCCCCGTTATGTACGCCAATGCCGTATTTGCTGGCAATCAGCATGGCAGTTTTCACCTGGCCTAAAAAGTATTGGGGCAACCAAGTTCTATGGAAAAATTGCCATTGCATTTTAACTAAAATCTAATGCTTCTACAGACAAAAAGTATTCATAAAAGAAGTTAAAATCTACTGATAACTATTAAATAACTGCCCTTTTAGCAAGTTCCAGTTAAATATCGCTGATATATTTGTTAAAACATATATGTAGACTGTACACTTGTAAACTTACCTCCGCTTCACATTTTCTTAGAGTCGGAAGCACGAAGAGCAACATATAAAATAAGGGCCTACCACCAGGATGACATGACAAACAAAGTAATATCAACAGCCCCAATTAGGGAACAAGAGTTGGACGCAACTCTAGGAATGATAACCGGCATCATGCCGAACAAGTAATACAGCAGAAAACTATACAACATTATCCTCCCTTAACGGAAGGAACGGTTAAAGAACAGGACCAATTTTTTAAATAACGATAGCTTCTGGCATACCAACGGATCCAAAATGCCATCAGGCGTTGGATCTGGAGTTGTTAGTCCCCAAGAAAAAGTCGAGACTCAACATAGTCTCGGCCAATTGGCTACTATATTTCAGGCCGAACTCGTGGACATTTAATTGTGTACCCGGTGGATTACTGGCGACGAGTGAACCAACAGGACAATAAAAATCGTCTCCGACAGTCAAGAAGCCTTAAGAGCGCTTGATTCCTATACGGTCTCATCCAGAACCATGAGTTGCTGCAGGGAATCACTGAATGCGGTTGGTGTCACAATGTGTCATTAGTATGAATACCAGGGCATTCTGGGCACGAGAGAAATAAGGCCGCAGACCAAGGTATATGCTGCTAAATTAACCATATTGAAATAGAGAACCGCTTCCAACAATACTGGATAAATATACCAGAACTGGCTCACTCTAAAAAGTTCATTAATGGACCTTGTAGAGAGGAATATCATTGGACTTACCAGACAGGAGATCCGTATAGTGACTGGACTTTTTACGGGTCACTGTCGACTAATGGCGAATTCTTTTGGGAAAAAAGTGCAGCACTGGTGCGCCACTAGTGCAGTTTTCGTATTCTTTTAGGAAAACTAGTG
This sequence comes from Aspidapion aeneum, assembly GCA_963576565.1. Classification (NCBI taxonomy): domain Eukaryota; kingdom Metazoa; phylum Arthropoda; class Insecta; order Coleoptera; family Brentidae; genus Aspidapion; species Aspidapion aeneum. Next base: position 71,530,867 of record OY755039.1, on the reverse strand, counting down.
CAATTTTTTGTATTCTTTTGACCCACTGACAAGCCCAGTGTTGCACTCAGTGCACATTTTTTGGCACGGGCTCTCCGAGCTCGTGTTGCACTAGTGCACTTTTGTATTCCTTTGAAACTGCACTGGGGCAATTTTTTGACGTCACCGAGAAGTGTCAGTGGACCACGAGTGGCCCACTAACTTTCTCAAAAGAATTCGCTATAAGAGTACCCATGAGGAGAATGGGACTAACAGAAGAGACCCAATGTAGACTCTGTATGGAGGATGACAAAGCAGTTAGACATGTACTGTGCGAATGTCTGGCTATTGCACGTTTACGTCATAAAACTTTTGGTAAACCTCAGATTGATTCAGAAGATCTAAACAGTGTCTCACCCAAACTGATAGCTAACCTTTTGGAGGATTAGGCATACACTGGTGAGAAACCACTGAAAAGTGAGTCGCAGTGGAAGGGCTGCGAGGCTGACTCACATATGAATCATCATATGAATCATCAAAACGGTGGAATGAATCGAATCACTTTACGGGACTCTGCGTTCGTTATTGTTAATTCAAAGCTGATCGCAAAGATGGAACTAGAAGTAAAACATCTGTAGGGTCACTGCACGAGGCGGCATTTGGTTTTATTATACTGATTCGATCAGTTCGGGACTATTCACAAAGATGTCACTAAAAGCAACAACAATTAAGGGTCGTTGCACCCTGGAAGCCTGGCTTTCAGGATGCAGTGACCCTACAACAATTTGGTTTGGTGATTTTTCGAAAGTATTGTGAATCATACTTTGCTAATCGAGCAAGGGCATTATTTTTAATGCAATATATCTGTTTTTATTTGACCCGCACAAATTCTATATATAGCATTTTCTTCCGCTTATGAGGATCTTATTCCTAGATCCCACTTTAGGAACCCTGTATAGGTCACTCGCCAATGTTCGGTCAAGAATTTTATCACAACTCTCACTTGTCTAATAAGTTTTAGCCTGACTCTCATAACTTATCTATACTTTCCTTTCAGGTATGAGTGCTGAAGATGAGTGGTACAACAAAAGTTTATCGGCTCTTCGGATGAACACATCACATCACCCTAATTTAGCGGCACCTATGCTCCAATACCAGACGTAGGATCAAACCAGAGCTTTTTTAGAATACTTTTAGATTGTTTTTAAATACCTATTTTTTTAACTTTTGTACCTTCGTTTTATAGAGCATTTCATTCTTCTGCATAAAGTGTATGTAAAATTTTATTAATATTTCTTCATCAAAAATAATATACAGGGTGTTCAAATTTGGGCACTAGTGATTGCTTCGTCCCGGCGTTTAGTTTTAAGATATAAAATTTAGAGACATTTATCTAAATTAGAATGCTTTTTATTTTCTTTTTTTTGCTAGAGTTATGCTCAAACTTTATACTTAAAGTTACTTTTATTTCTTGGTTTAAACTAATTTAGTTACTAAGATATGCCTTGCCTACAAAAAGGGTAAAAATTTGAATTTGCGCGGTGAATTATATGCTCAAGAATGCATTGACTTTACTTTATTATTTTTGCTTTTTTACCTTGAGTATATCCATTTTCCATCCTTTTTTAATTTAAGTTTTCCCTAATTTTATACATACCTTTTTACTGCTGTATTGCTCATATATAGCAGTGCTCCAACGTCCGTCTTGCTATACGGAGCTTCATGCGAATATTTGGGGTACTCTCCATACCAGTGATATATATTGATCGCCAAGTGAAATCACATGCGTGCTTTTTTAAGACAGCGGTCGTGTATAAACATTTATGGATTGCTTTGAAGTGCTACTGCTACAACTTTGATTGGAATTATTTGGATTCGACTGTGCAGTTGTCCATGTACCAAGTTCCTTTCATCCAAGGGTAAGTCAAAGTGTTTTTGAGCTGCGTTTCTTTACATTTTTTACTTATTCCCTATGCTACTATTCCTAACTAAAAACACAAAAGTGTAACCTAAGAGTGGGAACTATTGGACTGGAGATCCCTATTGCTACAGTTCGGTTGGTTTGTTGACTTTTTCATGCGAAAGACGTCTCGACCGACCATTTTTTGGTCCTTCGAGCCGGATTTCCCGTTCTGCGTAATAGGTGCTCTCAGAGTTGCATAATTGTGTTTGAAGTTAGGACTTTACTTTGCGTCTTTTTGAGACAAGGCATATCTTAGGTTTTATATTTTATCTACGGTGTGTCTATTGTACGTTGCACGTACCAACTTGCATTGCATTTTTTAATTGTGCAATATACAAATTGCATAAAAATTTTGAAAAATTTATTTTTTTTTCAAAATTAAAAATTATTGCGCTGTCGATGTATGTAAGGCTTGCATTTCCTTGCGTACCTACACAAATATAGAAACTCTTATCAGTTGCTAAATTTTTTGTGCATATTTTTTAGCATTTATACTTTTTGCTAAAAACTTGCTGTTCTTTACTCAATATTTGCTAAAAGCCGCTGGCCTTTTAATATTGCTTTGAATCTTGGTTTACGAGGGAATTTGAAAAGTAGTACGATATATTTTTTAAATTTGCTTCCCTTATTAACTATTGCTTTATTTTACACTTTAACCTTTTAAAATGGTAAACGATACCGAAAAAAAGGTAAGCTCGGCTAAGGCCTTGCGTCAGACTGCAATCAATCAGTTGAGTGTGCTTGAACACTATGCCAATCAGGCGAAAACAAATCCAGCTGCTCACACAAGGTTTAAAGTTAACTTTAAAAAACTTTCTTCTTGTTGTAAGAGCTTTGAAAAGCATCATAATGCTTTACTGATCTTGATTTCAGACGATTCTGAAGCTCTGGAAGCTCAGAATAAAATACAAAAAGATTTTTTGGATAGATGCGTAGAGGTTGAGGCTTTGCACTATGATTTATTTGAGGTGGAGGCTGAAGAAATAAATCGAAGCCACAACGAGGTAAATAATCAAACGATTATTTTTCCGGAACCAGAATTTTCTCTTCCCAAGTTAAATGTCCCTCCTTTTTCGGGCGATGTTGAGGAGTTTCCAAGCTTTATTGAGATTTACAATGCGGTTGTACATACGCGTAAGAGCTCGGACATTGAGAAGTTTAAATATTTACGTACGATTTTAAGAGGCCCTGCTTTAAATTTAATTAAAAATATACCTCTTGAAGGAAATAATTATTTACTTTGCTACGATACGCTGATTTCCAGATATGACAATAAGCGCTTGCGTGCGGTTTCTTACTGGAAATCTATCGAAAACTCACCTCGGCTATCCAATGATGACGTTTTAGAATTGCGCAAAATGCTAGATACGTTCAAGGAAAACCTTGATTGCTTAAAAAATATGGGATATGCGACCCATAGTTGGTGCTTTATTACTGCGAACATGCTTTTGGATCGATTAGATCCCGGAACGCGTAAGTTATTTGAACAAAATCACGCTTCTAATTTAATGCCAAAATACGAAGATATTTACAAATTTTTAGAGCAACATTGCACGTCTCTTGAATCTTTATCTTTGTCTATGAAACAAAATAATGTTCAAAACTCACGACCAGGGAACTTCTCGAGATCCCCCCGTAATCCACGAAATAAAACAGTTTTACTTGCAAACAGACAGTCACAAAAAACTCCAAATTCCAAACAAAACACGTGTTTCTACTGCAAAGCAAAAAATACACATCTGATTTTTAGCTGTGAATCTTTTTTAATGAAACCAATTCAAGAACGCATTGATTTTATTAAAAATAATAAGGGATGCACCAACTGCATGGCTAGTTTTCATCAAATAAACTCGTGCACATCACAAAAAAGATGTAGATTTTGTTTTTTAAATCACCACAGTCTTTTATGCCTAAAAAATAACTCCCCGGCTTCGGTGATTGCTTCTTCTTCTGTGACGTCTAGTGGATCACAAACTAACCCCGTAGAAAATCAGATTACTGAAAATAAATCTATTCACGCGGGTACTGTGCTTGGCGACTATGACACGTTGCTTTGCACTGCTTTGCTGCACATCCGTGATGCATACGGAAATTGGCACGAAATACGCGCCATCTTGGATAATGGCGCCATGTGCTCCTTTATAACGAAAAAATGTGCGAATGCACTCGGACTTCCTAAATCCAACATTTCGCTTAATGTAAACGGTTTAGGAGATATGTCTACTACGGCGCGCCATGCGGTGCATTGTAAAATTGCTGCTATCGATAATAAATCGAAAATTTTTAGTCTAGAACCTGTATTAATAGACCAAGTTTGCGATAAAATGCCAAGTGTATCTTTTAACCAAAATTCGTTGCACTACTTAACTGGCCTAAAATTAGCTGATCCCAGTTGGTATAATCAAGCTGGCATTCAGCTTCTTATTGGCGCGGACCTTTATGGATCACTTTTAGAAGAAGGTAGACTTTATTTTGGTCCAGACACCCCCTCTTGTATTAATACAGTCTTCGGATGGACTTTGCTCGGAAAAATGCCTCTGCAAAATGCTGCTTTTGCATCAAAAAATATTTCTGCTTTTATGGCAACTATTTCCACTCCTGATTTAAATAATACTTTGCAAAAATTCTGGGAGTTGGAAGAGGTTCCTACGGTGGAGAAAAATTCACCTTCAGATATTTTTTGCGAAAAATATTTTGAAAAAACTACTATACGCGATGTGGACGGTAAATACACCGTTTCGTTACCTTTTAAAATCAATCCCGTTGATTTCGGCGATACCCGAATCCTTGCTTTGCGTCGGTTGTACTCGCTTGAAAAACGTTTGCTAAATGATAAAAAATTATTTACTTCTTACTCACAAGTAATGCAAGAATACTTGGATATGGGTCACATGCGTGCAGTTTCACCCCCGAATAACTCAGAAATTCATGAATATTTTTATATTGCTCACCATGCGGTTATAAAAGAAAGCTCGAGTAGCACGCCTGTTCGTCCTGTCTTTGACGCATCGAGTCATTCTTTAAATAAGCCTAGCCTAAATCAAGCCCTTCACACGGGTCCTAAACTACAAGGAGATTTAGTTAAAATTTTGCTTAATTTTCGGCTACATAAATATTGTTTTGTTAGCGATATTTCTAAAATGTACAGAATGATAAATGTGGAGGAAAATCAACACAAATACCAACGAATATTATGGCGTTTTAATTCTGAAGAATCGGTGCAAGATTACGAATTAAAAACTTTGACTTTCGGGGTAAACTGTTCTCCATATTTAGCAATTCGAACCTTGCTTAAATTAGCCGATGATTATCAAGACTTACCGTTGGCTTCTGCGATTTTAAAGCACAGCGTCTATATAGACGACTGCGTAGTAAGTTGCAATGATTTTGATCAAATCATGCTTATGAAAAATCAATTAATTGAGTTATTAGGGCGAGGCGGATTTGAACTGAAAAAATGGGCATCAAACGAACCCAAATTGCTTGCAGACTTGCCTGCAACCCACATACAAACCAAAGACTTTTCTTTGGATCGAGAGGATGCAAACTCTCTAAAAATTTTAGGCTTGAGGTGGAACCCTCAAAGTGATAACTTTTTTTATTCTTTTAATTATAATACAAAAATTTGCACTAAGCGTAATTTGCTTAGTACCCTTGCGAAATGCTTTGACCCTTTAGGTTTTCTTACACCGGTTACGTTTTTTGCAAAAAATTTAATCCAGTACTTATGGTTTATAAAGTTAGATTGGGATCAGTTAGCACCCCCGGAAATAATTTCCAAGTGGAAAAAATTCGAGGAAGAACTCAAATTATTTTCTGATTTTTATATCCCAAGAATGATTGATCTCTCTAATTTTCAATTTTGTCAAATTGTTGGATTTAGCGATGCATCCGAGCGCGGTATGTGTGCGACGGTTTATTTTCGTATTGTTTATCAAAACGGAGATATTAAAACGTATTTTGTGTGCGCAAAATCGAAAGTCGCTCCCATAAAAAGAATCAGTATTCCCCGTTTGGAGCTCTGTGCGGCAGTTTTGCTAGCTAAACTCATTCAATTTATTCAAAATACTTTTGCTAATAAAATTGCTTTTCAAAATACTATTGCTTTTACGGATAGTATGGTAGCGCTCTCTTGGATCAAAGGATCACCACATGCGTGGCGCACTTTTGTATCCAACCGAGTCACATACATACAAGAAAAAATTCAGCCTTGCGATTGGAACCATGTTCCTTCTGAATTAAATGCCGCGGACCCCGGGTCACGTGGTCTATTGCCTGCAGATTTAATTAATTGTTCCCTTTGGTGGCAAGGACCCGAGTTCCTTTGCAAGCCCCAAGAGACATGGGATTTTACTAAAAATAATATTACAACACCCAAAGAAGCTCTGGAAGAGGAGCGAAAATTGGTGTTTGCTGCAACAATTGAACCAAATTTTTTGGATTGTCTGCTTAACAAATTTTCAAATTTTTTGCGTTTAATTAGACTTGTTGCTTTTATACTACGTTTTATTCACAATCTTCGCGCGCGTAAATTTAATAATGAGAAAATTATTATTAATTCTACGTGGTTAATACAATATGAGTTACAAAATGCAATATTTGTGCTTATAAAACACGTGCAAAATAAATATTTTCAAAACGAGATTTCTTTACTTGTCGATAATAAACCGTTGCCAAAGGTTTTTAGAAAATTAAATCCGTTTTTGGATCAAAATAATATTTTACGCATTGGCGGAAGATTGTGCAATTCGGAATTAGATTATGACAAAAAATTTCCTATACTTTTACCCGGTGATTCTCAATTTACAACGCTATTGATTGCGCATACTCACGAGAAACATATGCATACCGGCATAAACACGACTTTATTTTTACTTTTTCAAAATTATTGGATTTTTGCAGCTAAAAGGCATATAAGAAAAATAATTTCGCGTTGTTCTACATGCTGGCGCACGCGCCCCAGTAATTATCAACCCCCTGTTGGTAATTTGCCAAAATTTCGCGTTTCACAAGCAAAAGCTTTTCAACACGTTGGCGTTGATCTTACGGGAAGTTTTGCTATTACAATGAGCCGCATGCGCGGTGCAAAACGACTTAAGGCATATGTCGTTCTATTTATTTGCGGTTGTACGAAGGCGGTACACTTAGAAATTGTGTCAGACTTATCGGCAGACGCTTTTATGGCAGCATTCAGACGTTTTATTGCCAGAAGAGGACGCGTGGAAGTAGTCTACTCGGATAACGCGTCAAATTTTACGCTTTCTGCTAAAATGCTTAACCAGATGTTTGCTGAAGTTGCTAATCGCGAATCAATGCGTTGGCACTTCAACCCTCCATCCGCACCCCACATGGGCGGTTTGTGGGAAAGTAACATCAAAAGTGCAAAGTCTCATTTACTACGAGTAATTGGAGAACAGGTGCTTACTTTTAAGGAGCTTTATACTGTGGTTACTCAAGTAGAAGCTATCCTCAACTCTAGGCCTTTGTGTCCAGTCAGCACAGATCCAAATGATTTGACTGCACTGACGCCCGGTCATTTCCTTAGCCTGGAACCACTTACGACTGTTCCAGACCTCGATTTTGACCAAGTACCTTTAAATAGGCTTTCTCGGTGGCAGTTGCTGCAAAAACTGCATCGCGATTTTTGGCGTAGATGGCACAGAGATTACTTACATACATTGCAACAGCACGCTAAAGTGAATCAAGACAAAATTGATCCCATTGCGATTGATACGATGGTTTTGATCAAAGATGATCAAACCACTCCCTTAAATTGGGTATTGGGACGAGTAGTAGGATTGCACCCTGGTACTGATAATGTAGTAAGAGTTGCTACAGTTAAAACCTCCAAAGGTTTATTCAAGAGGCCTTTGGTGAAATTGTGCCCTCTCCCTAATGCTTAGTTCAGAAAATACCATGCCCTGGGTATTTTCAGGGGGGCCGGAATGCTTCGTCCCGGCGTTTAGTTTTAAGATATAAAATTTAGAGACATTTATCTAAATTAGAATGCTTTTTATTTTCTTTTTTTTGCTAGAGTTATGCTCAAACTTTATACTTAAAGTTACTTTTATTTCTTGGTTTAAACTAATTTAGTTACTAAGATATGCCTTGCCTACAAAAAGGGTAAAAATTTGAATTTGCGCGGTGAATTATATGCTCAAGAATGCATTGACTTTACTTTATTATTTTTGCTTTTTTACCTTGAGTATATCCATTTTCCATCCTTTTTTAATTTAAGTTTTCCCTAATTTTATACATACCTTTTTACTGCTGTATTGCTCATATATAGCAGTGCTCCAACGTCCGTCTTGCTATACGGAGCTTCATGCGAATATTTGGGGTACTCTCCATACCAGTGATATATATTGATCGCCAAGTGAAATCACATGCGTGCTTTTTTAAGACAGCGGTCGTGTATAAACATTTATGGATTGCTTTGAAGTGCTACTGCTACAACTTTGATTGGAATTATTTGGATTCGACTGTGCAGTTGTCCATGTACCAAGTTCCTTTCATCCAAGGGTAAGTCAAAGTGTTTTTGAGCTGCGTTTCTTTACATTTTTTACTTATTCCCTATGCTACTATTCCTAACTAAAAACACAAAAGTGTAACCTAAGAGTGGGAACTATTGGACTGGAGATCCCTATTGCTACAGTTCGGTTGGTTTGTTGACTTTTTCATGCGAAAGACGTCTCGACCGACCAGTGATAAAAGGTGGTACGTACATCAAGGAGTTTTTATGCAAGCTGGTCAATAGGAAACTTTTTTTTTAAAGTAATATTTTGTATATTTTTTTTTATAAATTTTAAATTAAAAATTAAAAAAACTAACTAACCTATAAGGTTAGTCTCTATAAATGCAGACTTTGCAACAACCCCTTACAAACATCTTACTATATCGAAATGCAATTTATTTTTTTGTATTTAGTCGGTTTAGAACGTTTTTCTACGTTGTCCGACGCCTATTCTCCACCTCCTTCAATCCTGATAATCATCTTCTGTCAGATTTTTTTAACTCATTGATTGACTGTTGCCTTTCTAGTTCAGGACGCTCTCTTTTTCTCCGCCCTATTGGTTGCCATTCTAGGACCTGCTTTGGTAATCTTTCATCGTTCATCCGTTCTACATGGCCGTACCATATCAGTTGCCTTTTAGTGAAGTCATCCCTTATGCTTCCCTCGATCCCCATTCTTTCTTTTATGATCTGATTTCTTATGTGATCTGTTCTAGATATTCTCATTGATCGTCTTATTGCATCCATTTCGACACTTTCCATTTTTGTTTTGTATTTTTCTGTTACGCGACAAGTCTCTATTCCATACAACAGCGTGCTTTTCACCATTGTTTCATATATGTTAAATTTTACATTCTTTTTTATCTCTCTGCTCCATAAAATACTGTTAATACATCCAAGAACCCTTTCCAGTTCTTTACAGTCTGTTCCTGTCTTATCAAATGTGGCACCCAAGTATACATACTCATTGCATGAAGATATTGTCCATTGTCTAGGTCTAACTCACTGGATTCGTTTCCAATACATAAGTACTGTGTCTTGTCCACGTTCACTGTTAATCCCCACTTTTGGTATTCTTCCATTAACTTTCTCATCATATACTCAATGTCTTCTTTATCATTAGCTACAATTACTTGGTCGTCAGCAAACTGTAGTGTGTATATGGTAAATCGGTCGTTAAGATGTATTCCCATGCAGTGCATTTTACGTTTCCAGTTGTTTAGAGCTACTGCGATATATATTTTTAAAAGAGTTGGATAGATACAACATCCCTGTCTTAAGCGTTTTGTTACCAGGAATTCTTGAAAGTCGATTTCCAATTTTAATTTTAGATTTTGACCCTTTGTATAGTTCTTTTACGCTTTTATGTATGTATGATTGATATTGGTCTGCTCTAACACGGTCCATAGTTTTTCAACTGGAACGGTATCATATGCTTTTTGCAGGTCCACAAAGGTAACATGAGTGTCTATATTTCTGGCGCTCCTTTTCTCAATTACTTGTTTAAGACAACAAACATTATCTCTACAAGATCTGCCTGCATGAAACCCACTTTGCTCTTCTTCTTCTTGAAAATCATTCTCTATTAGATCTCTACGAATCCTACCGTGCAATCTACTTAGAGTACTGGTTACTAAAATTCCTCTGTAATTGTAATCATCAGGTACCGGATGTCCGTTTATGCATTGATTGATAATATATGTGAGATTTTCGATTAGGTTCTCTGATCCATATTTGAGCATTTTAGCATATATTCCTCCAGGTCCGTTAGCTTTTCCGGATTTAAGCTTTTTAATACTATTCTTTATCATTTCTTTTTCGATGATTACTTCCTCTCTATGTACTTCTATGTCTCTCTTCGGAGAGGCTGCCAGATATTCGGGTCTTGTCTCCTGCAGCAGTCCCTTGTAGTGTTCTGTGCAATGCAATTTATATTCTTGAAAATTGAGCCACGCAAGTGAGGGTCAGTTTCTTAATATATCTCCTAGAAACACCTAAAACTCCCCAAATACATCGAATTTGGGACACCCCCAAAAATAATGCTTTGCCAAAATTTGCCGCCAGGTGGCCGAAACTAATGTCGCACACTTTAAGGGGCTTCCTGTACAAGGAGAACCAAGGGTCCTAAAGTAGGAAACCCAGTATGAACGCTCTGCATAGGTAGGCACGGTACAGCACTGTACCGGAAAAATTAATTTGAATTAGTTTGAATGTACCTACCTATTAGGGACCTATTGCAATAAAGCCAGGCACATATTGTGCCGGGCACTATATTGACAGTTTCGCATTAAAAACTGACAGTTGATCTTTCAAAATTGACATACCAAAGTCGAATTTAGAAATCCAGTCGTTTATTTTCCATTAATAGTGGCGTCACTATTAATTCCGGCTCTTATAATACACAATGGCCTAATTTTGAAAGAAGACAGCTGTTCTTATAATGCGAAACTGTCAATATAGTGCCCGGCACAATTAGTGCCTGACACTATTGCAATAGGTCCCTATTATTTCAATACGACGACCATGTCTATAGTTCTTGGACGCCACCCATTACGCCTGTTTTACATGGGGATCCACGGCGGATGATCTGCAGGGGCCATTGGTTTAAATTGTGTGTGTGTGATATATTAAAAATCAATGGCCCCAGCGAAAAATCCGTCGCTCATCATCGGTCTCCTGTGATAAGGGACTTATCACGCTCGGCACGCCAAGGCACAGCAACGAAACGGTAGGAATCTATCGAGGAGAAGTCAGACAAGAAGTGCCTCAGAACAATAAGCCCATTTATTAAACTCATACAATACTGAAATTTCATTATGTTATGTTTCCATCTTTGCATGTGCCCCTCCCAAGAGTTCCAAGCGACCTTTACCGTTCACCTAAAAATGTTCAATGATATACGCTGGTTTTTCTTTATTGCTTTTAAAAATGCCCAAGTTAGTTAAATGGCCGCAAAAACGTAGGGAAACAATCTATTTTTTCCGTCTTTTTACTGACGCGGACAGTAAAGATTTAATTAGGTACATCTAATCAGGTATAAAAAGTATGGGTTACCTACATGTTTCAAGATATTTTGCTTTAAAGTTTTTTATTATTACTTTTCACTTGAAAAAATTGCAAAATAATGCTATTGTTTGATTCCGTTCCGTGCCTGGCGGTTATAAATGGGTGTCAGAGGCGCCGGCCGGGACGCATATTCATATCTATCACCTGCAATAGCGAATCGGGTGAGCCCGAACGTATGCCGGACCTTGGCTCTTATCTATCACTTCCTTGATAACTAGCACACGAAATCGCGAAAATAAGATGTTAGTTCACCTTCAGCTGTGTAGCGAGCCATGTGCTTTTGTCTTATTTTGCAAAAAAGATGAGCTTATTTTTACCCTCAACATATAGTTATATACCATCACATTGATGATTGTTCATTCAGAGTGAACTTGTCAACGGAAGAAGAAACGTAGGTAAGTTGTATTCACTGTTTAGGGTTCGGTTCGCTTCGAAACAATAGTTCGGTTCGGTTCGGAACATTGGTTCGGAACAATAGTTCGGTTCGAATTATTTTTACCACCTCGTCAAAATCAGCTTGGCAATATTTGCGTGATGACAGACACACACAAAAATTGTGAAAATTGCATTTTTGATATCTAAGTAGGCATTTACAAATTATTTAATTGCACATGCTGATTATGAAGACAATTGTTGATAATATGTGATGGATAAGAGTTGCGCTCGAGCTCGCTTGATGCGCGATACCCAGTGACATATGAATATAACATGTGATGGATAAGAACTGAGCTCGAGCTCGTTCGAATCGCTATTCCAGGTGATATATATGAATATGCTGCCGGGACTGTCGTGTCGAGCGTTCCCTGCGTTCATAATATTGGATTTCTGCTACGACGTGTTATTTTGTTTTATTGTTTTTATTAGGTACCGACTGCGTTTTTATTACCTACCTACGTATACTATATAAGCTTTGATTAAATACCTAATGGTTATTTAATCAAAGTTATTAATTACCTAAAGGTAAATATCGTGGGCTTAATACTACAACTGGGTATCCACGAAATGCAACATTTTAGGCAACCCAAAATATCCAGTTGTAAACTCTTGTCGATTTAAACAAATAACTGTATGCGCAAACTTCAACTGCAACCACTTGGGTTGCTGTATGACTTATCCATATAATAATAAGTTTAGGGCGGCTCCCAAAATTGAAACAAAGTAACTGCAGGTTTATCAAAACCGAGGAAAATCAATTTAAAGTTTTTAAAAAGCATAGGAGTATACGGGAGTTTTTTATGGTCAAAATACGAAATTTCATGTCACTCAAGAAAAAATTTATTTGTTTAAAGTTTAGAAGCAAAATTTCTAGCGGAAAATCATAAGCATAATCGATCCATTCTATCAGAGCCACTCAAAAAGTTGGCTTGTGTCACTCTTTTTATTACGAAAAAACCTTCAAGAACACCCAATGTAAGCGTCTGAAACGGTGTCACTCGGGCTTATTTTAAATTTTAAACCTGTATATCTTGTCAACTACCGTAAGAAAGAGAAAACATAGGTACCTACATTAAACTAAACCTAGAATTTTATAGAATTTTAAATTATAAAATTATCACTTGACTTTCTAAAACTATAACTTTAGTATAACAATAAATATATAGTAAACTACGTAGCCCATTATCGCGCCAAAAAAACCGCGCAAAGTTTTAACCGCGCAAGTACAAAAACCACGCAATAAAAATATAGCGCACAAAAAAAAACCCCGCTGCCCATTACTGCGCCAAAATACATTTTTTATATACAATAGGGGCAACAAAAAGCGTTTCCAAATCAAGATATGATTTATTATACCGAACAATGTTTTCATATTTTTTTCATTATTTGTTTGAATTGTACTGTTGTAGTCCTTTACATCCTCTCCATATTATCCTTAGACAAGTCCCTTGTCTATGGTATTATCAGTTATCTGCTTACCAGTGGCGGTTTCTCCATAAGTGCACCTGTGCACGTGCACTCCCAAATTATACTTAAAAAAATATTAAACTTTGATCATTGCTTAATTTAATTAATAATTACCCCGAAAGGAATTCACTAAAGACTGGAATGTTATCTAGAAATTAATACCCGGTATGTATGTGTTTGTATTCGTGTTCAAACCAAGCTCGAATCTAATTCCTTACGGTAATTTACTGGAACCAAATTCTATGCCCGTGGATGTTATGTCGCATGCTAATTACGAAATATAGAAAGAGAGGACGACATGTCCCAATGGAATTTTATAGTACATAGAATCTGAATCTTCCTTCGGCACCGCGCTTTTACAAAAACTAGCCTCGATGCTGCACGCACCCCCGTGATACATCCCGCGTCCACGGTCTGCGTTGCCTTTTAGAGCAGTTCACGCGCACTTTTCAGTCGTGCGCGCTTAGACAACTTCCTATTATCGGTCGGGCGGTTCGGTTCGGTTCGGTTCGTGCGCGCTTAGACAACTTCCTATTATCGGTCGGGCGCTGGTGGTTTGTTTTGATTTCGACGATTTGGAATTTACGACAATGGCGGAAGTTTCTAATTCTGATAGCATTAGCGTGCAATATTTAAAGGCAATTAAATTTTCATCTTTGCTATTAGAAGAGAAAATATATGTTAACTAGGTATGATACATTTATTATTTATTTACAATTACAATAATAATAGGTAATTAACTAATATCTAACTAAATATCTCATTTTTTAATTATTTGCTCTAAATTATATTATACCTCAAAAACTTAGCGTGGCACTCAAAAAAAAATATATGGCTGCACCGCAATTTTTTAATTTTTTTTTGGTTTGCACCCCCAAAGCTTTTTACCACCCGCCGCCACTGCTGCTTACGTAATTGTCCGAAATACCTGAGTTAACCCATTAACTTTTATAATGCTTTTATTAGTATATATATAAATATATTTATATTTTATCGGATTTACTAGATATTAAGAAGTCAAATACACATTTTTTTTACCAGATTCTAAAGTTTCGTTAAAGTAGGCAAAAAAATGTACAAATTATTTAAATATTATTAATTTCCTTTACTGTTTTATGGCTAATACTGTCACGCTTCATCAAAAAAATCAGCACTTTAAATTTTATTTGAAATAAATAGGATTCAACATAATTTTAAACACTTTCGGAAGACTAAATTCTTTTTCATTATTTTTCTACGGCCAGAAAATAGAGGTGTACCGGATGATTACTAAAAAAGACATCTTCTCAAAATACTGATTCTCAAACAAAAACAGCAAATAGCTATTAGGGGCCTTTGGTTAATTTCTATAGTTAAAACTTTAACAACACTGATGACATCTTTATTTTTGCTTGATTTCAATTTTTATTTTTTGAGACAAAATTTTAGAATTTGGCCGTTTAAAAGAACACCCATAAATCATATTATAACTTCGATTTTTCTTAACCGATTTAAAAATAAAATTTGTTATACTAAAATATGTGTAAGACTACAGAGTAACTGTTAATAAAAAAAACTCGATTTTTCCAAAAATGTCAGATACGTTTTAATTTTGGGCAGCCGAGGTATAACTTCCAAAAAAGCAAGTTACCTAGTTGTAGTATTAAGCTCACGATATACTGAATTGTTTTTGTCTTTCAAATTTTTTTATTTTCTTGTAATAAAGATACTATAAGTATTCTACAAATTGTGAGAATTTTTACAAACTTACCTACTGCTAATTAGTCTAAGATTTTTACGATAAATTTGCAATTATTGTAAAGATAAAAAACTGTCTAGTCATAATAATCTAGTCACACTTAAGTAGATAAACATTAAAATAAATATAGGCAACTAATTATAAGTTAAATTAATTTTTATTAAATTTAAAACAGAACATTCGTAATTATTAATCGTGTGATTATTATTGTAAGTATATTAATTTGATTTATATTAAAATTTGTCAACGATGCAGTGTGAATGTAAAAAATATTGTAAATAAAAGATAAAATAAGCGATACCATATTTTATTACCATTTATTGCTTCTCCCCCCCCAATAATTTGCATTATCACGTATGGACTTTTCTTATGCAAAACCAATATGGCCGCTGTTATTCGATCGCTGATTGGTTGAAAGCCCGATGCTACGCGTTAAACCCGGTTCCCACCTACGACTTTCTCGTGCGTGCCCGCGTACGCGTCACATGACTGTCATAACATTTTACATTGAGATCATGTGACGCGTGAGCGGGCACCCACGAGAAAGTCGTAGGTGGGAACCGGGTTTTATGCTCGCTACGGAGGTGTGTGTGAAAGGCTTAATTTTTGAAAACCAAGGCAATTTTCCAACTGTTTTTTAATATGCCCTTAAAAAGGAAATTTTCTACTTATAGAATGGTTAATTTTTCATATTTACTTACAAAAAAAAAAATACCAAAGAAATAATGTGTATCGAAAGCATCGAAAGTATTCCGCTAAGATACACCGTTTGTTTACTTCACAAGTCGTCGGATTACCTTTGATACTAACAGATGATGCTCGGTTTGACTTGTATTTTAAGTTTTGTGAAAATAAAATGAAGCGGCTAAAAAAAGGTAATGACTATACATCTAAAAAAATTTATTTTAGAAGAACAGTTGAAAAATTGCCTTGGTTTTCTAAAAATTCCAAATATATTTATTGTTCATTACAGAGATATCTTACCTAAATCTTGTTTACAAAAATCAGCTGGACCACCAGTGACGTAAGAAATATCGCATATATTATTATATAAGATCCATAGACGAATTCTCGTACTATATAAGCATTGACTTCTATACCCTACGTGTAGACGCGGCATGGGCCTAAATTGCCATTATATCAAGCTTTTATCGCAATTGACCAAATACAAGTAAGAATTTAATGAGCAAGATAGGGATGAAAATAGAATTTCGGTTTGGTGAGTCCGGACACATGCAACATCGCAAAAATATTCTATTTGCTTGTCTTGGATAAAAAAGGGCAGTGGCGGCGCAAAATAAAAATTTTGAATTCCACTAGAATTTTTTTATCAACAATTTTCTGTTTGAATAATAAATAATTCATGAATACTTACTTGTGTATACTGTGTTTACAAAATTCTCTTCAGTAAAAAAAAAGAGTAAAAAGAATTTCTAAGCATGCTAAGTGCAGTGGATGTATTAAAATTATTGTTCATCTTAGAACTTTACAAATGTTAAACCTTCCAGGTAAAATATTTTCTTTTTTTGAACAAGGGTCTTCTTCAACTCTTCTCTTCTTGGGTGGACTACAAGTTATGCTCGACTCAGATGAAATTTCGGAACTAAAAATTTCAATTCGGAATGGGACAACTGGCGCCGGGCCAACTCGGCGCCGCCAACAGGGCGCCACGCCGGGCCTAATGGGCGCCGGGCCAACTCAGCGCCGGACTATTTTTTTTTCGATAAAATGTGCAGATAAAAAACAAAATAAATATGTTATTTATACAAAAATTCTAAAATCTATTAAGTCGAGTGTTGAAATTTGGTAGGTGTAGTGTTCTGCGACTTGAAACACCGCCAAGCTCCATATTCGATACATATCGATGCATAAATAAGAAAGTCCGCCATTTTGGATCCGCCATTTTAATTTTTTTAAGTTTGTTTTTCATCTGCACATTTTATCAAGAAAAAATATTTTAGTCCGGCGCCCAGTTGGCTCGGCGTCCAGTTAGCCCGGCGCCCAGTTGGCCTGCCGCCCAGTTGGTGGCGCCGAGTTGGCGGCGCCCAGTTGTCCTAGACTGCAACACATTTCAGGGGTCTGGTACGTTTTACCACCTTTCTATAGTAATTTCTAAAAAAAAAATTGCGGCAAATCGTTGATTTTGTTAAAAAAATTGAAATTGAAAAATTCTTAAAACCCCATTAAAACCCATACAAATTGCTACAAAAGAAGCATTTTCTCATTTCAAACTGAAACAAAACGGTCCCTGACGTCTATCAGCTGTTAACAAAAACTAACTAAGGTCACTGATCGAAATCGGGTCAGTTTTTTTGGTCCTTTTATGAAAATGCACAATTTTTAAAAAAGCATGAAATTCAAAACAAAATCAAGAAAATTATGATTCCTACATTTTTACAATTAAAAATTAGTTTAATTGAACATTATATCAATTTTTATTCCTTAAAACACTAAAAATTAATAATTATTTACTTTTTTTTAATTTATCGAAGGTCTAACCAAACAAAACCAAACTGAACCGATCCGTATCGAAATGAACCAAATCAAACCGAATCTAACGGTTCGGTTTGGTTCGGTTCGATTTGGTTAAACTAAACCGTACCTAACTGAATGTAGCTAAACCTAACCGAAACAAACTGAACCTAGCGGAACCTAACCAAACATAATCAAACTGAACCAAACCTAGCCAAAGAAAACTGAACCTAACCGAACCGATTCGAAACGAACCGAACCAAACGAGACCGAATCTGGCTGAACCTAACCAAAACAAATTAAACCTAGCCGAACCTAACCAAACATAATCAAACTGAACCAAACCTACCCGAACCAAACCGAACCGAACCGAGTCGAACCAACCAAACCAAACCAAACCGAACCGTTAGATTCGGTTTGGTTCGGTTCGATTTGGTTAAACTAAACCGAACCTAACCGAATATAGCTAAACCTAACCTAAACAATCCTAGCGGAACCTAACCGAACATAATCAAACTTGACCAACCTAACCCACCTAACCCAACCTAACCCAACCTATCACAACCTAACCCAACCTAACCCAACCTAACCCAACCTAACCCAACCTAACCCAACCTAACCCAACCTAACCCAACCTAACCCAACCTAACCCAACCTAACCCAACCTAACCCAACCTAACCCAACCTAACCCAACCTAACCCAACCTAACCCAACCTAACCCAACCTAACCCAACCTAACCCAACCTAACCCAACCTAACCCAACCTAACCCAACCTAACCCAACCTAACCCAACCTAACCCAACCTAACCCAACCTAACCCAACCTAACCCAACCTAACCCAACCTAACCCAACCTAACCCAACCTAACCCAACCTAACCCAACCTAACCCAACCTAACCCAACCTAACCCAACCTAACCCAACCTAACCCAACCTAACCCAACCTGACCCAACCTGACCCAACCTAACCCAACCTAACCCAACCTAACCCAACCTAACCCAACCTAACCCAACCTAACCCAACCTAACCCAACCTAACCCAACCTAACCCAACCTAACCCAACCTAACCCAACCTAACCCAACCTAACCCAACCTAACCCAACCTAACCCAACCTAACCCAACCTAACCCAACCTAACCCAACCTAACCCAACCTAACCCAACCTAACCCAACCTAACCCAACCTAACCCAACCTAACCCAACCTAACCCAACCTAACCCAATCTAACCCAACCTAACCCAACCTAACCCAACCTAACCCAACCTAACCCAACCTAACCCAACCTAACCCAACCTAACCCAACCTAACCCAACCTAACCCAACCTAACCCAACCTAACCCAACCTAACCCAACCTAACCCAACCTAACCCAACCTAACCCAACCTAACCCAACCTAACCCAACCTAACCCAACCTAACCCAACCTAACCCAACCTAACCCAACCTAACCCAACCTAACCCAACCTAACCCAACCTAACCCAACCTAACCCAACCTAACCCAACCTAACCCAACCTAACCCAACCTAACCCAACCTAACCCAACCTAAGCCAACCTAACCCAACCTAACCCAACCTAACCCAACCTAACCCAACCTAACCCAACCTAACCCAACCTAACCCAACCTAACCCAACCTAACCCAACCTAATCCAACCTAACCAAACCTAACCCAACCTAACCCAACCTAACCCAACCTAACCCAACCTAACCCAACCTAACGCAACCTAACCCAACCTAACCCAACCTAACCCAACCTAACCCAACCTAACCCAACCTAACCCAACCTAACCCAACCTAACCCAACCTAACCCAACCTAACCCAACCTAACCCAACCTAACCCAACCTAACCCAACCTAACCCAACCTAACCCAACCTAACCCAACCTAACCTAACCTAACCCAACCTAACCCAACCTAACCCAACCTAACCCAACCTGACCCAACCTAACCCAACCTAACCCAACCTAACCCAACTTAACCCAACCTAACTCAACCTAACGCAACCTAACCCAACCTAACCCAACCTAACCCAACCTAACCCAACCTAACCCAACCTAATCCAACCTAACCAAACCTAACCCAACCTAACCCAACCTAACTCAACCTAACCCAACCTAACCCAACCTAACCCAACCTAACCCAACCTAACCCAACCTAACCCAACCTAACCCAACCTAACCCAACCTAACCCAACCTAACCCAACCTAACCCAACCTAACCCAACCTAACCCAACCTAACCCAACCTAACCCAACCTAACCCAACCTAACCCAACCTAACCCAACCTAACCCAACCTAACCCAACCTAACCCAACCTAACCCAACCTAACCCAACCTAACCCAACCTAACCCAACCTAACCCAACCTAACCCAACCTAACCCAACCTAATCCAACCTAACCCAACCTAACCCAACCTAACCCAACCTAACCCAACCTAACCCAACCTAACCCAACCTAACCCAACCTAACTCAAACTAACCCAACCTAACCCAACCTAACCCAACATAACCCAACCTAACCCAATCTAACCCAACCTAACTCAACCTAACCCAACCTAATCTAACCCAACCTAACCCAACCTAACCCAACCTAACCCAACCTAACCCAACCTAACCCAACCTAACCCAACCTAACCCAACCTAACCCAACCTAACCCAACCTAACCCAACCTAACCCAACCTAACTCAACCTAACCCAACCTAATCTAACCCAACCTAACCCATATATATATAAATATAGTAAAAGTTGTTAGGTTTATGTCCAGGGGGTAACCATTGTCCATAATCGTCGGAAATCGAGTTAGGATTAGTGTATGCGACCATAAACATTGAGTGGCGCGTGAGTGTTTGGTCTTCAAATTTTTTTAGGGAAATTTTTCAAAATCTTTTTTTCCGCACTGGACACCCTAAT
Source organism: Aspidapion aeneum (assembly GCA_963576565.1). Classification (NCBI taxonomy): domain Eukaryota; kingdom Metazoa; phylum Arthropoda; class Insecta; order Coleoptera; family Brentidae; genus Aspidapion; species Aspidapion aeneum. The sequence goes on along the minus strand of OY755039.1, from coordinate 71,510,344 downwards.
AAACCGTAATCTGGTCACCCTAATCCATCGCAATCAAAGAAAATCGGTAATCGAAGTGTCACAAATTTTGTGTTGGTTTCTATTCTTCTTTTATATTATGTAGGACAAAATTATTAATTAAACTAAGTGACCTTATTAAGTAAGACAGCATGATGGTCAAATGACATTAGAAGGACATACAAATATGATACCGGCCTGTAGACCGGTCGCGGTGGCGTCATATAATAATAAATATATACTTTCGCGATGAAAGATCAAAATTTAACTTAAAATTACTGTAATGTCCGCAAAAAACATTAAATTTATCGAAATTTATAAAAACATAGATCAGTGTGTGTAACAATTCATCAAGATGTATGAAACTCGACCGTGACATGTCAAAAGTTTGGTTCGAAAAAACAAAAACAACTGGATAAAAATCGGTAAGCATTTAAAAAAAATCATTTTTAAGAAAATCAAATACTTTTTGTTAATTTTCATGCAATGCAAAAAAAAGTGCGGGGAAGTGACACTTTCTGAATCAAAATGTGTGAGAGTAAAATCGCACGGTCGCAGAAAAAACTATCTATCGTGACGCTACTGAACTTTCTCGTGTTTTAGCAAAAACTATCCGTCAAGACGACTTACCCATGAAATGTTGTTTTTTTATGGATTTTTTTTCTTCTTTGGCACAAAAACAATTTCGGACCATGTTTGAACTCAAATAGTTACTTCTAAAGTTGTTTTTAAACGTTTTAAGTATTCTTTTTGTAATATTCCCGCACAAAATTCAAAAAAATTCAGTTCCGTACTTAGACACCATTGTCTATCAGTTTTCCCTGTATAAACCGACTAGCAGGTAGAATCACTTAAAATACGGCAGGTGGATTAAAGGTAGCCAGCTGCTTTTCTGTCGCACTTATGCCGTCAGTGTGAAAGAGATAAAAGTACCCATATAATATCTAGGGTATTATTAGCATGCAAAATCACCCTATCTTTGTCCGTTTCACATGTTCAATAATGTCTATCTCTGTTTTTGTTGTAAAAGAAATACCCGCCCATAGGAACCAAATTGGATAGGGTCAATAAAAAATGCCTTGTCTTTCCGTCTCTAACGCCCTTTCAGGGCGTTATAGAACTCAATGTATATAAGCCTTCTTCCTCGCAGTAACTACAAGTTACCAGGTAATCTGGTTACTCGTTTTCTGTTTTTCTTCGCTGAGTCACACTAACTATGACGTCACGAGTAACCACACAGTGTAACCAACCTAGCAGACATGCTTGCTGAAATATTTTGAGGTTAAGATCGTTTTGTTAACAACGAATTATGTTTGCTAGCGGTAGAAAATGAAGCACATCCCTTGAAGCTTGGTACTATATCAATTCAACTGTAACTAGCCTTAAAATGTACTGCCTTTGGTGTTCTATGGTACTGTGGCCTTACCACACAACACCAAAGGGGCCTCACGACTACCAGAGGTATTTAAAACTTTTAAAATGAACCTCGAGGAAAAAGGCTTTATGTTTCGAAACAGATGATTCAATAAATACGTCATCAATAATTGGTGACGTTTCGTATCTATATTTTTGAATTTATGGGCGTTATACGATGAAATACCGTTCACAGAGGTGTAAATTGTGAATTTATTGTCCATATTTTAGAAAAAACTAAATAAAATTAAGAAACAATTGAACCATATGTTGTAAGCGCCAAATACTGTTTTTTTGGAAAATAAAAAAAAAAATTTTATTTTTAATTGGCGATTCCAAAAATCTGTGCGCCCTCTGGACGGAAAAAATGTGAACCTAGAAAGCGAGTAATCATTTGTCGATCGGGTGATCGGACCTGTGTTTACATTGCGTTTCTTCATTTTACAGTGTCATTCTGTTAAATTCGTGGTCTTTGTGAGATTGTTTCCTGTTGAAAGATAAATATTGTGGATTTTTTACGTCAATAATATATACATATAAGTAACATGAGTTCAGAACCAGAACCATCAACGTCTGGAACTACGAAGCATAATACAAATTGTTGTGTCTATGGATGCCACTCAAGGAAAGGCAGGGAACCACATGTTCATTTTAATTATTTTTCGAGGAAAAATAGTGGGATTCGTGTGAAAATCGTTAATGCATTAGGACAGGAGGAATAGGTTGATAAAAGGATGGCTTGGGAAAATGCATTATTGATGGAGAAACCTGTCACTGAAAATATGCGTGTGTGCTCTAAGCACTTTCGAAATGAAGATTATTGTGCAAAAGGAAAATAAAACTGACATAGGTATTGTTATGGTGGGTTTATACAACAAAATTGAAATAGGAATAAAAATAAAAATCGGGGCCAGCGATTGGATGAGTGAAAGTCCCAGATAAACCTGCTTTACAGATGCATGTAAACGTTGAAATGCATATTTTCCTGTTGTTAATTGCCTTTAATTTCATGAGGGTTACTCTTGATGGCACTTGTTTGAAGACAAAGTGCTAGTATCTCCACGTAACTATCTGTTTCATTTAATTTACCAATCAAAATAACATGGTGGGCATTTAATAATTCTTCTCCTTCTACAATGCAACTGCTATCGGCAGTCGATTGAAGATATGAAAAGACTGAAGACCTAACCCAACCTAACCCAACCTAACCCAATCTAACCCAACCTGACCCAACCTAACCCAACCTAACCCAACCTAACCCAACCTAACCCAACCTAACCCAACCTAACCCAACCTAACTCAACCTAACGCAACCTAACCCAACCTAACCCAACCCAACCCAACCTAACCCAACCTAACGCAACCTAACGCAACCTAACCCAACCTAACCCAACCTAACCCAACCTAACCCAACCTAACCCAACCTAACCCAACCTAACCCAACCTAACCCAACCTAACCCAACCTAACCCAACCTAACCCAACCTAACCCAACCTAACCCAACCTAACCCAACCTAACCCAACCTAACCCAACCTAGCCCAACCTAACCCAACCTAACCCAACCTAACCCAACCTAACCCAACCTAACCCAACCTAACCCAACCTAACCCAACCTAACCCAACCTAACCCAACCTAACCCAACCTAACCCAACCTAACCCAACCTAACCCAACCTAACCCAACCTAACCCAACCTAACCCAACCTAACCCAACCTAACCCAACCTAACCCAACCTAACCCAACCTAACCCAACCTAACCCAACCTAACCCAACCTAACCCAACCTAACCCAACCTAACCCAACCTAACCCAACCTAACCCAACCTAACCCAACCTAACCCAACCTAACCCAACCTAACCCAACCTAACCCAACCTAACCCAACCTAACCCAACCTAACCCAACCTAACCCAACCTAACCCAACCTAACCCAACCTAACCCAACCTAACCCAACCTAACCCAACCTAACCCAACCTAACCCAACCTAACCCAACCTAACCCAACCTAACCCAACCTAACCCAACCTAACCCAACCTAACCCAACCTAATCCAACCTAACCCAACCTAACCCAACCTAACCCAACCTAACCCAACCTAACCCAACCTAACCCAAACTAACCCAACCTAACCCAACATAACCCAACCTAACCCAACCTAACCCAACCGAACCCAACCTAACTCAACCTAACCTAACCTAATCTAACCCAACCTAACCCAACCTAACCCAACCTAACCCAACCTAACCCAACCTAACCCAACCTAACCCAACCTAACCCAACTTAACCCAACCTAACCCAACCTAACTCAACCTAACCCAACCTAATCTAACCCAACCTAACCCATATATATAAATATAGTAAAAGTTGTTAGGTTTATGTCCAGGGGGTAACCATTGTCCATAATCGTCGGAAATCGAGTTAGGATTAGTGTATGCGACCATAAACATTGAGTGGCGCGTGAGTGTTTGGTCTTCAAATTTTTTTAGGGAAATTTTTCAAAATCTTTTTTTCCGCACTGGGCACCCTAATAAACCGTAATCTGGTCACCCTAATCCATCGCAATCAAAGAAAATCGGTAATCGAAGTGTCACAAATTTTTTGTTGGTTTCTATTCTTCTTTTATATTATGTAGGACAAAATTATTAATTAAACTAAGTGACCTTATTAAGTAAGACAGCATGATGGTCAAATGACATTAGAAGGACATACAAATATGATACCGGCCTGTAGACCGGTCGCGGTGGCGTCATATAATAATAAATATATACTTTCGCGATGAAAGATCAAAATTTAACTTAAAATTACTGTAATGTCCGCAAAAAACATTAAATTTATCGAAATTTATAAAAACATAGATCAGTGTGTGTAACAATTCATCAAGATGTATGAAACTCGACCGTGACATGTCAAAAGTTTGGTTCGAAAAAACAAAAACAACTGGATAAAAATCGGTAAGCATTTAAAAAAAAATCATTTTTAAGAAAATCAAATACTTTTTGTTAATTTTCATGCAATGCAAAAAAAAGTGCGGGGAAGTGACACTTTCTGAATCAAAATGTGTGAGAGTAAAATCGCACGGTCGCAGAAAAAACTATCTATTGTGACGCTACTGAACTTTCTCGTGTTTTAGCAAAAACTATCCGTCAAGACGACTTACCCATGAAATGTTGTTTTTTTATAGATTTTTTTTCTTCTTTGGCACAAAAAACAATTTCGGACCATGTTTGAACTCAAATAGTTACTTCTAAAGTTGTTTTTAAACGTTTTAAGTATTCTTTTTGTAATATTCCCGCACAAAATTCAAAAAAATTCAGTTCCGTACTTAGACAACATTGTCTATCAGTTTTCCCTGTATAAACCGACTAACAGGTAGAATCACTTAAAATACGGCAGGTGGATTAAAGGTAGCCAGCTGCTTTTCTGTCGCACTTATGCCGTCAGTGTGAAAGAGATAAAAGTACCCATATAATATCTAGGGTATTATTAGCATGCAAAATCACCCTATCTTTGTCCGTTTCACATGTTCAATAATGTCTATCTCTGTTTTTGTTGTAAAAGAAATACCCGCCCATAGGAACCAAATTGGATAGGGTCAATAAAAAATGCCTTGTCTTTCCGTCTCTAACGCCCTTTCAGGGCGTTATAGAACTCAGTGTATATAAGCCTTCTTCCTCGCAGTAACTACAAGTTACCAGGTAATCTGGTTACTCGTTTTCTGTTTTTCTTCGCTGAGTCACACTAACTATGACGTCACGAGTAACCACACAGTGTAACCAACCTAGCAGACGTGCTTGCTGAAATATTTTGAGGTTAAGATCGTTTTGTTAACAACGAATTATGTTTGCTAGCGGTAGAAAATGAAGCACATCCCTTGAAGCTTGGTACTATATCAATTCAACTGTAACTAGCCTTAAAATGTACTGCCTTTGGTGTTCTATGGTACTGTGGCCTTACCACACAACACCAAAGGGGCCTCACGACTACCAGAGGTATTTAAAACTTTTAAAATGAACCTCGAGGAAAAAGGCTTTATGTTTCGAAACAGATGATTCAATAAATACGTCATCAATAATTGGTGACGTTTCGTATCTATATTTTTGAATTTATGGGCGTTATACGATGAAATACCGTTCACAGAGGTGTAAATTGTGAATTTATTGTCCATATTTTAGAAAAAACTAAATAAAATTAAGAAACAATTGAACCATATGTTGTAAGCGCCAAATACTGTTTTTTTGGAAAATAAAAAAAAACGTTTTATTTTTAATTGGCGATTCCAAAAATCTGTGCGCCCTCTGGACGGAAAAAATGTGAACCTAGAAAGCGAGTAATCATTTGTCGATCGGGTGATCGGACCTGTGTTTACATTGCGTTTCTTCATTTTACAGTGTCATTCTGTTAAATTCGTGGTCTTTGTGAGATTGTTTCCTGTTGAAAGATAAATATTGTGGATTTTTTACGTCAATAGTATATACATATAAGTAACATGAGTTCAGAACCAGAACCATCAACGTCTGGAACTACGAAGCATAATACAAATTGTTGTGTCTATGGATGCCACTCAAGGAAAGGCAGGGAACCACATGTTCATTTTAATTATTTTTCGAGGAAAAATAGTGGGATTCGTGTGAAAATCGTTAATGCATTAGGACAGGAGGAATAGGTTGATAAAAGGATGGCTTGGGAAAATGCATTATTGATGGAGAAACCTGTCACTGAAAATATGCGTGTGTGCTCTAAGCACTTTCGAAATGAAGATTATTGTGCAAAAGGAAAATAAAACTGACATAGGTATTGTTATGGTGGGTTTATACAACAAAATTGAAATAGGAATAAAAATAAAAATCGGGGCCAGCGATTGGATGAGTGAAAGTCCCAGATAAACCTGCTTTACAGATGCATGTAAACGTTGAAATGCATATTTTCCTGTTGTTAATTGCCTTTAATTTCATGAGGGTTACTCTTGATGGCACTTGTTTGAAGACAAAGTGCTAGTATCTCCACGTAACTATCTGTTTCATTTAATTTACCAATCAAAATAACATGGTGGGCATTTAATAATTCTTCTCCTTCTACAATGCAACTGCTATCGGCAGTCGATTGAAGATATGAAAAGACTGAAGACAAAATAACAAAAATTTCGACACTCATGTTGGTAAATAAAGCACTACACTGATTTACACAATAAAATGTTACTCGCTTTCCTCCATGTTTGTTTACGCACCGCAGCGCCCTCATCGGTCGTTGAAATCGCCAATTGCTTAGACATGTAAAGTGTTTATAAGTCTAATATGGTTGATTTTAGGTTGTATAATATTAATTTAGGTATTATTGCCTCAGATGTATAAAGGATAGGGTTTTAGGAACTTAGTTGCTATATTTTAATAAAACAACGTTGTATATCTACATCGGTTACAACGTAGTATTGCGGAAATAGGGCGGTTAGAACGTTGTTTTATGTTTAAAAATAAAGCACAATGACAGTAAAAAAACGTGTTTATTAACTTAGTTTAAAACCATCTTTGGGTGTAGTGTACCTAAAAGCTGTAATTATACACTCTTAAGATTTTCATAAAAAGTTACATACATTGGCGTAGCTAGCCTTGCTTTTCAGGGGGGGGCGTGGCCCCGGTCTATCTTGAACAAAAAGCAAACATAGGTTTTAAAGAGTCGTGCAAAGTGTGCAATGAATAAAAAAAAAATACGCGCATTAAATGTTCTAATATTTTAATATAACAAATTTAATAATACATTTACCAACTTATTTATATGTATACACAGGAAGTATGTAATTCAGCAATTCTACAAAGAAAGTTTTCTACGTCGCTGACTGAAAGCGTCTACCACACTGTCTAAGTCGACCTCAACATCTTTTTCTATGAATAACAATGACAAACCTGAGTGTCTCTCTTGAGTCATAGTTGTTCTAAGCCAATAAAAAATTCTCCTTATGGCAGAGAAAGACCTCTCGCAAGTTGCACTTGAAATTGGAAGAATACTCGCAACTTTAAAAAGTTGGTAGAGGTTTGGATAGGTGTTTTCTGCTATATGTTGTTTGATAGAATCATGACCAACAGTTTGATTTAACCGAAAAATACAATTCTTTAAAACGGTCATTTCTGCTCTTAGAGCAGAAGTATTAATATTAAAAATTTCCCGGTATTGCTCGACGAATTTATTCCATTTAACGACGTGAAAACTTAATATGAAAATGGTTATGAAATTGTCACCAAAATCGGAAAATTTCCATAAGACACTAAACGCTAACCTCAAAAAAACTAAAAAGATTAGTATATTTATTTTAGAAAAACAGTTTAAAAAGGTCTTTTATAACCTTACGACATCTACAACCCGATTTCGGAAACAGAGGGGCAAAGGTCGCTGTCTTTATTAAATGCGAAATTTAACTTACACTTCTATAATATTTTACAAGATGTCGCCAATATGTATGAAATATTCAATATGCATAATTATGTTTAAATTTAAAAAATATTTTCGGGAAATTGCATAAGTGCAGAAAAGTTACCGATAATTTAAAGAGAAAAAGCCTAATTCCGCAAGACAAGGGCTTTTTCCTGAAATGTAAACATTATCTGAATGATTTTAAATTTTAATATTTCCCGAATAATAATAGAAAAGTATGTATTTTCAGCGTCATGTTCTTTTACTAGTAGTCGGTAGGGGAGGCCTAAAATATCTTAGGGGGGCCTGAGGGACTTAAGTGGGGGGGGGGGAATAGGCCCCCCTGGCCCCCCTAGCTACGCCAATGGTTACATATTTTAATGGAATATATATGGCACATACAACGTTGTTACACCGGAGTATGCAACTAATTTTATTACCATTATCAAATAGAAATAGAAGCCCCGTATTCTCTTATACCACTTTATAGCTTGATTATTTCGACCACATACAACGTTGTTACATGGAAAACTCGAATGTGCCTATATCGGCGGTTACAACGTTGTTCCAGCATAGCATTCAATTTCTCAATTAAAAAAACAAAATTTTAACATTGATTTTTCAGCTAAACGTCAAAAAATTATATAAAATGTGTCATTCAAATGTCATGTTTTAAAACGATGTAAGAGCTCGTTTTGAAACTATTGCTAAAATGACACATGTTATGTCATTTTTTGACGTTTAGTTAAAAGGTCAATATTAAAAAAAAATAAAATTTTGTTTTTTTAATTGAGACATTGTTTCTTAATTTTATTTAGTTTTTACCAAAATATTGACAATAAATTCACAATTTACACCTCTGTGAACGGTATTTCACCGTATAACGCCCATAAATTCGAAAATATAGATATGAAACGTCACCAATTGATGACGTATTTATTGAACCGCACTGTTTCGAAACATACAGCAAGAGAATTTGCCTCGGTCTATTGTGACGCTGCATACAGGTATCACAAAAACCGAGCGTAAATCTAAATCCTAAGATCTAGATTCCTGCAGGCAGACACATTTAAATTTATTTGGAGGTAGACGTTCTAGTTGCATATAGCTAGAGTTACTATTAGTTGGATGTATAGATGTTAAAATAATTGACTGCAATTTCTAAGATACATGTTATTTATTGGATTGAATAAAATAATTAAACTTCAACAATAGGTACATTGCCAATTTCTGCTAATATTTTCAAAACGAATTATTAAAATAAAAGTTGATAATTCGTTTAAAAATGTTCGTATCTAATCATGTAAACAAATGTCTCTAGAGTCTATCGAATTAGTCATGACACTTTTTCACGATTTAAAATGATCAAATAAAATACTGTCAAACCATAATAATTAAAGTTCACCAATTAAAATGGTCAAAACTACTAATAAACCATAATAATCAAAGTCCACCAATTAAAATGGTCAAAACTATTATTAAATCATAATAATCAAATTCCACCAATTAAAATGGTCAAAACTATTATTAAACCATAATAATCAAAGTCCACCAATTAAAAATGGTCAAAACTATTATTAAACCATAATAATCAAAGTCCACCAATTATAATGGTCAAAACTATTATTAAATCTCATTGTCTTGTTTAAATGTCTTCCAAACGATAGAGTCTAGGTAAAATACATTGGTAAATTAAAAGACCTCACCAAATAAACCAGGAGCCACCAAAAATCTTTACAAAAATAATTTGGTCTCCAATACCTGTAAGCACTTTAATTTAGTTTTGACTTTTTTTCACTTTTATTTAAGTTTTTAAGATTTTTCACTTTTGGCTGCAACTTTAACAACTGGAACTTTTATAATGCCCGGATATAATTCAAGAAATCGAATTTATAGGCGATCCCCTCTTGTTGATCCCACAAATTTTTATGACGAAACAGGTCAATGTGTTTTGATCGAGCCAGAGTTTCTGAATATAGCCCTAATTAATGAATACAATAGAGTCGTGTATTCATTGCCCCCTAATATAAACAATTTCCTAAGACGCGGACAAAACAGGTAAAAATTGGATTTTTGTCAACCTCTTTTGTGGCTCATTTAATTAATTTCATTTGTAATTTTGCGATCGAACGAATCAACAGTGCTCTCCAGTGAAAATAAGTGTTAGGGTTTTGACTTCAGCTTGTTTTATGTGAGTCTTAATCATTTTTATTTTAACTCTTTTTTTTAAATTTGGTTTAAATATTACTTTGGCATCGCCTGGTCTCTGAATATTTTTTAATTTATTATTTTAATTTTAATATTTTAAATTTTTGGTTTTTATTATTTTATTTTAAAAATAATATTTTTTTTTTGTTGTTGTGATTTTTTACTTTCTTGCTTCGATAATACTTGTATATTTTCTGCCAGTTTTGGAATATGTTTTTAATATTTTTTAATTTAGGTTTTAATGAATATTTTTCTTTTTCTTAAAAAAAATTAATTATTATATATTTTTTTTTATTTAATTTTTTTTTAATTTGAATTTTAATGAATATTATTTTTTTTTCTCATTTATTTTTTTTTACTTATTTATTTTTCATCGTGTTATATTATTATCAACTAAACGGAAATCTTGAAACTTCTCATATTTTTGATAAAATATTTTTATATTTTATTAAATAAACCCCGACCTTTACATTCCTCCCTTCTTTTAACTCAAATGATAGCTCTTTAATAGCTATCATTTGGTATAACTTCGGCATACATATAAAATGTCGCGCATACATAAATTTTCCGACCTTATAAACAAAAAAAAATGTTCCCAACATTGATCCAGTTATGAGAAGTTATTTATTAAATTAAAATTATTTTTAAGGTCGAAATTTTTAATTTAAGAGTGATATTAATTACTGTCTGAAGATGTGTTTACTGCTAATATATTTTGTGTTTATAAAATTTGTGCTAAATTTTAAGTTAGATATAAGTTTGACTAAGTTCTTAATTATTTATTTTTGTTAGACTGTGTTCTCCCGTAGTTTGTTAATTAATACATGTTTATTTAAAATAAACAAAAAATTTTTATTTACTGACTATTGTCTTTACTCGTAGTAGTATAGTTAACATAATGCCCATATAACTTTTAAATTTCGATAATTTTGTTCTTAGTTATACATATAAATATGAATATTTTATTTTCTTAGAGTTCTTTTAATTTTCAGTTGTAAATATTTATAATAATAAAAATAATATTTTTGTGACTGATATTTATAAATAATAAATAATTATTAACTAAGAGCAAATGGATTTTGTTTTATTAAGATAAATCAAAAGTTATATATTTTTTTTTATATTTTTGTTCAAAATATTTTATAGTCCTTTTTCTTAAAAGTATTATAAAATGTTAAGTAGACTGAAACAATAAAATGTGGGTTTTTATTTGTTTACCTAAGCCATAAAGGATTTTAACCATTTTTAATTGAAATCCCTTCTTGGCGCAAGCTATTAATCACTCGAGACATCTGTTCTATTGACAGATTTTATTTATGATCTATAAATGGCCAAAATGAAAATTCTGATTTAAATATGCCATTTTCAATATTTATACATTTTTTAACATTTTATTTTTGACAGTCTAGTTTATAAAAAAAATTTTAATTAAAAATTTTGATATTGCGGTATACTTGATCAAGTACTTTCTTATTTTAAGTGCTTTGAGGTAATGGTGCCCAACTACAAATGAGGTAAGTAATAAAATTTTGATTGAGTATATATTATATAGAAAATTTTCCATTAACATCCAATAAGAAAAAAAAGATTAAATATGTTCTTAATATTAATTCACACATTGATTGACTATAAACTACATGGTTAAAAATTACATATCTAAAAAAAACATACAGTAAGAAAAACAAAACTACTTCTCTAAAAAAAACAACACACAGTATAATATATAAAAAAATTACTTATCTAAATAAAAATACCAAGACACACAGTTAAATACCAAAAATTTCAAAAATAACAAAACCTAAAATTAAATATCCCCCAAACCGCTATCTTCACTGTTGGATCTCCGCAATCTCATCAGTAGCGGGTTGTTCAGATCGGGGAGTTGTATGACATATCGCTGAGGGACCGGTGCCGGTGGGTGCCGGGGCGCAATTCTACGGACCTGACGTAATCCGTTGTTATAGGGTTGGATTCTTACTCCAAACCTATTCATAGACATACCTGCATAGGATGGTGGTCGCGGTCTAACCTGTGGCATTTGCGGAACCACGTTAGGTGGGGACGGATTCCTTGGTGGCACCATCGGAACTGGCGCTGGTTGGAGTGGAGCAACTTGGGCATCTTGTGGTACTTCCACGTTCAGAGGTTCCATATTTTCAAGTTGTGGTACTTCTTGCTCGTCTCTATTCTCTGGGCGGACCAATTCATCAGCCACAAAAGGAGCCGCTCCACTGGGCTCCTCATTCGGATCGGCGGGTGCTGGTTGGTTTACTGGAGCCGTCCGAAATGGTATTCTATTGTGGCATGGCATGTGGTACAAACATACCTGGCAATGGCAATTTATATTCGAGATATGGTGCCACACATCCCAATACTGGGCAGGAGTGAATAAATTAGATACCGGTGGACGGCATAACGCACAAGTGCATGGCCCTAACATTCCTTGAGGGTTGGCCATGCGTCGCAACATTTCGTATTCATAATGGATAATTGAGGCCCATAAATGTATCATGGCGACCATGGGTCGCAGCTCTTCCCTGGCATGCCGCTCGTGGAAGCTTTTGAGCTCCCATACGTGGTAGAGGGCCATTTTGTATAGGAGTTCTCGAACTCCAATATCTGTACATGTGCGTACATAAAACAAAAAGGTCATCACCCAATTCATGTTGAACACTTTTTTTTTTAAATATAGTCACTTTTAGTTCATTGTCTGTTTTTTTTTTTTTTAATTTTCACTTTAACTACGATCACTGTTTGTTTTTTTTTAATGATTATCTGTCTTTTTGCTCAATATATTTAAACTACTCCCAAAAAAAAAACTTATATTTTTATTAAAAAATAATTTAAAAAAAAACTTTGTATTTTATAATTACGGAAAATTCCTACTTCGTCTATAAATCAGAATACAATGACTAAAATTTCTCGACTCGACTCACACCCCGGCTGGATCAGTGTTCAATTACCAATAAATTTCATCCAGACTGATCTTTGATTATTATTTGATTATCAGCCTATAAGGCTTGTTTGAATCTCTTTGTTTAACCCATAGCCATTTTACCTAATACAGTTGATCTAGGTTAATTTCATTGTTAACGGATCATGATTCGAAGACGCTCTTGAGGGTGCTAGCAAATTCTAAGTAATATAAACATGTAAATAAACTACTCTCGATCTTCTCTATGCAAAAGTTTCTTATAAGAAAGTTTATTTAGTTGAGGAGATAGACTTAGTTTCTCAGAAAATTGTAGCATATACTGGTATGCCAATTTTTGTTTGATTTTTAGACATCTACTCCCGTTTTAGTAAATTTTATGAACCCTTTTCCTATTTTAATTAATTTTTGGTGGTGCATAAAATTTGAATTTTTATAGTTGAGCGCTTTTAATTGAAATCCTGGTAGACATGTCCTTCAAGCTACCGAAATTATCTGTTTCTTGTATATTGAACGTTTAGACTTTGATTACTGATTGCTAATGGGTTTCTTTTTGATGGATGTTGGGATTTTATCAGTTTTGAGCGCTTTGAAGCTATTCTACTAATTCTTGGTACGGTCTCGGTAATACCATAATGGTCTAATAAGGCGCTGACTGTGACGTAGCACGGCACCACGACACAAAATATGATTCCGGAACGTACCAACAACTAATCTAATCGTGTCATTGACTGAACTTACACATTATGATCCGATTATTTACCATCTCTTTTTAAACTAATGTATTAGTAAGGGCGCTTAATAATATTAAACACACATGAGTTTGATTACTAAACATTGGTCTACTCGTTTTATTTACTAAACTCACACATTGTCATCCAGCTACTTACTCTCTCTTTTTAACTCAAAGTAGTGGGACGGGCGCATCCAATCTAAAACAGTCATGCCATTTTGACAATCAAAGTCAATGAATTTTCTGATGCACACAGTGGGCTCGCAGATCTAATTTTTGGCCAAAAAGGGTTAAATTAAAAACATACTGAAACTTCTTAATACCTTTACAAAAAGGAGTAGATAGTCCAGCAGGCCTTGAAAAAACTATGATTTAATTGACGTAACTTTCAGTTATTTTTTAAAAGTGTCATTTTTCCTTTCAAAGGAACGCGTTAAAGTACCATATTTGTATGGCGGTTTAAGCCATTTTACGACAATATTTTATGTTGTATAAAATTCGCATAAAATAAATCTTGTAAAAAAAGGTAGGGGAAAGGGAGGCAAAATGGGGTACGCGGGTAAAACGTGATATCGCAGTTTTAAGTAAATTGCGCAAAAATAATACCTTTTAATATCAGATGTTTTATCCCTATAACTGGTTCAACTCTCTGCAATATGATTGGTGCCGGTCGGCTGAGCTTAAGTTGGTTTTTGCTCAACATGTGATGTTGTGCGCTGTTTATTGTAGAAATAGCTTGCGCATTTTGTGACAGTAAGTACATTTTTTACAAACTTTTTAAAATTTTGTTTACATTGAACGATTAGTGGGTTTATGTATTATTCATAATTAAACGCATCGCCCGTAAGATTAGTCCTTTACTATGTATGATTTTTGTTTGAATTTAACTGGTGGTTTGGGCCAATATGGGGTTTTTTCATGGGGGCAAAATGGGGTACCTTGTTATACCTAGTCCCCTATACCCCCCAAAAAAAAATTGTTTTTTGATAGCATCGCTAAAACTCGTATTTTATGTTGTCGTTGCAAAAAATTGACGCAAAATTCGTGTAGGAGAGTCGACAGCGATGACTTGGTCGTTGTAATTCTTTATAAATTTTGTAATGACTACATTTAATTATTATAAATGTATTTACAATATATTACAACTTTTTATTTTTTAAATAAGTATTTTTAACTTGTTTAGTATTTTAATAAATAAGACTGGTCTTACAAAAATATTGATTCCAAATTACACAACCGCCCCGCCCGTTTCGCCACATAAGTACCCCATTTTACCAAAGGCAACTTCTTACAAAAATAAAAGTATGATGGAGTTCTAAATCGTTTAAACTGAAAGCAAGAACTTAAAGATAACGTATCTAGCCAACTTAATTTCAAATGACGAACGCACTGGTGACCATTTAATAGGAGGAAAGGGCCTATAAAATTAAGTATCCTATTTTGCCCCCCTTTCCCCTAATTAGACTTTCTACCTGTACATTTTGATTCCAATTTTGATGTGTAGACAGGTCAGACAATGGTTTTTGCTAATAAAAATATAGATTTCTTATAAATGTTGGACAAAAATTTTGCTTCCCTCATCAACCATGTTTTTAAAATTTTGTTTTTATAAAAAGTATGTATACATATTTTTTAAAAATTGTACTTTAAAATCTGCTGCTACAAAAGTTTTTATCTATTATTTTTAAAGCACTTTAGGCTAAATTAAACAAATAAATATTGAAAAATATATATTAATAAAACATATAAATAATGTATAAAAATACTAACTATATACTAATTTCAAAAATCAAATAAAAATATGGTCACTCCATAACAAAAACCAACTGCAATATCTCAAAAACCAAAAATTACAGATAAAATTAACTTTTACAGGTGGATTGTTTATGAAAGACGAATTAGGTAAAAAAACTTTTAAGGTAAACGGTTCTATTTTAAATCATCAGCAGTTTACCAAACCTGACTTTTAACAAACTAGTATAAAAAAGTGGACGCTTTAAAAATATTTATTTTGTTGCACTTAAAAACAATTTTTTTTTAGAAAAATCATTCTTATTTGATTATACAGTCATTAAACTTGCAGGTTCTGATCCGCTACAAAGTCAGGGTTACGTTCGTATTATTTTCTAGTTTTTGGTAGAGCCAAAAAATAATACCGTTTAACTTTTTTTAATTTTTAGTTTGATTTTTAGCTTATGTTAGTTAGTTATGTAAACTCCTTATCCTTTTCAACGCAGCTTTTTTCCACATTACACGGTGAGCTTTAACCTTAAATAATCTAAGTACTAGGTTCGACACAAATCGGTTTATAAATATAGGATAGTGTATAGGATAAAGATTTTGGGTCCGCCGTGCAAGTTTTTTTTTGTTTAATTAAAAAATAATAATAAGCGACGTTAAACACCGCAGAGTTCCAGATTTAATACATATCGGTTCATAAATGTTCTCCATTTCGGATCCGCCATAATATTTTTTCTAGGTTTGAGTGAGAAATCTATCGGCTTTATACACCCCAAAGTTCCAATTTTGATACATATCGGTTCACAAATAGAAAACTGCCCTTTTGGATTCGTCATGTAATTTTTAAGTTTGATTTCATAATTATACTCAACGACTTTAGACACGCCAAGGTTCCAAATTTGAAACCTACTGGTAAATAAGTTTTTTTTAAATTAGGTCAAAAATCACATTTAGCGAATATTAGCACTAAATTTCATACTTACCGGTTCATAAATAGAAAACTTCGC
Organism: Aspidapion aeneum; assembly: GCA_963576565.1. Classification (NCBI taxonomy): domain Eukaryota; kingdom Metazoa; phylum Arthropoda; class Insecta; order Coleoptera; family Brentidae; genus Aspidapion; species Aspidapion aeneum. The sequence goes on along the minus strand of OY755039.1, from coordinate 71,493,913 downwards.
CATTTTGGATTCGCCATTTTGATTGATAATTACTTCTTTCTCATTTCAAAACAAAATATTGTGACAAAACCTATTTTTCTAATTTTGGTCAAAAATCAGATCCGGGAGCCCACTGTGCAGCGCTATGAGTTGGACAGCAATAAAAAATAAGCTGTGCTTTAAAAAGAGATGCAAATGAGTATGTTCCAAAATTACAATTTATGTCGGGGTGCTAATGTCAACCTACGTCACGAGTCAGCGCCTAATTTTTGATGGAAGGGGCTGTAGGGGTCTCGTTTTTTTCATAAAGGCTCCAGTGGACAGGTGGAATTTCATGGATTACTTTCTGAAAAGACACGTAGGGGCTAGACACTGGTTTCTTAAGCACGTGTTTTAACATTCCCTGCTGAGAAATTAACGGTGTTGATATTTGCTCAGACGAAGACGACTGCACTTTATCTCCTACGATTATTTCCATATTTTCAGGATTTGACCAAGAATTTTTTGTGACATCTTCTGTTTTTTCAGGGGTATCGGTCTTTTGCCTGTTTGTGCTGCTGACGATGGAGGATAAATAATGTTAATGTATCCCAGAATGAAGCCAATAAATGTATGCTGCATCCATTCATTTTATGTAATGCCATTTAATAATGCCTCAAAAATAAATTTGAACTCTGATGACATTAATTTCTTTTGTAAGGGATCAGGTGAATTTTCTCGTAATCGAGTTAAACTGTCTACATTTTTATTCATGTGCCCTTCTCTGTATTCTATGGAAAAGCTGTATTCCATTAATTGGATTTGCCATTTACCTAATCTGCTGCCATTTACCTGGATCTTTTAAGTTAAGCAGATATTTTAAGGCGCGGTGGTCAGTAAAGATCAAAAAATGCTGACCCGTTAGGTATACCTTAAACTTTTTGACTGCTTCAATAATTGCTAGCATCTCTCGTTCTATTGTACTATACCTTCTTTCTGCGGCATTAAGGGTCCTACTGAAATAGGACACGGGGTGTTCGGAAGCTATTTGCTTAGGACCTTCTGTGTGCTTCTGTGTTAGTATTGCGGCAATTGAGACCCCCGAAGCATCCGTATTTAGAATAAATTGTTTCGAAAAATCTGGGTATTTTAAAACAGGTGGCGTTATTAAAGCATTTTTCAAAGTATTGAATGAATTTTGTTCTAAAAGTGTCCATACATAGGGTACATCCTTTTTTTTGTAAGGTTGATTAATGGTTGACTTATTTTTGCGAAGTTGTGAACAAATTTTCGATAAAATGAGCAAAGTCCTAAGAATGCTCTAACTTCGCGGACTGTTTTCGGTATTGGATAGTTCCTAATAACTTCAGTTTTAGCAGGATGGGGAGAAAATTCTCCTTGTCGAATTAAATTTCCAAGATATTCGGTTTCCCTCTTTAAAAAATGACATTTGGTTGGCTTAAATTTGAGTGATGAGTCCCTCATTTTTTGGAAAACTTCGTAATCTGTCAACGTGAATATCTACATTATTAGGGCTGTAAACTATTATGTCATCTAAATATACCAGGACATGTCCAAAAGGTATTTTGGAGAATATCGACTCCAGGTGGCAGGGGCATTTTTGAGTCCCATGCTCATGCGGTTAAATTGATAGTGATTGTCTGGTGTAGAAAAAGCACTTTTTTCTTGACTGGCCGAATCTAATGGAATTTGAAAATATCCAGACGCTAGGTCCATCGTTGAGAATAAGCTAGCACCCGAAAGCTTATCTATTGTTTCTTGTATAAGAGGTAATGGGGAATAATCCGTCTTAGTTATTGAGTTCAGTTCTCTGTAGTCGATGCAGAGGCGATACTGCACATCCTCTCCAGGATGTAGTTTCTTTTCCACTAATAAAGCCGGAAAACTCCATGGACTTTGACTTTCTACAATAACACCGTCATCTAATAATTTCTGAATTTCTTGTCGCATAACATCTCTACGATAGAAAGGCACTCTATAGGGTCTCTTACAAATCGGTGGAACATCTTCTGTGATAATTTTGTGCGTGACGTCATTTGTACATGTCAATTTCTGAGAAGGAGCTCTAAATATGTCGATATATTCCAATATAAGGCTTTTAACCTTTTGTTCGTCTTGATTTTTGACTTCATCCAGACTCAACTGTTTTAAAATTTCATTAATATCCTCTACGCTAACTTGTCTTATAGAGTAGTCGTCTACAGTGTTTTTCTGTTCTTCTTGTGCCACCTCAAACGCTCTAGCCAATATCATTTTTCTTGGGACCAACATTTCGGTTCCTGTAATATTTGTTAAATGCAATGGTACTACTTCATTTACCCTTTTGCATAACACTCTAGCCACCAGAAGTCCAGTAGGAATACACATATCTGGTTCTAGAACTAGTTCCTGGGCATTAACCCTGGATATGTTCCGAACGGCAGCTGAACATAGGGCGTGACTATGTGGTGGAATAAATATATCTTCTTTTAAATAAACTGGCAAACCCCAGTCTACCCTATTATTTTCAAGGTTCTTCTCAGCAAGTGGCCTACTTGCTGGGCCTTCATTTTTTTTACTATTTTTCTTTTTCTCCAAGGAAAAGTTCAGGTTCTCGGAAGCTGCAGTCTTCCTTTGCTCTGTTGTCTGGGTTGAGGAATCCATCATTTGGTTGTTAAAACGCATCAAGCCGGGTCCCAGCGTTTCTGCGTTAAAGTTCTCAGTAATGGGACTTACATGAGAGCTTTGATTAATTCCTTTTTCCTGTAACAGAGTGAGCCTGGCTAACTCTTTCTTGACATCTACCATTTGTTTAGCTAATTCATCGGTCTGTTTACATAACCTTCGGCATAGAAAATCTGAGCTTTGTTTTTCGTCACATAGGGGTATTTCTCGTTCAAAGGCGTACATCACTTTATTGCCCCAATCAATCTTAACTCCATATTTATGAAGGAAATCTAATCCTATTAATACATCAGCTCCAAAGCTTTTTGCATCTATCAAAAAAAACTTATGAGGTACTTCAATGTCCTCTGCAAATGTAATAGAACACAATACTTGTCCTTGTGTGGGTATCCTGTTTCCTTGAATGTCGACTAATCGCTGTTCGCTAGCGAATCTTTTGGGGAACCCCTCTGCAATATGGGATCTCATTAGGGATAATACAGCGCCACTGTCTACTATAGCTGTACAAATACGTCCATTTATTTTTTACTGTAACACTATTAAACGGGGTCCCTTCTGGAGTGCACGTGTAAATCCCTATGCTTTCATTTTCTAATCCCATCTTGCTTCTTCTACAGCGGAGCCCCGGGGTTGTGGGACCGCTGCATTGCAGTTTCCCGAAGTTAAGGCTTTATTTGCGGTTGTAGTTGACTTACAAAATCGAGCTATATGTTCTTTTTGTTGGCACTTGTAACAAACGATCTGTTGTTTACAATCTCTCATTAAATGGCCTTTTTGTTGGCATTTGAAACAAATGACATCATTTTTGACAGCTCTACAAAATTTTTAAGTATGACCGTCTCTGTGACACAGGGTACAATTCCATTTTCTGGACGACTCAAAAGTTCTAGTGCGAAGTCCTGACTCCGCCACTGTGCGTATTGCTCTATTTGGCGGTCTTATCAAGTTCTCGATACTTTCTTCCCGCTCTGCTATCTCGAGAGCCTTGTCAAGATTAATTGGGTTGCTGGACAGCACTCTTTGCTTAATGGGCATCAACAAACCCAGTGAAAATTGCGTTGTAATATCTTCGTTTAGCTTATTTTTGACAGGTTGTTAGCTAGCCTGAGTACTGGTTAATGTAAGGTTAGCTAGTAACTTCAAACGAGTAAGGAATTGCCTACATGTTTCACCTGCGCGTTGGCGACAATCGACAAAGTTTTGCATTGCCGAACCTCGGACATGTTGTCGAATAAATTGTTCGCGTAGGGCATTTTTTAGCTCTTCCCAACTAATGCCAATGACTTAAGTATCGGTTCACTATCGAGATATTGCTTTGCTTTAAATCGTAACTTTAAACGAGTGATACTCACTTTTTGTTGCTCTGTCCAGTTGCCAAGCGTCGCGCTTTCGTCGACTATAGATAAAAATTCGTCGATGCTGGTTTGACCGTCATATGTCGGAATTGAGTCAAGTCCAAGTTGTACCTGTTGTATAACCTGAATGTTGATGGGGGCTCCGGTCGCGAGAACTTCTTCGTTGACTGACATTTTTTCTTTCTTTCTAACTAGCTATATACTTGCCTAGGGAGGCCTAGAACATTACTGCAAAACGACTGCTTCAACTTGCTAACCCTAATACCAAAATCTACCAAGCTTATATTTCTTTGCAGCAAATCAATCCTACCGACTGCGCCAAAATGTGACGCTGCATACAGGTATCACAAAAACCGAGCGTAAATCTAAATCCTAAGATCTAGATTCCTGCAGGCAGACACATTTAAATTTATTTGGAGGTAGACGTTCTAGTTGCATATAGCTAGAGTTACTATTAGTTGGATGTATAGATGTTAAAATAATTGACTGCAATTTCTAAGATACATGTTACTTATTGGATTGAATAAAATAATTAAACTTCAACAATAGGTACATTGCCAATTTCTGCTAATATTTTCAAAACGAATTATTAAAATAAAAGTTGATAATTCGTTTTAAAATGTTCCTATCTAATCATGTAAACAAATGTCTCTAGAGTCTATCGAATTAGTCATGACACTTTTTCACGATTTAAAATGATCAAATAAAATACTGTCGAACCATAATAATCAAAGTTCACCAATTAAAATGGTCAAAACTACTAATAAACCATAATAATCAAAGTCCACCAATTAAAATGGTCAAAACTATTATTAAATCATAATAATCAAAGTCCACCAATTAAAATGGTCAAAACTATTATTAAACCATAATAATCAAAGTCCACCAATTAAAAATGGTCAAAACTATTATTAAACCATAATAATCAAAGTCCACGAATTATAATGGTCAAAACTATTATTAAATCTCATTGTCTTGTTTAAATGTCTTTCAAACGATAGAGTCTAGGTAAAATACATTGATAAATTAAAAGACCCCACCAAATAAACCAGGAGCCACCAAAAATCTTTACAAAAATAATTTGGTCTCCAATACCTGTAAGCCCTTTAATTTATTTTTGACTTTTTTTCACTTTTATTTAACTTTTTAAGATTTTTCACTTTTGGCTGCAACTTTAACACTGGAACTTTTATAATGCCCGGATATAATTCAAGAAATCGAATTTATAGGCGATCCCTTCTTGTTGATCCCACAAATTTTTATGACGAAACAGGTCAATGTGTTTTGATCGAGCCAGTGTTTCTGAATATAGCCCTAATTAATGAATACAATAGAGTCGTGTATTCATTGCCCCCTAATATAAACAATTTCCTAAGACGCGGACAAAACAGGTAAAAATGGGATTTTTGTCAACCTCTTTTGTGGCTCATTTAATTAATTTCATTTGTAATTTTGCGATCGAACGAATCAACAGTGCTCTCCAGTGAAAATAAGTGTTAGGGTTTTGACTTCAGCTTGTTTTATGTGAGTCTTAATCATTTTTATTTTAACTCTTTTTTTTTAATTTGGTTTAAATATTACTTTGGCATCGCCTGGTCTCTGAATATTTTTTAATTTATTATTTTAAATTTTTAGTTTTTATTATTTTATTTTAAAAATAATATTTTTTTTTTGTTGTTGTGATTTTTTACTTTCTTGCTTCGATAATACTTGTATATTTTCTGCCAGTTTTGGAATATATTTTTAATATTTTTTAATTTAGGTTGTAATGAATATTTTTCTTTTTCTTAAAAAAAAATTAATTATTATATATATTTTTTTTAATTTGAATTTTAATGAATATAATTTTTTTTCTTAAAATTATGGATATTATTTTTTTTTCTTAAAAAAAAATAATATCTCATTTATTTTTTTTTACTTATTTATTTTTCATCGTGTTATATTATTATCAACTAAACGGAAATCTTCAAACTTCTCATATTTTTGATAAAATATTTTTATATTTTATTAAATAAACCCCGACCTTTACACTATTAGGGACGTATTGCAATAGTGCCAGGCACAAATTGTGCCGGGCACTATATTGACAGTTTCGCATTGCAAACTGACAGTTGATCTTTCAAAATTGACATACCAAAGTCGAATTTAGAACTCCAGTCGTTCATTTTCCATTAATAGTGGCGTCACTATTAATTCCGGCTATTATAATACATAATGGCCTAATTATGAAAGAAGACAGCTGTTCTTATAATGCGAAACTGTCAATATAGTGCCCCTCACAATTTGTGCCTGGCACTATTGCAATAGGGACCGTGAAGCGTTGTTAAGGTCAATGAAATTGAAACCCACCCTTCTTTTTCTATGGTTAAGGTGCATCTGAGCTATATAAACCAGTTGTGGGGTGAATCACAGTAGAGTAAATGCATTTCTGGGAGCCCCCACCCCATCGCGTTTTTGAAAAACAGAGCGAACCGTGCCGTTATTTCAATCAAAAACTGACCGAACCGAACCGCGTTCCAAAATTTTCGGTTCCTAAAAATGACCGAACCGTGAGGCCGTTCAAAATTTCCGGCCAAAAGAATATACCGAACCGCGCCGCAGTTCAAAATAACCTGCCAAAAAATAGGGCGAACCGCGCTGACATCACTTATTTTTGTTTTATTTCTTATCCATTTTTATTATTATTTTTTTTTGCTTTTTCGAACTATGACTATAGTTCATAGTGCGAATGCTATAGGTCATAGGTCGAATGCTATAGGTCATAGGTCGAATGCTATGGGTCATAGTTCGAGTGTCATAGTCCATTTAAAACGCGTGCAATATTCTGCACGGGGGGAGCTTTAGCTAGCGCGACTCACTGCTGTTGTGGTCAGGTATTTGGCTAAACAGACCCGACCCCTGCTAAAAGGCATGTCTGTGCCACTGGGCGAAACTTAAAAGGTGTAGGTAACTTGTGAAAGAAAAGATTAGCTTTTTAAAAAATACTTTATTTAGCTACGAATTACATTTCAAAATAGTTTTTAAATATTACAAAATATTCCAGACTTTAACGGATCCGTCGAATGCGTTATACGTAAGGTAAGAATCCTGGAGGACCATAGCGTATACTCTGGTGTTTTCTGGAAAAATATTTTTACATTCAAACTCTATTTTGATGTCGACAGTTCCGGATTCTATTGCTTCGGCTTGACTCGCACAATCGATTACAAAGATAGGATTCTTGGCATATTGTTCTATGCCTAACATGACATCATAGTTTGTGCGGCCGTAATAACCAGCTTGAAAGTTTTCGTAAAAATAATATGCTGTATTAAACAATGATTTGTCAAACTCCAAATTCCAACGTTCTATAGGATAAACCTCAGAATTTAGATATAGTCGAATATCTCGGATCCCTGCACTTATAAATTCTGTAGCGGATTTTGTTATTTCATCCAAGTTATTATTCGATTGGAAGCCTATCACAATATAGCGCGGCTTTTCCAGCGATGTACAGGTCTTGATAGCCCACACATCATTAGAGGTAGCTCTTAAAGTTGGCAATTCGTAAAGGTCCCAGGTTCTGTAGGCCGCTTTAATAACCGCGTTATTTCCTTTTCTGTTGATATGCGAAAATAACTTTAACTTCTGCTTATCTTCGGGTATAAGATGTTTGATTTTCCACTCCAACTTTTGAATGTCAATTTCAGCTTCATCTTTGCCTATGTAAACATTTTTAAAAGTTCGAGCGACTGTAAAATTAAGTTCGGATTTTAGATTTATTAGACCCTTAGTATAATCTTCAGCAAAGCCAAACAATTGTTTTAAAGGAATTCTCCCGCTAAAATTTTTTGATTCTTTATGAAATATATGATTGGTTTGTGAACCTAAAGACCAACCTGACCCAGCCAACCTTTGCATATCAGATCGCCCATAAGAAACCAAGTTCTTTAAAGTCGATGTTATACCAGGGCGACGTATTGTTTGCACGCTCTCGCCACCCAGACTAAGTCGTATTTCGTCAAATAAAAATAATAAACAGTTATTATCAAGATAAGCTGTCGTATCGGTTTCTTTCGGACTAAAAGTTCCCTCGATATATATGTATGACTCTGCAATATCCAAAATTAAATCAGTGTGATCGATAAAGATTTGTATGATGTCTGAATTGTCAAAAGATGGTGGATAACCAGATTCGACGTCAATATCGAATTCGAATAACGTGTGGGATTCTTTTTCGTTATTGTAAGACCCCCCAACTAAATTACAGTTTACTTTGATAAGTCTTGTAGATGTTATGTTAATGGGTTGCGTGGAATAATGTAAAAAATTAGACTGCAACTCTACGGCGTCAAAACCTAAAACAGTTCTTAAAGAATTTTGCAAGTCAAAATTAATTATTAGATCGCTTTTTATTTCACACTTTAAAGTGTTATTATTTGCTGATAAATTAAACAATGCTGCGTTCGACTTTTTTTTTATATGACCACCGATACCTTTGAGAATTTCCTGATTTATCTCTGAAATTTCATAGGTCCCTGGCGTAATATAAATAATTTTTAATGGTGAAGATTTGTTCTCTTTAAAACCTATAGCATTATTTGATTTATTCATATTTTGAATTGAATTATAGGAATAAAACCCTATAAGACCCAAACCGTAGAACGCGTAGGGTTCTAGCTCTATAGGCGGAAAAAAATCCGCAGAAAGGACGCTGCTATAACCGGATAGGGTAAAAGTCGTAGACATACTGCCAAAATATAATTAGGTATTCTGTTTATATTTATTATAACATTCATATATTACTAATTGTACACGTAAAAACCTAAATTAATGAACACGCAGCTGGAATCTCCTCTTCAACGTCGAAAACAGAAGATCGTGCCGGAATTTCATAATAGCAGCAAAATAACCATCTCGGAGGAAGACCAGTACCGCAAACGTCTCTTTCACCTAACTCGAATGTCGCGGTATTGGGCCAGTGTTCAAAGCATAAGATGTGTGATTTGATATCAGGATCTTCTTGTAGGTGCTGTGGTAGGCGGCTGTAGATGGACTGAATCTGATGACTTAACATACCCAGTAAAACTTCTTTCGGGATATATGACAATTGTGTATCGGACATGTCTCGTAGACATTTTCCTAAACATATTTCTTTAAGCGTTATTGCACAACGTTTTAACTCTTCACGACTCATTTGCTCTAAATCCATCACGCGCACAGAGAAACTTTAAAGCAAGATGACCGCAAACGACTGAACCAAAATTCTGCTGTCTAAAATAGTTATATAAAATGTTTGTAGACTTGTTAGGGCCTGTCGAAAGGTACCTGACGATCTCTTGCAGTGGTGGTAAGTTACCGAAAGAGTCAAAATAATATGTGGTTGTATTTCTCTTTTTTATAGCTACCCAATGTGATCCTGGCCCCTTTGAATCGTCAAGATTAACAATGCAGCTTTCGTTTCGCAACGGACTTTCAGGTAACGCATCCCTCATGTATATGTTTCTAAAATAAGGTATTTTTAACAATTTTGCATATCTCACGAGTTCGAAATCCGTAAGCGGTTTTATGGGGATGCTGCTAATTAGTTTTTTGAAGTTTTGCCAAGAGATAGAGCTAGACCAGATTTGTATTGTTTAAGAAATAGCCCGCTGCCTTTTTTATTAAGTTCAAGGACTGTGTTATGCCGTTTTGTTTCGGCTAAATGCTGTTTTGCATTTTTAACAGCATTAACAGTACGCACAATAGTACTTGTGCCCGCAGCCAAACTTCCGAGAGCTGATAAAGCAGCCATGATAGGAATAAGAAACCCTCCATGCTTAGGGATCGGAATTACTCTAGGTGTTTTAAACTTTTTTCGTCCGCCTAATTTTTTAACAGTCATTTTAGCTACTTTAAGAGCTATTTGAGCCATTTTTAGAGTAGAGTGGCCAAGTTTTTTACTGCCAATTTTAATTTCACGTTTAATTTTGTGAACCAGGCCAGAGCCAAATGCAATTTTTTTAACAGCCTTTTTTTTAGGTTTTGTTTTTTTAGACTACGCGTATAACCGCGGCCGGCTCTACTTTTTTTTAACCGTTTGGCTCTATTACTTTTTTTCCGGCGTAATTTATGTTTAGCTTTTAAACCCAAACCCATTTTTCTTTTAGCTTTCATAACCCCGGTAACCAACCAACCTTCAGCTCTTTCTTTAAATGAAGCGTCTCGAGATTTGACGATATTCCAGGCATTTTCCTCTAAAATGCGATCGGCGGCGTGTCTTTCTTTTAAATTATTGGTATTAGCGTAGACGATGTCGTGTTCTTTAGCGTAACTATCTAATTTATTAACCGGTTTATCGCCTCGCGCCAAACGTTTCTTAAGCTTGGTACCAGGCCCCGTAAAGTTATGACCCGGCAAGTGAAGTTCAAATGGGAGTTTATTAATTAGCGTATTAACAAAGCCGACCAGTCTTTTTTTGACAGTGCTCGCGCTTAGTTCTTTGACGTCTATTACGGTCGACGGGCGACATTAAACTGAATAACTTTTTTTATTTTATACATAATAGCAATGAAATTATTACAAGCAAAATCTGAATTCCCTATCGATAATTTTGATGGTTCTGTGGGTGAAGGATTAAAAAACGAGCAAAATAGACACGGTTAATTATTTCCGTCAGATATAAGAGCCATTTTCCCGGGGCCCAGTTGTTCAGGTATGTTTTTAAATTTTACAAAGTTATTATTGTTTTATTCATTATTTTTATTTTTGTTGTTTTTTATTTTTTATTTTTATTTTAGGAAAAACGAATGTACTGCTAACACTGCTTACACATCCCAAAGGCCTAAGGTTTGAAAACCTATATATATTTTCAAAATCTTTATATCAATCCAAGTAACAATATTTAAAACAGATTTTAGAACCTATAAAAGGCCTAGGTTATTTCCCATATGAGAATCCTGAGGAAATAATGCATCCGTCAGAAGCGAAGAATAACTCTATTTTTATATTTGACGATGTTATCGGTGAATGTCAGACACCAATAAGAAACTATTTTTCCATGGGCCGACATAAGTGTATAGATTCGTTTTTACTGATACAAACTTACAGTAAAGCTTTAAAACAAGGTTTAAGGGACAACGCTAACTTAATAGTCCTATTTAAACAGGACGAAACCAATCTTAAACACGTCTTTTCTGATGCTGTTGCTCCCGATATGGTCTATCAAAAATTTTTGGAAATGGCCGCACTCTGTTGGTCAGAAAAGTTTGATTTTTTAGTTATAGATAAAACCCGAGAAATAAATAATGGTCGCTATAGAAAGGTTTTGATCAGATTATATGTCTCGACGAACAGCCCTAATGGTCATTTAACATTTGTACTTTAACGAAAAAACATTAAATAAAATGCACCATAGTGAGGACCTCAATTTAAAAAGAAAGCTGGTCGATGTTACTAACGCAGTCAGGAAAAAATTTAAAGATTTAAAATCTCGAAACTTTCAAAACAAAAGTGAATTAGAAGATCTTTTTGAACCGGTGACAAACCAGTTAAAACAGCTAAATGTCCCAGGCGAAACAAGTTGGAGTAACAACTACAACGCTTCAACAAACCCGTCTAAAAGCGAGGATGAAGACAGTACTGCACAAGCTGGAGAAGAATCGGCAACGTTGCATGGTGATCAATTTTCGACACCGTCGGCTAAAAGTACGCCTACACATTCAGACTATGATACATCTAAGAGCAGATCTGACGAAAGCTTTCACCACTTATTACCACTTATTACGCGTATTCATATAAAAAACAAAAGAAATGCGCAATATGATTTAAATTTAGGGGTACGGTTCGATACCAAGAAGAAGAAGCTTTTTTTTTGAGATTCTGAAATTAAATTTCCACAAAGTAATGTTGTTTTATATCGCGGTAAAAAAAAGGTCTTAGAATATAGGGGCGACGCTGACCTATACCGCCTGATGTTTTTGAAACTCCCGCCGCAGCTCTATAAAAAAACACCTATAACTAAAGAGCTGTTAGAAAAATATGGTGCTATAGTAAATGAAACAAAAGTTGCATACATCGACTACCAAGAGAAAAACGGTTATTATAAGGGTAGATCGCGCAAATTTAGAGAAATTATTTTACCTTTAGTTACCAGCGGGGGCGCGCCGTACAATCAAGGTGCTGATGTTAAAAATGATCCTACGTATAAGATTTATAAAGACAATACTAAAATTGAATATGTTTACTGGAACACGCCCAAAGAGTTAGTTGAAAGACTAAAACTCTTAGTGGCAGTCGTTTCTAAATATTCGAAATGCAAAGATCGATAGATAAATTTGGGCGAAAATCTGGGGTACTTAAACATGGGGGGAAACGGGGCCCACCCGGGGAGGGCTATAATCTTACAGCCGATGGGAATTATGATATGCGCTTTCGACGAATTTGCAATTTGGGTGATCCTGTGGGATACAAAGATACGATTAATTACGATTTCTTAGAAATACGTCTTGGAAAATTTATGGCAGAAACACAAAATATTTTGAAACAAGCTATAAGCGCTTTAAAAGGTGAAATAGAAAATAACATTAGCCGAGACTTGGATGTCATGGTCGAACTAAACAATCAGCGCATTACACCGCACGTGATCATGTTAGGCAAAAAGGTCGACAGGTTGGACAAGCTGATGCATAATTTCCGCTCCGACCGATAATTATATAAATAAGAATTTATTGTATTACATCTCTTAAACCTCTTTAGTATATATCAATATTTTCAAGTGCACACATATCAGATAAAATGTCAGCAAAAGTTCAAATAATTTCTGAGCTCTACCGCCCCGCCAGAAAAAACTTTTTAAGAAGAAGAACAAAAATTTTAGGGTATGCTGATCTTTGGCAAATCGACTTAGCAGACATGCAAAATTTAGCGTGCTCAAATAAGTGTTATAGATTTATTCTGGTGTGCATTGATTGTTTCTCAAAGTATCTTTGGACCAAAGCCATTAAATCCAAAAAAGCTGACGATGTTTTAAACACAATGAATGAGATATTTGAAGAAGCAGGAATTTGTCCAAAAAATCTACAGTCGGACTTCGGCAAAGAGTTCTTTAATAAAAAGTTTGAGGCTATGACTAAAACGCGCAATATTAACCATTATCATACATACTCAACGCTTAAAGCAGCTATAGCCGAAAGAGTCATTAGAACGATAAAAAACAAACTTTATAAGCAAATGGCCTTAAATGGCACGCACAGATGGATAAATATTCTAAGCGATATTACAAAAGAATACAATCACACGCGACATTCTACAATCAAAATGCGGCCTGTAGATGTAACCAAACATACGAAGCTACCTATGCTAATGTTTCCGAAAGTTAAAGTTAAAAAATCAAAATTTAGTATAGGCGACTCTGTAAGAATAAGTCTGTACAAAGGTGTCTTTGATAAAAGTTTTTTAATATACTGGTCGACTGAAATATTTAGAATCGGGAAAATTAATATAACAAATCCTTTAACATATATTTTACATGATATAAACGACCAAGATATTAAAGGTTCTTTCTATGGGCATGAGCTTCAAAAAGTTAATTCGAAAAACCTGTACCTAATCGAAAAAGTAATTAAAACTAGAAATTTTAAAAATAAAAAACAACGTGAAATGGCATCAAGTGACGCTACATCGTGCGAAAGTTTTTGGACCAAAGTCCGTAGTGAAAACATATACATTTACGAAGTTCGAAAATCATTATCAAATTTAAATTTTCAGATAACGACCGGACTAAGCCCGGCTAGAGGTTTTGAACCCAGTGTTAAGCTATCTTTTACCGATGGATATTTTTCAACGTTCGCGTGTGTGTCATTTGACGAAACGAGTTGGTTAGACCTTCTAGAATGTTTGGAGAGGGAAGACTTAGCTGAAAACCGTACGATTTATACACCTAGTTTTATTCTCGCACCGACAGAACTGGAAGATGAAACGTTAATAAAATTGGAAACGTTTAAAGCAACCATTTTCCTGTGCCATGATTGGATAACCGGTATTGGTTTACCATCCCAGCAAAGACCCCCCCCTTTAGTCTCAGGGTTATATTGACAAGTTTGATAAGCCCAAATTTCGTAAATTTTAACTATTTTATAACCCTTTTCTATAGCCTTATTTACTTCCATGGTAACCCATGTGCCTTCTAAAGCTCTTTCCGCGGCAAAGTGGCGGCACGCGTTTTTTGATAGTTCTTCACCACACTTTAAACACAGTAAGAACATTAATTTGTTATGTAATTTAACTGGAAGTACAGGGTGATAGAGGTTTTTAGGCGGTAAAATTTTACATTTTATGAGCCCGTATGTGTTTTTTAGGTCCACGGCACCACAGGGAACATCTCCTACATATACTTGAGGATGGCCGATAGGCACTTTTTTATTTTTATTGATACTTGGGTAAAGGGACGTGAAGTCATAATATTTAATTTGTTCATCATTTTTTACGACATAATTTTTTACGAGATTTGAGGTCCGACCACCATAGAGACTATCCCGGGCTATTAGCGGCGCATTTACTAGGTATGGATGTCTTTCACAATATAACCTATCTACAGGATTTTCTTTTAAATGCTTGTAAAAATCGCACTCCCATTTTTCGACGACAGTGAAGCCTAAGGCTTCGAGTTTTTTACGTCGCGCGACGGTATTTTCGTATCTACTATTAAGAGTATCGATAGATTTTTTTTTTAAAAGCGGCACATCCCTGTTGAAAGTTGGGCATTTCGGACATCCATGATACATACAGCCATGAAACTCAAACACGATACGCCCCTCGCGATTATAACCGTCAACAAAATATAGTCTATAATGTCTTATCATGTGTTCAAACCCATTTCGAGCTTGTTTAATATAAATATCGCGGTCCCTAGCTTCTAAAACAAGCCATTTAAGCGCAGATTTGCTCTTTATGTTAGTTTCGCGATACCCTAGATGCGGCAAAAGCGATATTTGGTTTTCCTTAAAATAGTTTCTCCGAAAAATTTTTGAACAGACCCCTGCAATAGTTATACATTCCAAAAACGGATCAACATTGCCCAATTTATTAATAATATCTTTGAATTTTAAACATGCTTTCGCGAGGATTCTAACGTCACTTTTACAATACTTAAGCAACTCATGCCTCAACGAAAAATGATTATTTTTATTAGCTTCGTACCATTTTAAAAAAACTTCCCTATCCGCGGGTTTCATACTGTCGGGACAAAAAAACTCGACAGCAGGCATGACACCTTGATAATTTTCATTATCAGGTGTGTTGAACAAATATGGAAAATAGCCTTTTTCAAAACTGTCACCTAACCCGAAAGTTTTGGGAAGATCCGCTAATCTTACCGGAAAAAATAAAAGCGAATCCAAAAATGTTATTTTGCGGCCTACTGACATTGAAAGTATTTTAGTATTGCGCATTATTAGTTTTGGGGACATATTATTCAAGAGCATATAGTTTAGGCAAAATTGGCCATCGAACCCACCATTATTGCATGCTAAAACTATAACATTATCAAATATTGTGCTCATAGTTAAAAGGTGTGCTATAAAACCTTCTATGCACTTTTCACCAGATATGACGCTTACTTTAAGGCTGCATTTCGGACATACATGTGTATCAATATCATACTGCATACAAGCTGGACAATATGATGCCAAAACACATAAATTTGGCACATGTATTGTCGATATAATGTCGTATTTTTGGTCCTGCATTGTTTCCAAATCATAAAAAATATATAAATTATTATGTTTTAAATTTGATGGTTTTTTATCGATCTGCATGTAGCATAGATGATCTGCTGGTTGTAGTTTTTTGCAACGTTTACAGTAATATAAGCTGCACGTGTGATAATTATTTTTAACTTGTAGAAAACAAACATCACAAATTTTTAATATGTCGCAACACAGTTTTTTGCCTTTGTTATTTACTTTTTTATGATTTAGAAAACATGTCAAGCTTGCAAACGTTCGATGACAATCGTCACATGTTTTTTCATCCCCGGGTATACATGCAGGACTTTCATAACATCGTGGACATTTTAGTTCACACCTATGGTTCTGACCACTGTGCCCTGTGTGACAAATAATGCAAAAATAACGACTGGAAAAAGCAGCCGATAAAGAACAAATTACTGAATAATGATTGGCAAAATACAGTAAGTTTATTCGTTTAACAGTATTATCGTTTTCAAAACCCTCATCAAAGAAAATATCGTGTTCATTTGTCTGATTGTGAAACTCATATACCACTATCTTATATTCACCGTTAAAAAACTCTTGAAACAATCTAATTTCCTCAACACCCGAACCATTTTCTGGTATAACTACAGCAGATTCCTCTAGCAAAAGCGTTACTTTTTGCGTTTGAACCTGGCCATATTTCCTAACCTTTGTATATAGCGGATCTTGCTCAATACGCGCAATAGCTACCACCAGAGCCCTAGCTAGACATAAATTATCGCGGTTGTCAATTTCTATCAGCCCCTTTTTAGATCTACATAATTCAGCATAACTGTTTACATATTTTTCCGGACCTCGACCCCTAGGTAAAGAAACGATGGTAGCTGTAATAACAAAGTTTTCAGTGTTTAAAGCGTTGTTGTTCGACTGATACACTAAGGCTATTTTTTCCATAAGCATGTCCGCTGTAAAATCAGAAACGCGGACAAAAGGTACGTAACCTGTACCTTCGTTAAATTTATCGCTCGAAAAAGTAAAGCATACAAAATCGTTGTCGGATGTACCTTCCATAGCTTTTTGAAGTATTGCTCTTATACCAACCTCGACAAATGTTAATACATCATCATCTAGCTGTTGAATTGGCCTAAACCGAAAACTATAATATTTACCCACGCAACCGAATTTACGCACATGCCTTTCCGATTCGTTAAAAAGTTCAAATCTGTCCATTTTACTAGGCTATTTCTCACAAATTATGTCTAGAAAAACTAAAAGGCTTTTAAAACGATTGACTGAGGTTAAATTTTTAGTAGAGTTTAAACTGTTATTCAGAAAAGATGTCCAAACGCGGAACTATTCTGCTAGATGCACATATACGGAAATTAAATAAGTTAAAAAAGGATATTGATATTTTCGAAAAAATTAAGAAACGAGCGTGCTTTTAAGCAGCTAAAATTAAAAGGTACGTATTTTATCTTACCGACTCCTGACGTTTGTTTTTTTTTTCAACAACCAAACCTTTTCTGCATTTGTAGAGAGCTCCCAGTTTTCATCTAGCTGTAGTGGCAGGCCAAGACGGTCCCAACGACGATCCTCTGAATAGCACTAATCACTAACCGAATAAGGCACTAAAATATTTTGTTTTTTTTTTGCAGAGAGCTTTTTAACATAGATGCGTTATCTGTTAAAAGCTGCGAGAAAAGAAATTCAAAGTTTAGATTTTGTTTCTGCCCGGTATAGTCAAAGAGGGGATTATCGATCCCTTCTGAAGAAGTATTATGATTGGTCGACTAAATTGTCATGCGCCATAGACAGAACGCTTACGTACCGTCACGCGCGTCGTTCTATTTAAAATGAAGAACAAAGATAGCTACATTCGACGTTTTCTGTAACTATGCATACGGAAGTGGCGCATGCCTAACACCGAGCGTTCAGTGAGGGCGTACCTTACTAATTATATTTTCCCTACCCTAGAAAAAACTCGACAGCAGGCATGACGCTTTCTCTAGATATATCTGTCCTTTTTTACATCATGCAGCGTCCTTCGGTCTCTTTTAAATAATTCTTCGCGGTAAATTTCAAAACTTAAGCTGTGTATGACGCTTTCTCTCGATATTTCTGTCCTTTTTTACATCATGCAGCGTCCTTCTGTCTCTTTTAAATAATTTTTGCGCGTTAAATTTGAATTGCTGGCATGCATGTACAGTCTGTAAATAATCTAATATTAGGAAAATTGACCGTTTTTTAAGAGTAAACGTATGTATTAGGTAATATAACATGAGTTCATCATTAATTAATATCCGCGAAGTTTAAAATATCGCTGTCTCGTATATCGGTTAGAAATCTTGTGTTAACTCCGTTAACCGTTTAATTTTTTTTAGCACCCGTAAAATACAACATGCTTTAAAAATAAACACACGATAAACATTAAACATTTGAAAAATGTTTTTACCAGAAAGCTAGCTAGACGATTCGCCCCTCGACATAAATCGAGTCTGAACAGGTCGTCATGACTAACACGTTTAACCATATAGTGGACATTTACGTGGTGATTTTTATGTGTAGGAAGGATATGACATGTTTTAGTATAGATAGTTGTACCAATAATCAGATTAAAATAAATTTAAAACATACGCTTAGCGGCATTATTGTTAGATACCCAAATCATGAATGTAACATTAGGAAACTATGCTCAAAGGGCTGTTGTTGTACTAGCCGAAGATATGCTACGTACATAGCTTAGTAATATGTTATATGTAATATGTTATATGTAATGTAGTTACGCTTATAAATAAAGTAAGATTATTTAAAGGAAACATGTCTAAAAGGCTTTTTTAATTATGTTATATCAAATGTAATGCCTCGCGTGTACCGGTGTATAATTAACTCGCGCTTTAATTAGATTTTGATGCAGTGTGTTGTGTACAGTCCCTACGTTTGAATATGCGGCATTCTGGCAGCCCAAAGAATAGCCTGACAGCGTAGCGGCCGCTAGTGCGACACAGGACTTAACGCGGGTATTTACGGCCGTCAAATTCACATGCCACGCTGTGTGGCTATGCAAACGCAACAGCGTTATTAATACTTAAACGCTATAGGGCATCAGCGGGCGAAGAATGCTGGGTTTTCAAGCCTTGTACAATCGAATATACGTACACGTACATATGCGCACGTATGAATACGCGTCTTTAGTATAAGCACAAAACGAATATAAGTTGCCAAGGTTTAGCCTCTAAGCTGCAGACAACAGTAGCATTTTAAATGGATTGAGCTGTACATCTTAAACGCCTTAATTCTTAAGAATGTACTAGACCAATTAAGCTAAATAAATTTTTATAGCTTCGAATTCTATTTAAGCCTAACAGCTTAACAATTCTGTTATGCCCCTAGAGGTACTAGGCTTTAAGGGTATTTACTGGAATATTCGCTCTTTTGTTAAATTATATATCAGGGTCGTACTATAGAAAATATCGCGTTTAAATCCTTGAACATAACTTTGTTTTTTTTTTAGCTTTTATACATTAGAGCTCTAGACATTTACTAAATAAACATGTATGATAAATACTTTAGACTATTGTGCGCCGACTCCGGCTCTAGACCATGCTATACCGAGCCAAACCTAGCCGTGTATTGAGGTTTCGGCGTACTGCGATGTTGGGTTACGCGTTTTTGAGAAATTTGTTTACACAACGTGCACATTTGTTATTGAAGCTATCTGAAGTATGATGGCAGAGTTACGGTCTTATTTTTCACACGTGTACCACCACGACGGCTACAGTACGCGGCTGTACAGTTATTAAGCTTTGTAAAAATAAATGCTGGGGCATCTAGACTTGCCTAAGGTCCAAACAAATGTTACGTGTGAAGCTAGCCGATAGAAAAAATGGATAAGAAATAAAACAAAAATAAGTGATGTCAGAGGACAGGCAGCAAATTAAAATGGAAATTTGCCGGTTATTATGTCAGAAATACTATTGTTAAAACAAGTTCATTGTAGACAGTAGACCTTGGGAAAATAAAAGTAGTACGGGAAGAACACAAAAGAGAGGTCGGATGATTTGAAGCAACATGCTGGGACTCGATGCATGAACAGGTTGCCTGACATAGCTGTATAGAAGACATTGGGGGAGGCCTATGTCCAAAGATGTCGCGAAGAATGCTAATTAGATAGATATATTTAGAATTGTCAACCTCTAACTATGAAACTAAAGGTAGTTTACAGAGCTTTAATTCAGTAGTCAATATGCACAATTTCTGAAAGCTTTAGAAATACACAAACGTTGGCATGTCGGCCGAATAGTTTCGATAGTCCGCCCCTGAATCATTATTTATTTGAAAAAGCCCATAATGAGGATTTTGGGTCTTTTGAAATTAAGCCCAAAGTTATAAACCGATAAAAAAGGTCATTAATATTTGTTATTTTATGAGTTTTATATTCCTTAACAAAAGCCTATGCATTTGGCTTAAAGTAAGGTTACCAGCTTAGACCGTCAAATATTTCTAGCTCAAATTATGTAACGCGCATTATACTATCGTATCATTTCCTCCCCCAATTTAGTAACTTAAGCGGCCGTTTGGCTTTGAAGTAAAACACGTAGACATATTAAGTTTTAGCCCTTCATATGTTACCGCTTTAACAATGACGGATCCATGAGTTGACAACATATGCTGACATTCTAATTTGTATCACATTTTAAAGCTTACAGTTAACAAACATAGCCTTTTCCTACGTTTTTGCAGAAAATCGCATTTTACACACTATTTTCAATGCTAAAATAGGTTTTACCATAGCTATGGTGTTATGTTAGAAATAGAACAATATACCAAAAATCCTATTTTTGTAATAGCTTGTGTGATGTGTTGTACATCGATTGGCTTAGCTTTCCGCAAAATTTATTTTTATTTATTAATGAACGCGCGTAATAAAACATGCGTTCCTAAAGCCGACCTCAACATTTTAATTTCTTACACATGTCGGTTACACATCTATTTCTGATGCTGAGGCGTTGTTTACCTAAAATCTAACCATATCTGGGTTTGCAATATTTAATAGGAAATTAAATAAGTCGCGGTATGTCCTTAAAGGTGACGGTCTTTGTTCTTAATTGTTAAAAATCACATATTGTAGTACGCTAGCACGTATGACATATGTTACGCCTACGTAGTCTAGAGTATGTGCAAAGTCAAATACAATATTTGCTAATTTAATTAACATACATGCCTCAAAAAATCATCGTACTAGAAAGTACACCTTTTTGGTAACCCTAATTCATAGGCGAACCCTGAATTCTAAGTGTTTTCCTGGAGGTTCCTAATAAAGCAATTAGGCTAGCTTTTCCAAATTTTACAAGGGTTATTAAATACTTAGGAAAGAAACCCAAGCGTCCAAGCCCTTTTTAGGTCTACATCGAAAATCAAAAAAATATTTTTCGTTAGTTGATTGTCTTGATTTGTTGAGGCACGTTATATTATAAATTGTACCTAGTTTAAACCTAATGTTTCAAATCGTGAGTTTCAAATCGTGTGTTTTAAATTTGTGATTTAAATTTCCGCCACCATGTATCATGAAAGATATATATTGTTGACATCTACGAATTTTTTCCTAAGGGTTATGTAAGTATTAAATATACTATTTGAATTTTCATTTATCACGGTTTTTAACTAATCATATATTTTTTTAATTTTTAAATATTACCAGTGCACATTTGGTGAATGTTGTTTTAAATAAAGGTTCAATATTTTTATTTCATAGTTTATAATAAATATTTTTTAGTTTTTATGGGCTGCTTACATGCTAGCCTCGTAACTTAGGTGCTTGTTATTAAAGATGTGCATCTATATTTTTATATGTCAGACATTTTATCTAATAAATATTTTTCGATTTTATTTATAGGGTTCATGTTGTCTTAAATAATGTTTCAATATTTTTATTTCATCATTTATAATAAATATTTTTTGGTTTTTAAATATTACTCGTGCACATTTGGTACATGTTGTTTTAAATAAAGGTTCAATATTTTTATTTCATCGTTTATAACAAATATTTTTTAGTTTTTATGAGCTGCTTACATGCTAGCCTCGTAACTTAGGTGCTTGTTATTAAAATGTGCATCTATATTTTTATATGTCAGGCATTTTATCTAATAAATATTTTTTGATTTTATTTAAAGGGGTTATCTTCTAAATGCCCATGTGTGGTGTTTCCTTTGTCATCATGGTCAGCCCATATACAGATGCGCCAATGGTCATTCGATCTGTGAAGGCTGTCAGTACGCTGATCGCTGCCCACTTTGTCGTGGTCCTATAGCGCTATGCGCGATAGCGCAGGCCATTAGATCCGGTCTCCAGGCAGTAACACGGCAACATAAGATTTAAAATATTGTTTTTTAAATTTCGTTAACGTATTTTGTTTAATAAATTTTTATAAAACTAACTATCATTTTAGGGAAATATGGGACAACCACGGTGGTTTCGACGTGTCCATGTTTGGGGAGATCGAGCTATTAGAAGACGAACCTGAAGTAAGTTTTCAATTTTTTAATTTATAACTTTTTTAAAATTTATTATGTGTTAATTGTATTTTTCCGATTTAGCATGCCGAAGAACAAATTGCCCGCGACATAGAAGTCGATAATATTGAACTGGACCGTGCAGTAGAAGTAGAAAATTTTGAAGAACCAATGGACCGTGAGCTAGCAGAAGGCGACTTTGAAAATTATAGTTCGGACGAAGCCTATTTCTCAGGGGTATGTAGCTTTATCATTTTCAAAGTAATTTAATTCAAAACTTTTTTTCAACCTGTGTATGATATCTAAATATGTATTTATTTAAATAAAAATTATACTATTTTATTTTCTTTTTCAGACAGACTCAGAACAGCTGGACGCTGACGAACTAGACGAAATTGTAAGTTTAAAAATCGTAATTAGGTAATTAGTTTTTTAAACTATGTGTTATAGGCATTTTATTATTTTCAGCAAAACGACAGAGTGCAGCCACCCCATGCGGATGTCGAACGCGTTGAAAGTCCACCGATCGCTGTAAACGTAAGTTTTATAGCATTTTTAAAAAAGTATATTCTTTTAGAATTGTGTTATAGATAATATTTTATTTTTTCAGAATCCTGCACAGATTCAACCACCATATTATGACATCGTGCCAAACCATGCAGCCGTTTCTGACGATGTAAGTTTTACGTATCCTAGTATAGTAGTTATATAACGTTTACGTGTGCCCTTGTACCGCGATAAAATATTTATTTTAATTCACTTAACTTTTTATAAAATTTTAAAAAGAATTTTTATGTTTTAGGATTTCAGCGACGAAGACGATTCGGCGTCGGCAGATGAAATAATATCGATAAGCGACTCAGATTCTGATGATGTAAGTTTTACGTATCGTCTTTTGATGTCTATGCACATAGCCAGTCACATAGTACTTACATGGTCCCTTGTACCGCGCCAAAATATTTATTTTAATTCACTTAACTTTTTTTATAAAATTTTAAAAGAATTTTTATGTTTTAGGATTTCAGCGACGAAGACGCTTCGGAGTCGGCCGATGAAGTATTAGCCATAGCCATTCTGATGATGTAAGTTTTACGTATCGACTTTTGTTTTCTATGCGCATGGCCAGGCGCATAATACTTACGTGTGCCAAAATATTTATTTTACTTTCACTTAGCTTTTTATAAATTTTAAAAGTGTGTTTTATTTTTTAGGATATTGCAGCGAACAGAATAATTGATGCCGCGGAAGAAGTCTTTGACGAGCTGATATCACTGCGTAGCTCGGACGAATCATCGGACCCTGATGTATGTATCGATCGATCTATTTTTTCAGCAGCGTTACAAATACGTAGTATAGTATGTGTTATTACGCATAGCCGTTTTAAATACTATGTAATGCACCATTCGGATAGTCTCATTTTCACATATAGTAAAATATCTTTCTTTGTTTTAGATGGACTGCTCACCCCAGCTGCGCGAGCCGCGACAAAAACGGGGACATGATGATCGGAATCAACGTCAGGCGAACAGGAAACGACGCAGAATCGATTTTTAATTCCTGAATTTTAATTCATAAAGTGTATACATGGGGTGCACTCAGGGGGGGGTATGAGGGTGGGCGTATGAAGGTTCACGGGGCCTGCGGCCACGTTGGAGCCCTGGCCCCGAGACCCCTCACACACCCCTGGGTGCACCCCATGTATATAGTTTATAATTGTTAAGTTTTTTTTGTATTTTAGGATTCCCTGGCAACGCGGATGATCGACGACGCGGTTGATGTGTTTCCAAGAGCGACCAGCGCAGACATACGCCGATGCTACGGCTGACAACTATGTAAGTATTAATAAATCTATTTCTCAGCAACGTTACAAAGACGCCCTAATTAACACACAGTTTACATAATATGTAATGTTGTGCATAACCGTCTTAAATACTACACGATGCTTTGTTTTTATAGCATTATTTGCGCTTATAGTAAAATACCTTTCGTTGTTTCAGATATACGGCTCAACATATCTGCGTGATCCACGACCGAGGCGGCGGCGTACCAATGCAGAGGATCAACATAAGAGCAGCGGGATCCACAACTGAAGCGTTGACGTAGAGATGCCAAGGATCCGCATCAATGCCGACTAGCTTTTAATACCTTACAAGTGTTATATAGTTTCTAAATGCAGTTTCTAATTTATAAACCTATTTTTATTTTTATAATTAATTTATATATTTAATACACGCTAAAAAACTACGTTCTTATATAGTCGATAATTTGTTAAAACTTTTTACCACTAAAATATAACACGTATATTTCAGATTTAAAACTTTTAACAAATTCTAAGTACTATATTGATTTTAATGGAGTAAAATATATTTACAAATTACAGTAAGAGTATGATTCACAAAATGGCACTAAAACATGTCAAATTGATTCTCTTCTTAAAACAGGCTCGGCTTACAGTGTCGGCGTGAATCATACTCTTACGCTATCAAGGCGCAGACATGCCTTTTAGCAGGGGTCGGGTCTGTTTAGCCAAATACCTGACCACAACAGCAGTGAGTCGCGCTAGCTAAAGCTCCCCCCGTGCAGAATATTGCACGCGTTTTAAATGGACTATGACACTCGAACTATGACCCATAGCATTCGACCTATGACCTATAGCATTCGACCTATGACCTATAGCATTCGCACTATGAACTATAGTCATAGTTCGAAAAAACAAAAGATAAAAAATAAATAAAAATGGATAAGAAATAAAACAAAAATAAGTGATGTCAGCGCGGTTCGCCCTATTTTTTTGGCAGGTTATTTTGAACTGCGGCGCGGTTCGGTATATTTTTTTGGCCGGAAATTTTGAACGGTTGCACGGTTCGGTCATTTTTAGGAACCGAAAATTTTGGAACGCGGTTCGGTTCGGTCAGTTTTTGATTGAAATAACGGCACGGTTCGCTCTGTTTTTCAAAAACGCGATGGGGTGGGGGCTCCCAGAAATGCATTTACTCTACTAATCACCATGAATTCGTATTTGTTTAAATCCCGGGGGTGGCTTTCGATCTTCACATCATGAACCGCAAGCATTTCTTCGAATATAAAGTTTAATGTAAAATCTATAGGCGCGAGGCGGATATTAACATCGTGTATGCCTTTACGACTCTTAAGCGATTTTAGAAGGCATTAACCCAACAATATACGTGAACGCTCTCTTTGGCCCGCTTTCAGCTAAGTCATTTCCCTGCGGTGGCGCCATCTACCCACACTATTACAAAACGTACTATATGATCGGCTAGTTCACAACTTGCATTCCGTTTGCTATTGGTCGAAATAGTCAGCTGACTTTTTGATGTTGAACGTTGCCGTTTAAGATTATTATTATATTATATTAAGAGATGGTGCCACCAGTCAAGCATTTAACAAACATTATGTTTACAGCTTTCGACGTAAAATACGAATATATACTAGTTGTAAGTGATTAAAAAGTGTAGTGGTTTGTGCAGTACATACCTATTGCATTTAACTAAATCTATGCATATGGCGATGAGTTTTTTTTATTGTTTTTTAAAAACATATTATATTCTTTTACAGTTCATGTCATTATTTTTGGGACAACTTTTTACAACTTTTTTTTGTTGGCCTATGCTTTTTGTTATGGTAAACAACTGATAACTGTCAAGAAGTTATCTCAAAAATTATGATATATAGTTTAAATTAGCTTCCCTATCCTGTTTTCCTGTCGAAATCGGTGTTAACCTAACCCTGATAAATTATTCGACAACGTATCCTAACCTGTCCTGACCACGGTTAGGTTTTGTTTCAGTTTGGTTTAACACCGATTTCAACCTCCCAAAACGAGGACAGGAGAGTTTTAATTTTAAAAATCCCGCCTGACTATGTCAACCAATAGCAAATGGAATGCAAGTTGTGAACTAGCCGCTCGTGTCAAGTTAGCCTAGGGGTAACCCTCGAGTTTGCATTTAACCTTGGATGGATAAACACTTTTGACAACTTTAACCCAGGGCTATCTCTAACTCGAGGGGTAACCCTCCATTGATAAACTGGCCCTGAAATCGGTGTTAAACCAAACTGAAACAAAACCTAACCGTGGTCAATTGATGGGAAACGTATCCTAACCGGAGCGTGTCTGGACCAGAGATATTAGAACATTGTAATAATATCCGTGGTCTGGACAGGTTAAAGGCGCTGACTGTGACGTAGGCCAGCACCCCGATGACGTAACGAGCACCCCGATACAAAATCGACACAAAATATGATTCTCGAACGTACTAATAGTTTCATTGACTGAAGTCACACATTATCATCCGATTATTTACTATCTTTTTTTAAAGTAATGTACTAGTAAGGGCGCATAATAATCTAAAACAACCATGACATCAGTGCAGGGCTATCAAAATGGACGGGCCACGATCCTCCACTTTGTTGACGTCACATCCGGGGCTGATTTTTTTTTTGATGGTCACGTTACGACACAGCTGATTGCCTTTAAAATATTGAAGTTGGAATGACGGTTCATGGATATTTGATTTTTTTTAAATAAAGCCGTTTTTGAGATTGTTTTTACTTTATTCTGGCAGAACAATTTTTTTTAAATGTATAGTAAGCCCTAATTTTTCATTGCCGCTTCATTAGCTCACACAAAAATTAAGTTTAAAGCAGAAGCGAATGTGACAATCACATATGACAAAGTCAAATATATGTCAAATATAACAGTTGGCATGTGGTACATGGCGGGTAATTTGAATTCAAAATAAGGAATGCTAAATCTTGAAGATTTTAACCTTTTAATCATGTTGCTTCCTTACATACCTTTGGTGGAATATCGGGATGGTGTCTGAGAATATTGCACTGAAATTTTGCGGAAATCTGTAGTGCCATTTTGAAAATATCATAAAAAAACGTCTGACCTCCCATAAGACCCAATGTAAAATTCAGTCCCGGGAGAACAGCTGATTTTTTCAGGGTCGTGGTCTCTATTTTTGTGTTGGCCTTGATCAGTGACTGAACAGTGGTTGATTCGTTTTATTTACGAAACTCACACATTATCATCCAGCTATTTACTCTCTCTTTTTAATTCAATGTAGTGGGGCGGGCGCACATGAGTCTAAAACAGCCATGGGATTATTTTAGTAAGTCAAATTTATGGGGTTATATTTATTTATTTTGATATAACTGTTTTTTCTTAAATTTTTATAAGAAATACGTTGTGTTTGGCTAATTATCTCATTAAAGGCTGTAAAAGTAATGTAGAAGTTCCTTATGCAGATCATAAAACAGAGTAAACCTTGACAGTGATTCAGTTTTTGCAGTGATTTTAAATGAGGACCACTCATTGCAAGATGTGATGAAAAAAGACAGGTATGTATCATTTTGTGTAACAGAGTGCACTTTTTACTTTGTGTTGTGCAAATAAAATATAACTTTTTCTGCCCCCGGGGAGCTAGCTTGCTGGCCAGCAACAAGAATTTTACAGTCAGACAAACAGTGTTAGGTATTTCATGATGTTTACATGGGCGCACCCAGTAGGGGGCTAGCCTAAACACAAAAAATTGCTTAAAATATGACATCATGTGGCTTCAGCCCCCCCCCCCCAGAGGCCTCGGGCTAAAAATTACTATAAAATCAAAAAAAAAGAGTGTCAAAGATATAATTTAAAAATAATCTGGTCCCCAAAGGTCACTCATCGTAAAGCAAGCTTTATAGGTAGCGAAGCCTGACAATGAATTTACAGTCGAACCTCTCTAACTCGAACCTCTATAACTCGAACCCCTCTATAACTCGAACCTTTTAAGCGGTCCCTGCACTTTTTACATGTATTTTAATCTATGTAACTCGAGTTTCTATAACTCGAACTCTCCATAACTCGAACTGTTTTGGTTGTCCCTTCAGGTTCGAGTTATAGAGGTTCGACTGTATATTATTTGGTTATTATTTTTGAAATGTTTTCCTCGGTTCAAATTGGTTGGTTGGTTGCTGGCTCGTTCTTATTTTAAAAATGTGGTTAAATCACAGTCTAAAGATCTATTTAATAATAACAGAGTTTCAAGATAGTTTGAAGCATAACTTTTTATTTTTAAAAACAAATATATATAGGATGTTTCAAAATTCAGTATTATAATTTTAATGTTCAATTCCTTAAGTGATTTCAAGACAAAATTTTCATATTGTGCAAACACATATAAACATAGGTCCTCAAACACCTTATTTTCGAGATACAGGGTGTTAAAGTTTAGTTTTTTATATAATTTCTTGTTTATAGTTTCTTGCAGTTTTTGAGATATTTCAAATTTGGCATGTGTATTAAGCTATAGACACTACACTATCAGACATGCCAAAAAATAGTAAAAATCTACAGAGTGATACTTTTCAGGGCTCATGTCGCCTTTTCCCCAGATTTTTTTTCCTTGTAAGCTACTGGTAGGCAGAACTAGGTAGTTAAGACAAGAAATAAAAGCCTTGTTTTATTTGCAAACTTTTTTGTTTTCTGCAATTTTTTGCATCTTTAACTGTTTTATAGAAAGTTGCTGTTTCACCAAATTATAAAATAAAAAATGTGCCAGTATGGCATCACAAGTATATCAAAATAAAATTAATTAAAACTTATTTGGCATGCCTAATATTGTAGCACCTATAAGTAAATATACGTGCCAAATTTGAGCTAAATATCTTAAAAACTGTAAGAGCTATAAAAAAACAAAATTTTAACACTCTGTATCTTGAAAACTAAGCGTTTGTGGACCTATGTTTATACGAACTTTTTGTCTTGAAATCACTCAAGGAAATTAAGATTAAAATTATGTTATTGAATTTTAAAACACCCTGTATAGTTTAGACACCTTTGTACTGTGTAAAACAACATCTTTAAAATAAAACTGTGCTGCCAATGTGAAACCGAGGAAAACATGCCAAAAATATTAAACAAAAAATAGAAAATCGTTTCCTATAAAGCTTACCTTTACAATAAGTGTCCTTACCCAAAACCCCCCTGATAGTCTAGCAGAATAAACCAAAACACATGATTTACAGTATTTACAGCAAAAAAAATCACAAAATATTGAAGATAATTTTGTTTCACCAAAATTTTTATAAAATTACAAAAGGAGTCTCTAACCTATAACTTATTATATATACTAATCTGATAAACCCTCCCCCCAGAATAAGCTAAAACACGCGATTTAAATTATACAGGGTGTCCCATAACTTAAGGGCCATAGTGCAGCAGGTGATAGAGGAGGTTATTTACGAGACAAAAGTTTATATAACATGGGTGTCAACACACATCTTTTAAGATATAGGATGTTTAAAGTTAGAGGAGTGGGGGGGGGGAAAGTGTTTTACAAAAAAAAGAAAATCTGTCATAGCCAGCTGAATACCCGGCTAATTGTTATTCAAAAATGTGGTATTCCTTTTTTTGATAAAATTACAAGTTGAGGAGATACAGGGATGTCAAAATAACCTCCAAAAGCATAGAAAAAATAATATTTTTAAAACAAATTTTTGCTTACTCTTTCTTTTAAAAAATATAAATAAAATTTTATTATTATATCTTGCTAGAGACTTGTTTTTATTAACAAAAAATATAAAAAAATATTGCGTTTAATATGGCATTTATAAAAGTTTATACCAAAAAAATTGTTTTTTCTGAAAAAAATTGACCGACTAATTTTTTTCAAAATAATTTTGATTTCAATTTATTGCTCTTGTTCTATTACAACACTGCCCAATTTCATATTTTTACTGCGTTTTTTTTAAACGTTATTAAAAAAATCACCAACTTTGATGCTCTTTATCTCGACAAAGAAAGAGTTTTGACCCATGCATTATAGGAGCTTTTTTATCAGACATGACCTCCTCTATCACCTGTTGGCCTATAGCCCCTAAGTTATGGGACATCCTGTATACAAAAAAATCACAAATAATTGAAGACAATTTTGTTTCACCAAAAACTTTTATCACAGATCACCTTTGTTAAGGTGATCCGTGCTTTTCTAAAATCAAAAAAGAGAGATAAATATAATTTAATTTGTAAAAAATAATTATTTGATTGATGTTGAAAAGGAAGAAAAGTGTCAATATTTTGTGTATAAACAAGTGTATAACTCTCTCAGTTTGTGATATTTTTTTAGAGAAGTAACTTTAAGACCCAAAAACTACATTCTTTAAAATCAGAGGACCAGAAGTACACAATTTATGAATCAACAACACCAGAGGGTTATAAGCATGTTCCTAACTTGCATTCCAATCCTTTAAGACATAAAAAAGCTATAAGGTAAACTTTTTCATTAACATAATTGAGAACAATATTTATTTGATTTTGTACATGAGAAAAAGTGACTTGTACTGTTAAAATATCAATATAAATAATGTTAGGAAATTATTTTATTAACACAAAAATTTAGGATTTTTGACCATTCCCTTTATAAGACATTTTAAGAAAAAACAAACCCCCTTTGAGTGTTATGTAAATGTGTGTATGTGTATAAACAAGTATCTAACACTGTTCGGTTTATGTGTTTTTCTTTTTAGAAAATCAACTTTAAGACCCAAAGAGAACATTCTTTAAAATAAGAGGATCAAAAGTGCACTGCACATATGTCACCACCAGTGGGCTTGTAGTCCAATTATTAGAGATATATATAAAAGCTGTGTTAGTGCAAAAAATACGAAAGTTTGGAAACACGATTAGAAGGTTGGTAATCTTACTACTCCTGTAAGTTTGTGACCTCGAGCGGCTGCCATCTTAAAAATATGACGACTTAAATGGTTGCGGTAGGATTTATAGGAAAAAGTTTTAAGTTTTTTATAGTTTTGCAAAAATATTTAAAAGCATAAAATAAAACTGAATGAATTACCTATAAAATACTTATTATTAGAAGTTGACTGGCTAGTGCCTTTGCAGAGATGCAAACCCTAAATTGTTAGCAATATGCGCATTTCCTTTATGTATTATCATATTATATTCCAAATAAACAGACAATATTAGATTTTACCTAAATTTCTCAAAATCTAAGCATTTTAGAGCGAATTTTTATTTATTTATTGCAAAAACCACAATTATCTTTTAAACAATTAATTTAAATAAGGCCAAGTTTCTGATTACCTGGCACTATTTTAATTGGCGTCTCTAAATTGGTAATATTTCAAAGAACAAGAAAAAAATGTATAGGTTTTATTAAATTTTCTGAAACACTTTTGTAAAAAATATAATTTTGTTGTAAAAAATGTATCACAAAGTGGTATTAAATAATAATATTGCCAATAAAGTTATTTATTATTATAAACTGAAATTATTACGTAACCTTGACTCAAATTCATGGTGGGCACTCCATTGCCATCCTTAAATTGGGGTCCTTTGTAATCTTAAAAATAGTACCAGTTTACAGACCCCTAAAGTGTGTAAAGGACTATGCTTGCCGACATAGGTTTTAGTTTTAAGGAAAATTAAATTAAAAATTCATTACCAGAATAGTTATGTATAGAATTTAATTACTAACTACAGCGAAGTTAAGTGCGACTTTGTATCTGGAGACCGCCCCCCAGCATGCGATTGGTTAATCAATAATTTGGTTGGCCGCGATTGATTTGCCTTTACAAGGTGGTTCGTCCCGCCTTCCTTTTTGTAAATATGTTCTTTTTACTATAATTTACCAAATTGGTTCGAATTAGGCTATTTGGTGATTCACTAGAGCATTTTCTATTTTTTGTTTATTTAGTATTAATTAACTAATTAAGTACTTAAAATTACTGGGTTATTTGCATTTGAAACTCCCGCGGTTTTAAAGGCAAATATTACAATTTGCTATAATTAATTTACTTTACATAAAATGCATTTTGAATTACTAAGGTTCCTAGTTCCTTTAATATGGACCTTCGTAATCTCATTCCTTCCTACTTATTCCTTTTCTCCTACGCCTATGGATTAACGACGCCACTGGGCGCCATGTGGGAGAATGAACGCAGTAGCGATATCTGCTGCAGCAACACAGAGAACCGTTTCGCCTTCGAACGATAATACACGCGTGTTAGCGACTCTCCTACCACATTCATGTGGGGTGCAAAAAATACGGTTGAACAGCACGTCCTCCCATGAGTTCCACTTCCTGTATAAAAATGGTAAGTGAAAATGCATTATTTTTACCTTACATACATTTGTTTATTGCTACACTAACCTAGAAGGTAAACTAGACCATTTCAGAATCCCTTGTACCAGCTTAGCCTATGACCTTATTCCCTTAAAATTACAGTCCACATCTGACACCGTTAAATTCCAGACAACTCTCCTATCTGGACCACCAGGGAGCCCCATTTTTGGTCCTTCGAGCCGGATTTCTGGAATCGTTTTTTTGCCTTTTTAGGTTAGTTTTTTTTACTGGTTTCAAATGCAAGAAAAACCCTTGTTTTTCCTAAATGCCTTTTTTACTGGTTTCAAATGCAAGAAAAACCCTTGTTTTTCTTACATGCCTACTTTAGAAAACCCCTAGGTTTCTAAAATACATTTTGCGATTTTTTTTGTGTAAAAACAAATGCAAGAAAAACCCTTGTTTTTCTTACATGCCTACTTTAGAAAACCCCTAGGTTTCTAAAATACATTTTGCGATTTTTTTTTGTGTAAAAATTAAATATTTTTAACAATAAATTTAGCCTTTTCATGCGAAAAACCAAACACAGATAAAATCTGTAAACTACTATGCTTTTTTTTGTTTCGAATAAATCAAGTTTTTTCGTTTCTTTTTTGTAAAAAAAAAACCGTATAGAATTTGGGTGTTTTTTTGTTTGTCACTGGAAATAGTTTAAAATAGTGTCTGCAAAGTGCTATTATTTTAGCCGTTGTGCCTTCACATTTGTGGATTGCTATAATTATATCCAATTTGCTCGAAAAAAATCTCCAAATTGCCATATTCATTTTTGCTTATTGCAAATTGCTATGACTATATCCGATTGCGGATGCTTTACTATATTCGTTTTTGCGTAAAAATTGCTATGAATATATCTATTTCTAATTTACTATTATAATATCTGTCTGCAAATGGCTATGATTGTATCCATTTTTTGCGTGCATAATAAATTTTGAAGGAAATTTAATTCTTAACTTGAGAATTTGTTTTCGTGTAAAGGCAGATAAATAGTTTTACCAAATTAAATGCTTTTGATTTGTAGGTATTTATTTTTAAATTTAATACATAGTAGGTACCTACTTATTTGAATTCGCGAGGCGAAGATAAAAAAACTTATACACAAGTTTTTTTGTTATCATTAGTTTGCATCGGGTATTTTCTTTACTTTTGTGCGCTTATAGTTTGATTATTGTAATTAAACGTAGGACATTAATATTTATACAGGGTGTCCAAATTTTGATTTTTTTTTCAGTTTACCTAATTTTTGTCAATTATTTTTTGGATTTTTTTTTAAATCATGTCTAGTTCGGATAAAATTTTAAAGGCTAAAGCCTTGCGCTATAGTGCGATTTCACAGCTAAATTTGATCATTGAATCCGCGACCCTCGCAAAAAATGACCCTGCCTATCACAGCGGCTTTAAAGTCAAATTTCGGACATTGTCAAAAATCAAAAAAGATTTTGAAAAGCACCATAATACTTTGTTGACGTTGGTAGCCTCTGATGAGGATCGCTTAGTAGTAGAAAACAAAGTGTTTATGGACTTTTGCAAACGCTGTGACGAGATTTCCACTATATTTTACGAACTTTTCGAACTACCCTTTGAAGATGGAGGGCTTTTGAGCAGTACGATAAATCCCATGGGCAGTCCCTGTGCCTCCACAGACCAGCATGGTTTACTGCCTAGGATAAAAATACCTCTTTTTCAAGGGGAATTTAAGGAGTTTCCAACCTTTTTGCAAGCCTTTAATGCTACCGTGCACAATAATAGGTCGCTGGGAAACTTTGAAAAATTCAATTTGCTTTTTTCTAATTTAAAGGGCCCTGCCCTGGATGTCATTTCTGACATTCCTATCCTTGCTGAAAATTATTTAAATGCCTACCACACCTTGGTGGATAGGTATACAAATAAACGATTACAAGCTTACCTTCACTGGAAGGCAATTGAAGGCTTCTCTCCTCTTACTAAAGAGAATGCTACGAATTTGAGGAATTTGCTTGATTGTTTTTCGAAAAACTTAAGTGCTTTAAAAGTCATGGGTTTTAAAACGGAGTTTTGGGATTATATTATGGCACAAATGCTCTTGGATAGGGTGGACCTAACCACGCGCAAGGCATTTGAGCAAAATTATTGCTCCAATGAGATCCCCTCTTATGATAAAATTCGTGCTTTTGTTTCTAGCCATTGCATTGCGTTGGAACAAATACAACAAACTCAAGATTACTTAAAAAATAAAGATTTGTCAATTTCAAGTCAGAAAAATCAAGCAAAGTTTCAAAATCGATCTGCTTTGTTTGCTAATACTCAGAGAGCCTCCAAAAATGCCTCCCAGTCTCCAAATGGCCAAAGTGGCTTAAATAATACTCCAAACCCTCAAAATTTTTGTTTTCTCTGTAAAAGTGGCGATCATATAATATACAGATGTCCTAATTTTTTGGCGAAAACTCCCCAGCAACGTTTTGAGATTGTTAAACAACATAAAGCGTGTGTCAACTGTTTGGCCTCAAAGCATAATTTACCCCAGCAATGCAAATCAGAAAAAAGATGTTTACATTGTGGCCAATTTCATCACAGTCTCTTACATTTTTTTCCTATTAATTCTACACCTAGTTCTGCGAGTAGCCCCTCTACTTCTGCAGTGCAACCCCCGAGGAGCCCCGTGGCTACCGAATTTAATAGAACCACTAACACCATTGTTACTGGTATGTCTTTAAATGATCGCGAAGTACTTCTCTGTACCGCTTTAATACAAATACAGGATGTTTTTCAAAATTGGCACACAGTGCGCGCCATCTGTGACTCTGGTGCTCAATCTTCATTTATATCTAAGTCATGTGCTGATAGTTTGGGCCTTCCTAAATTTAATATCGCCATGACTCTACAAAGCTTAGATCGAATGACAACTTCGGCAAAATCTGGAATTAATTGCAATATATCCTCTTTGCGTGATAATAATTTTGTTTTTAATTTTGATGCGATAATACTCGATAAAATTTGTAGTGATTTACCTCATTCCTCATTTTCGATTAAAAGTTTTCCTTTTCTCGCCAACTTAGCACTAGCTGACCCAGGCTTTAATAAAAGCGATAAAATTGATTTATTGTTGGGCGGCGATGTGTACCCTTACATTTTGCTAGATGGTCGTTTGTCTACGGGACCCAACAACCCCGTCTGCATTAATACTATTTTTGGTTGGGGAATAATGGGCAATCTTTCACTTTCACCTTCAACTACAAACCAAATTAAAACATTTTTTACTACGTCAATGAACGATTCTTTTGTCAATTTAGATAAAAATCTACAACGATTTTGGCAAATAGATGACATACCTAATGTCAAGGCCATTGACCCCGAAGATGAGTTTTGCGAAAATTATTTTTTGAAAACTACCTCAAAAAATGAGGAGGGGAGATATATTGTATCTTTACCATTTAAAGTTACTGCTCCAGATTTTGGCGACACTCGATCCATTGCCGTACGTCGTTTTTTCTCCCTTGAGAAGAAATTGCTACAAAACCCTGATTTTTATGCTGCCTACAGCTCTGTTTTACAAGATTATTTAGATAATAATCATATGCAACCGGTTTCTGCACCTTTGCCGACCGAAATTTCAAATCATTTTTATATTGCACACCATGCGGTGTTTAAAAAAGATTCTACTAGCACCCCCCTGAGGGTGGTTTTTGATGCGAGCATGCACGCCCCTGGCAAAATCTCGCTCAACAACGCTGTTTATACTGGGCCCCCTTTACAAAGGGACTTACAAAAAATTTTATTACTTTATCGTTTGCATAAATTTTGCTTTTGTTGCGACATCCGTCAAATGTACAGGATGATTTTAGTTGACCCTAGTCAAACTAATTTTCAAAGAATAGTTTGGAGGTTTGATCCTAACCAGCCTATTCAAGACTTCGAAATAAATAGAGTTTTATTCGGGGTCTCTTGTAGCCCCTTTTTGGCTATCAGAACTTTGCTGCAACTTGCTAGAGAGCATGAGGACCTTCCTCTTGCCTCAAAAATCATTGAGGATGCAGTTTTTGTCGATGATGTGATTTCGGGAAGTGATGACTTTTTTAAGGCCACTGAGATGAAAAATCAATTAATCGAGCTACTTAGCCGAGGTGGATTCGAATTGCGTAAATGGGCGAGCAATTGTCCCGAGTTACTATCCGATCTTCCTGAGTCACACATTTCGATGAAGGCTCTTTCTCTCGATTTAGATGCTGAAAATTCAACTTTGAAAATTCTCGGTTTAAATTGGAACCCTCATACTGATGAATTTTTTTATACTTTCGACTGTTCTCTCCAAACATGCACTAAAAGAACAATTTTAAGTAATTTGGCCCGCATTTACGACCCTCTGTCTTTTTTGGCGCCAATAGTTTTAATTTTAAAATTAATTGTTCAATACTGCTGGGCAGAAGACTTAAACTGGGACGACCCTGTCAGTCCGGAAATTGTTTTTAAATGGGAAAAATTTAAAAATGAATTAAAGTTTTTGCATTCTGTTAAAATTCCTCGTCAAATAATTTTGCCTAATGCTAGTCAAATCCAGCTAGTAGGATTTTGCGATAGTTCAGAACGGGCCTATTGTGCTGTCGCTTATATTCGAATTTTTTATTCTGATGGAAACATTAAAGTTTTTTTTGTTTGTAGTAAATCTAGAGTCGCACCGTTGCGTCGTAAACTAACTTTACCAAGACTAGAGCTTTTAGGAGCTGTTTTGTTGGCTAAATTAATGGATTTTTTACTAGAAACGTTCTCGGAAAAAATTAAATTTGATAAAATTCTTGCTTTTACTGATAGCACAGTGACCTTATCTTGGATTCAGGGATCTCCTCACAAATTTAAAACATTTGTTTCGAATAGAACTGCCTATATACAAGGAAGAATTAGCCCTGAGTTTTGGCATTATGTTCCTACTGAACAAAATCCTGCTGACTGCGGTACTAGGGAAATGTATCCCTCTGATTTACAAAGATTTTATTTTTGGTTAGAAGGGCCTTCTTTTCTAAACCAACCTACAAATACTTGGGATTTTATGACAGTTACTTACGATGGGAATGCAGTTTTGGAAGAACAGCGAAAAAATATTTTTAACGTTTTTACTTGCGAACAAACAGTTGAATATTATGTAAACAACTTGTTTGAAAAATACAGTTCTCTTTTTAAAATTAAGAGAATAGTTGCTTACTTTTTGCGAGGGTTACAAAAGTTTAAAAATCCCTCATACAATTTTGCTACTGATTACCTTACAAATCAGGATTACTACAAAAGCTTACTTTTTATTTCGAAATGCGTACAATCTTTTTCTTTCCAAAAAGAAATTGAATTACTAAAAGATAAGAAACAGCTTCCAAAAGCTTTTCAAAAATTATGTCCATTTTTGCATAATGAAAGCTACGATTTGCTTCGTGTTGGAGGCCGTTTATGCCATTCAAATTTATCATACGATAAAAAATTTCCAATTCTTTTGCCTTCTAGTGCAAAATTCACTGAATTACTGATTTTAGATTTGCATCGCAGCAATCTTCATTGTGGTATACAGACCACAACTTTTTTACTAATGCAAAACTTCTGGGTATTGTCTGCTAAAAAGGTAGTGAGAAAAGTTTTAAGTTCTTGCCATACTTGCTGGAAAACTAAACCTAACTCCCTTCAACCCCCTATGGGTCACCTACCGAAATTTAGAGTTTCCGAAGCAAAGGTGTTCGAAAATGTAGGTATAGATTTTTGTGGTCCGTTCACGATTACTCTTGGTCGGACCAGAGGTGCAAAAACCATGAAAGCATATGTCTGTTTACTTATCTGTTGCGCTGTTAAAGCCGTGCATTTAGAGTTAGTCTCTGATATGACATCAGAAGCCTTTCTGGCTGCTCTGCGCCGCTTCATAGCTAGAAGAGGACTATACTCGAAGATCTCTTCAGACTGCGGGACCAACTTCGTGGCCTCTGAAAAATACTTGCGACAAATTTTTTCTGATTGCGTGAAGGGGGAAGGTATAGTTTGGTCTTTTAACCCACCTGCTGCTCCCCACATGGGAGGCATTTGGGAATCAAACATTAAATCTTTAAAGACTCATCTTCACAGGGTAGTTGGAAATCAAATACTCACCTATGAGGAATTAAATACGGTTTTAACCCAAGTTGAAGCCATAATGAACTCACGTCCTTTATGTGCCTTAAGCACCGATCCTACTGATCTGGCGGTCTTGACTCCTAATAATTTTTTAAATTTGAGGCCTCCAGGTACAATACCCGATCCAAACTACTGCGATATTGCGTTAAACAGGCTGTCCAGGTGGCAACTGTTGCAAAGAATGCACCGCGATTTTTGGATTCGCTGGCATCGCGAATATTTGCACACTTTGCAACAGCGAGCCAAATGGCACCAACCTCTTGCTTCCATTGATATTGGTACTATGGTACTGATCAAAGATGAAAATTCCACTCCATTGGATTGGCCCCTAGGCCGCATTGAAGACCTTATTAAAGGTTCTGATAATGTTCCACGGGTTGCTATTGTAAAGACTACTAAAGGTACCTACAAACGGCCTTTGGTAAAACTATGCGCCCTGCCTACAAATTAAACTCTCTGAAATGCCCCTGGGCATTCTCAGGGGGGTGGGAAATGGTTCGTCCCGCCTTCCTTTTTGTAAATATGTTCTTTTTACTATAATTTACCAAATTGGTTCGAATTAGGCTATTTGGTGA
Organism: Aspidapion aeneum; assembly: GCA_963576565.1. Taxonomy (NCBI): domain Eukaryota; kingdom Metazoa; phylum Arthropoda; class Insecta; order Coleoptera; family Brentidae; genus Aspidapion; species Aspidapion aeneum. Next base: position 71,454,900 of record OY755039.1, on the reverse strand, counting down.
TTCACTAGAGCATTTTCTATTTTTTGTTTATTTAGTATTAATTAACTAATTAAGTACTTAAAATTACTGGGTTATTTGCATTTGAAACTCCCGCGGTTTTAAAGGCAAATATTACAATTTGCTATAATTAATTTACTTTACATAAAATGCATTTTGAATTACTAAGGTTCCTAGTTCCTTTAATATGGACCTTCGTAATCTCATTCCTTCCTACTTATTCCTTTTCTCCTACGCCTATGGATTAACGACGCCACTGGGCGCCATGTGGGAGAATGAACGCAGTAGCGATATCTGCTGCAGCAACACAGAGAACCGTTTCGCCTTCGAACGATAATACACGCGTGTTAGCGACTCTCCTACCACATTCATGTGGGGTGCAAAAAATACGGTTGAACAGCACGTCCTCCCATGAGTTCCACTTCCTGTATAAAAATGGTAAGTGAAAATGCATTATTTTTACCTTACATACATTTGTTTATTGCTACACTAACCTAGAAGGTAAACTAGACCATTTCAGAATCCCTTGTACCAGCTTAGCCTATGACCTTATTCCCTTAAAATTACAGTCCACATCTGACACCGTTAAATTCCAGACAACTCTCCTATCTGGACCACCAGGGAGCCCCACAAGGCAATAGTATTTGAACAGAACCAATCGTGAAAAACCAAGGTCTTAATCAACCAATCGCATGCTGAAGAGACTCTTTTGTAATATAGTTTATAAGCTCTATCTACAGCAAATATTGTAAATAGTTAAAAATATTTCAAAAATCGAGAGAATGTGATAATAACATAACAGTCATAAGTCATAAGTACATACAAGTTCTTTATCACCAAAGAGTTTTTAATATGGTGTAAGATAAGAGTTGTTAAAAAAACTGATTTAAGGCGAAATTTTTTCAAAGTGATGGCAGTAAAAAACTTCGGGCATTATATATCACACTCTATTTGGAAATAAGTAAACAATTTTTACGAATTAAATGTGTGTTATTCTAAAAAAATGCCTATTTTGACTATAATAATATAATTAGTTTTCTATTTATTAATGAGCAAAGAATAAAGCCTTATAATACTTTATTTTTTGGAATTGTCGGACAAACCCTTGTAAATCTTGGTAGACCCCTCTTAAATCTGAAATGGTCCCCTTGTACTCTACTCCATTAGGGTCCCAGTCTGACACTGTCCTTTAGTAATGAGTTTTAAAAAAACCAGTGACTCTTTTTCAAATGCTAGTGAGAGTTTTTTAGTTTTTATTGTTAAGATTAACGAAAGTGACATTACTGATTCGAACCCCATAAAAAGCAGACTCATTACCAGTAACCATATTTATGCTCTTAATTGTTTTTTTTTACATAATATTTTAGTTCCTTATATATGAGAGTTAAGCTAAAAACTGCGTTGAATTAGAGAAGCAACACACTTGGGATGGATAAACATGAGACTACCCCAAACATTTTTCGGAGGGGAATAATATATTTATGTATATAAATGTAGTTTTTTGCTACTAAGCAAACTCTTTACCAGTAACCCTATTTATGTTCTTAATTATTTTTTGTACATAATAGGGACTTATTAAAGCCAGGTACAAATTGTGCCGGACACTATTCTGACAGTTTCCCATTATAACAACAGCTATCTTCTTTCAAAATTAGGACTTTGTGTATTATAAGAGCCGGAATTAATAGTGACGCCACTATTAATGGAAAATAAATGACTAGATTTATTTTCGACATTGGTATGTCAATTTTAAAAGATCAACTGTCAGTTTTCAATGGGAAACTGTCAGAATAGTGCCCGGCACAATTTGTGCCCGGCTTTATTGCAATAAGTCCCTACTACTTTCGTTCAAGCCTTATATATGAGATTTGAGCTAAAAACTGCATTGAATTAGAGAAGCAACATACTCTCCCGAACATTTCCAGAGGGTAAACCACCCCCACCCTGGCAAGGTTGATTGTTCCCTCTTAACAGTTTTTTGCTAATAACTCGAAAACTGTCGTACAAGTGTTAGTTTTTCTTGTGGTAATTTTTATCCTTCACACATTGTTTTTCCCAAAAACGTACCCCACTGCTTCCAGGGATGGCCATGTACATCATTGGAAAGGATGTTTTGTCGAAAAATGATTTCAAAAATATATTTTTTTTAAATTTGAGTTTTCCAGTTATTAACAAAAAACTATCAAGAGGCACATTTAAGTGGGGAGCCACCCCCGTCAGGGTTACATAACACTAAGAGTGTTGCTACTCTCATTAACTATAGTACATATTATCTAATACTCTATTCGCTTAGCAATATGAAGAACAGGATAATTTTGGAAAATTCACAACTTTTTTATTGCTTAATTTAAATTTTGTTTTATTTGGATTATAGTGCACTTTTATAAAAACTATTAATCACATGCATTTTTAATGTTTCTGTTTAAAAAAAAAATTAATTCCTCAACATTTTTTTCGTGTTTGCGTTTTATAGAGAAACTGCTCATTTTACTAAAAAATCACAAGATACAAAAAAGATGTGTATTAAAAAGTTGTTTTCACATTTTCACCATGAGTTAAACTTTTCGAGGTATGCTCAAAAAACTACGAAATTGGAGTGTACCTGTAGACACCAAAATTTCACATTTTCATGAGTTTCAAAAGTGGAAAAAATGCTTCAAAAAGCAAAAGGCTCTACCATTTTAAATAACGTTAGCTAAGTTTTTATTTTTTGTAGTCTATATTCTGTCAAATATGACGGCTTACACAATGACCGACCCACGATTTACTTACGGCAACATCTAGGAACCCAAAGGACACATTGGTGGAAAGGTAATTTAAAGCTTTACAAAAAGCTACCAAACCATTTTGCTTTTAAAATGACAGCTTTCGTCAAAAATCTAAAAAATCTGTTCACAAATAACAAAGTTATGAATTTTCCAAAATTGATGTTTTTTTCGTTTTTGAGATGTTTCTTGTATTTGGCATGAGTTTGACATATGTCGAATGGCGTTCCAAAAAGCAAAGGCTTTTGGCGTCTGTCATCAAATTTGCATTTACACGTTAAAATAACAGAGGTCACGAACCGACTAGATAGTATGATAGTAGATGATATGAAGTTTTTTAGATTCTTGACCAAATTTGTAATTTTAAGAGAAAAATGGTTTAGTAGTTTTTTGTAGAGCTTTAAATTACCTTTCCACCGATGTTCCTTTTAGGTTTATAGAGGTAAAAATTAGTCGGGAAAACATTGGTTCAAAATCGTAGGTAGGACGACATATCATATTTGACAGAATATAGACTAAAAAAATTATAAATTAGCTTACGTTATTTTTTAATTCTTAAGGCATTTTTTCCCTCTTGAAAATTTTATGAAAAAGTAAAATTTTGGTGTCTAGGGGTACCCTCAAGCCAACTTCGTAGATTTTTGAGCATACCTCGAAAATTTTCTAACTGGATACAACTTGTCAGGAAACAATTTTTTTGTATCTTGTGATTTTTTTTTGTAAAATCAGCAGTTTTTCTTAAAAACGCAAAAAACACAAAAAAAAAACATGATGTTGAGGAATATATTTTTTTTGAGACACAAAAACATTAAAAATGCAAGTGATTAATAGTTTTTATAAAAATGCAATATAATCCAAATAAAATAAAATAAATTTAAAAAAAATTAGGTTAAGAAATAAAAAGAATTGTAAATTTACCAAAATTCTTCTATTTTTCACTTTTGAGCTGCCATATTGTATTTTGGCATAAGTTCGACAGACGTCCAATAAGTGTTATTGTATTCCCAAATGTAAGGGCTTTCAACCCCTCATCAAAAGTGCATGAAGGCCTCTAAGCGAATAGAGTCCAAACTATTATAAAAGTTGGCGAGTTCCTATAGTAAAAAATATTTTAATAGATATTTTATTTTATTTTCTTTTTTAAGTATTAACTTTTTAATTATTCTCTATTTGAAACTTAAAAGTAAAAAAAAACATATGTAGGTATGTGACTTCTTATTTGTTTTGTCACAGATTATTTTATTTTTAGTATTATTATTATGCTTTTGGTAAATGGTATCTTTTTATTTTGCAGCTGTTGTGTTATCTTTATTATTTAATAATGTTATTATTCTTATATTTACAACTTCTTACTTAATTTAGATAAATATTGTATTGTATTAGTTGTTTTTGACTAAATAAACGATAGTGATCCTACTTATAGCGTTTTACAAGATTTCGTAAGCCAGCCCATTTCCCTACCTAAATGAATAAAGTTGAATCTGTATTTTATGAAATCTGATCTGGTTTTGGTTGTTTGATATCTCAGATAGAAATTTTAAAATTAATAACAAATTTAGAAATTATATTATTTTATTATATTTTTAAAACTGTTCATAACTTTCACCATACAAAGAATAAATGTAATATCCTACTAACTAATATACTACTAACATGGATAATTTATTTGCTGCATCAAGTTTTCTTGTATTCTATCCCATCGGCCACAAAGTTGCTAAAAATAATAATATAACGTTGAGATATTCAAATATTATTTTTGCTAAGACTTATAGTCCAGTCATTATAGAATTTTAGCTTGCAAAACGTGGTGTAGTCGCGATTTTGACATATGTTGTTCACATTGGAGTCCTAAAAAAATTGAGGTATTTATTATTATTAATTATTTAGTTACTGTGCATTTTAGAAAAATAATAGTTTTTTTTTTTATTTGTCAAACACACTGTGTTTTTTTTATTACAATCTAGTCAGTAAGACTAATTAGCAATTTTGTTTTAACTTAATTTACTAGAAAAGTCAGATTTAAACTTATGGTTCACTCAACAGTTCTCCCCGCTTTGTTTAGTCTGTAACTCACAATTGTGTTGTGTTTATAGCATTATTTTGTTTTATGTGTAATTCACTTAGTTTACTAGCTCAAACGGCTTCACTCTTTTTAGTCTTCGAACTAGCATAGTATTGTCTAGAAGCTGAATTGCTTCCACAATCACATGCCGATGGAGTCTATCTTCATGGCTTTTTGCGTACTTTTTTATAGTCTCTGCTACAGTTTCGATTTTTAGATCTCGATGAAGGTCACTATTTCGAACGTACCAAGGTGCATTCACAATGTTTCTTAATACTTTATTTTGAAATCTCTGTACAACTAGAATGTTACTCTCTTTAGCACAACCCCATAGTTGAATACCATATGTCCATACTGGTTTCAGTATTTGTCTATAAAGCAGTAACTTATTATGACTTGTTAAATTGGACTTCCTTCCAATTAGCCAGTTCATTTTTCTATACCTTATCTCAAGTTCTTCTTTTTTTTCTTAACATTTGCTTTCCAGCGCAATTTGGCATCAAGTGTCATACCTAGATATTTTGCCTGATTCGAATATGGTACTGGAATGTTGTTAATTGTTATTTGTATGTGATTTATATTTTTGTTTGTAAAATCAACATGAATTGATTTGGTTTCATTTAATTTTATTCGCCAGTGGTCCAACTGTGAACTTGGGTGACTGCATCCTGAAGTTTTTCTATGCATTTTTCAATAGATTTTTCTACCGTCAATAAACCAGTTTCATCGGCAAATGTTGCTAAGTGACAATTTTCTGGCTTTGGGATATCACAAGTGAATAATAAGTATAGATAAGGGCCTAGTACGCTACCCTGGGGCACGCCTGCTTGAATTTCTCTTAAATTTGAGTATGAGTCTTCCTGTTTTACTCTAAAATGTCTATCAGATATGTATGATTCCAAAATATCCGAATATTGTTTTGGCAGAAACCGTTTTAGTTTAAAATTAAGGCCGTCATGCCACACTTTGTCAAATGCTTGTGCTACATCTAGAAAAACTGCAGAACAAACTTTTCCCTCTTCTAGTGCTTTTTCTATTATATTAGTAATTCTGTGTACTTGATCTATCGTGGAATGCTTGTCTCGAAAACCAAATTGATGAGATGGAATAATTTCTTGTCTTTCTATGATGGGTTTTATTCTTTTAAGCAATAATTTTTCATAAAGCTTGGATATAATTGGCAGCAAAGATATTGGCCTGTAAGATGACACGTCATGGAGTGGTTTTCCCGGTTTTAGGTACTTTCCACAGTTTAGGTACATACCTAAGCCTAAAAGACGCATTAATTAGGTTGCATAGTTTTACGATAGCTTTTCTGGGGAGTTGCTTTATGACTACCCCATTAATAAGATCATACCCTGGGGCTTTTTTCGAATTAATATTTTTGATTTCTGTTAATATTTCTTTTGGTGATGTAAGCTTAATATGGTCCTCGATTTGATGGGGTTCATTTAAATGAAAGTGTTCATCTGGTGCTTCGTGGGGCTGAAATGTTTTTTCTAAATGACTTGCAAAAATATCTGCTTTTTCTTCGTTACTCCTTGCCCACTGGTTGTTAGATTTTCGTCTGGGTGGAATTTGGATAATTGGTCTTTTAAAATCTTTGGTTGCTTTCCAAAGGGAATAGTCGGTATTTTTATCATCTGTAAGTTCATTAAGAAAATGGTTCATTTTTTATTACTAGAATTTCTCGCCTAATGCGCTGCGTCATGTTGTTGAGATTTGTTTTGTCCCGAGGATCACGGCTTTGCTGCCACTTTCTTCTTAGTTTCCTTTTTTCCAATATAAGGTCTCTAATTTCCTTTGGATAGTTTTTTCCCTTAAAAATTCTCTTTGGTTTTGGACTGTTTTCCCAAGCTGCTTGTTGAATATTTGTAACAAAATATTCAACTTCTTTATCGATTTGTTCTGGCGTTTGCAATGGTACTGATAGGTTTATTTTTTCTGACAGACTTTGTTTAAAACTAATCCAGTCAGTCAGTTTATTAACTAGTGAGATATTTGCTTCTTTCTTTATTATGTTTTTACTAAGAGTTAGAATAATAGGTGAATGATCTGAGTGTAAATCAAAACTTTCTTCTATATCTACAAAACTTAAAGATATATTTTTTACTATAAAAAAATCAATTAGATCTGGAATTTTTCCTGGATCTGTTGGATAGTATGTGGGCTTACCAGTTGATATCGGCTCACATTGATATTCACTAATAGCTTGCAAAAGTTCTTTTCCTTTAGAATTCGTCAGTCTAGATCCCCAGTAGGTATTTTTTGCAATAAAGTCACCTCCAATTATAAAACGGTTTCCTAAATTTCTGAGAAAATTAAGATATTAATTTTTCTTTAGTAAGTGCCTTGGTGGTATATAGACAGCACTTATGACTAATGTATATGTTTTGGTTTTTACACTTACTAATGTAGCTTGAATCTCTATGGTTTTATATCCCATCTCCTCATAGTGTGATATATTTTCTTTAATTATTACAGCACTTCCCCCATGTGCAGTATTGCTAGGGTGAGTTGTATGATACACTTTATAACCTTTAAATTTAATGTGAGACTGGTTAGTGAAATGCGTTTCTGACACAAGACAGACGTCAATTTTTTCTATGTCTAGAATAACTTGCAAGTCTTGCTGATGTTGCAAGAGACCATTGGCATTCCAAGCTAGGATTCTAAGATTACTGACCATTTTGAGGCATATTGGTAGCTCCGTTATTGCTACTTTCTATTATAGTTAATCGCTCATCAAGTTTGTTCAATTTCTCCAAAATTAATTGTAGTGTTTGTTCCATAGTATTTTGACTACTGATATTAATATCAGGTATAGTAGCTGTTGCTGCTACTTGGCTGTATGTCCTTGTCACAGAGTTTTGTGTGACTGTGTTTCTTGTCTGTTGGTTTTGTCTATTTGTACTCACGTTTGGTATGAGATTCGGTTTCTTAGGTTTATTTTTCAATTTTTGTATTTCCTTAGCAACAAGGCATCCTCTGTAGTTAGCAGGATGCTTGCTTCCACAGTGGATGCATTTTGGCTCAGATTCTTTTGGTTTGGGGCATTCTACAGTAAGATGTTTCCCCGTGCATTTTACGCAACGTGGTTCTTTAGCGCAATATTTTTGCGTGTGTCCATAAGATTGGCATCTTTTGCATTGAGGGACTAACTTTGAGGTTTTTAGTGCTTTTTTTTCCACTTCAATCCCAAGGATACTGGAAATCTCAAAAATTTTGTTGATATCTTCATCGTGGCTAAATGTGAGCATAAACATGTTAAGAGGTTGTCTTGTTCTCCATTTAAGTTTGTTGCTGGCCTCCAGTGCCTTAAAACCTTTTTTTTGTAGATCAGCTACAATTTTTTGTGGGTCACATGAGAAGTGTAGCCTATTCGCTATTACTCTAATTGGCCTTATTTGTTTGTTTTCGTATGAGTGCCATTGATGCTTTATTTCATTAAGTGTTTTACCCGCAGTTAGAAAAACGATAACTGCAATGGACTGTATATATTTTAATTAATGAAAGCGCGAGCAAACATAAATATATTGATATGAAATTATGAAATAATTAAAAAGGTCCGTAGGTCAATTGTGGGCACCACACAACGGAAATCAGAAACAAAGCACTCACCAGTTTGCAGCCAATTTCTCCACTTCCAAGGGGCCGCTGTCTGGATCTAATGTCACCACGTAGCTGAAGGGCTGTTTCTAGTTCTATGCTTCAGTACACCAAAATCGAGCACTTTCAAGTGTAGAAATTTGAAATAGTTGGAGAAAGTAAATTAACACGCCATTTCTCGAGGCGGTCGAAAAAGGATCTCAATGATTCTTGGTGCGCATGTCCTAAATGCGCGAAAATGCACTCTGTCCGTCATCCAATTGTGTGGTTTTAAAATTTACAAACACCGCGAAATTTAGCGGGAGCTAACGTAACTGCCCTCCAAAACACACAATTTTAGAATATCAGCCGGACAGATATAGATTAAAAAAATGATCGACCGATAAATATAAATGAATGAAAAACAGATAAGTAGCGTAAGTTTATTTAGAGATAACGAAAACCCGAAAAAGTCAAAACAAACAAACAAAATTTTTAAAAAAATAATAGAGAATTACCTATTGTAATAATTGACTTCAATAGGTAGAAAAAATTAAAATTACTTTAATTCGGCAAGAGGCACAGTTTTACAACTGGCCGCTTGTAAACACCGGTAGCCGTTTGTACCGTCGCAACACGCACCTGACCGTCTCCGCCGGGATGCAGTTCGATGACCCGACCGACTGGCCATTTCAAAGATGACTGAATGTGATCACTCGTTATGATAACCAAATCATTTAATTTGATATTTGGGGACGAATCAGCCCACTTGTGTCCCTGTTGTAGCGTATGCAAATACTCTACAGAATACCTTTTCCAAAAATCATTATGTAGTTCTTGGATTAGTTGCCATCTCGAGAGCCGATTTAGGGGAACCTCGGACAAATCTGACTCCGGAATTTCTGAATTAAGGGGTTCAAGGGTCAAAAAATGCCCAGGGGTAAGAGGTTGAAGATCGTGTGGGTCTGAAGAGGCAGGAGATAAAGGGCGACTATTAAGGGTGGACATTTCCATGATAGACAACTTCTGGTCGCCGACAACTCGAACAAAGTGAGTTTTAAAACTTTTGACGCCAGCTTCTGCCAGGCCATTGAAATGTGGACTGAGAGGAGGTCCCAGATGCCAACGAATAGAAAGTCTGGTGGACGCACTTCTTGCGTAATCAAGTAATTGGTTACGAAACCCTATAAAATTACTGCCTTGATCTGACCAGCATTGCGTCACGCTTCCACGTCTGGAAATGAATCGATGGAATGCACCTACGAACCCTTCGGTGGACAGTTCCATGGTTAATTCCAAATGCACGCAATGTGTGGCCGTACAGACAAAACACAGACATACGATTTGAAAGCTGTACAACCACGGTAACGATGAGGAATCACAAAGAAAGGTCCACAAAAGTCGATAGCTACACTCGAAAAAGGTTTAAGTTGATTGATTCGATGAGCGGGAAGTGAACTCATTATGGGCGGTCTATAGGGTTTAGGGTTGATTCTAAAACATTGCAAACACTTGGATATGGTTCTCTGAATTGCCCGTCTGGCAGATAATATCCAAAATTGCTGTAAAAGCAGATTATGTAATGTTTTAAACCCAGGATGAAGGTATTGGCGATGAGTGGACTCGATAAGAAGAGTAGTTAAACGATGGTTACTCGAAAGTAAGACGGGGTGTTTTGCAGAATAAGACAAAAGGTCAGATTTTTGTAATCTACCACCGACTCTAATGATATTATTTTCATCAAGAAAAGGTGAAAGTTTTCGGAAAGGTTTCGGTATTGGTTTATCCTTAGATAACGCGGAAAAAAGCTCAGAAAAACAAGAACCTTGAACGCGTTTGATAAGAAGGTATAACGCACTTTGCATTTCACCGGTGGTAGGAAAAACAATATTCTCAAAAATAACTTTTTGGTCCGGCGGCTTAGTGGGTTTTTGATAGGAATGGTTTTGAAAAAGGTTAACTATTCGAAGGACATAACAAATGATACGTTGAATTTTTGATATAGATGAATATTTGATAAGAAGCTGATCTAAGAAGTTAACGTCAATTATCGCATTGCAACAGACCATTGGCTTTTCCTCCAGATTAATATCTCCGAAATCAATCGGCATTTTTGATTTATGAAAATCGGGCCATTCGTTTTCGGGAGACCACAAAAACGACGGTGCGTTCCACCACATGTCATGTGACATGAGCTGTGAAGGGGTGGCCCCTCGTGACGCAATATCGGCTGCATTTAAAGCAGAAGGAATGTAGCGCCACGAGTTTGAGGGAATGATTTCTTGGATTCTACTGACTCGATTTCCAACAAAGATTTGCCAGCGATTAGGAGGGGATGAAAGCCAATGCAATACGACTTGCGAATCGCAGAAAGTAACGATATTTGTAAAAGTTATTTTTCCTTCATAGCTAGATAAAACGAAGTCAATTAATGCGCTTAAAAGAAATGCGCCTAGGAGATCTAGCCTAGCAAAGTTTGTGACTTTATAGGCGCGACCCTAGATTTTGCAGATATGAGTGAAACAGAGATATTGTTTTCCTCTTCTACACGAAAATATACGACGCCTGCGTAGCCTCGAATTGAAGCGTCACAGAAGCCGATGATTTGACAAGTATTGATTTTTGACAGTTTGATTTGTCGGGGTAATTGAAAATTGGTAAGAAGCGGGAATTCAGAACGAAGTTTGTTTCAAGAGTCGATGATAGAAGAATCTGGTTCTTCGTCCCAGCCTATTTTCGATATCCACAACTGTTGCAAAATAAATTTTGCTTGTAGCAACAAGGGACAAAGAAAACCTAAGGGATCGAAGATTGTTCCTATGATAGATAAAATAGAACGTTTGGTAAGAATTGATAAGAAAAAATGTCGTTTTTTTGATGCCATTGAAGTCCTAAAACTTTGATAAAGTGTGGTTCCTCCTTATCAAAAGAGAGAGGCATTTGACGATCGGATTCTGGCAATGTTGCCAATAACTCAGGACAATTGCTTGCCCATTTTTTAAGTTCAAATCCTCCCGACTTTAACAAATCATAGAGTTCCGTTTGAAGGGAAAGAGCTTCAGAAAGCGAAGGGCTAGTTCCCAAGATATCGTCGATGTAGATTGACGTTTTTAGAACAGTACTAGCCATAGGAAAACGTTCCTTTTCTCTCTCTGCCAGCTCATTTAATGTACGCATGGCTAGAAAAGGTGAGCATGTCATGCCAAAAGTGACAGTAGAAAGTTCCTACACTGAAAGTGGGTCCTGTGGAGAAAACCTCCACAATATCCTTTGATAAGGACGGTGATAAGGATTGATAAGGACTTGACGGAACATCTGTTTGATATCAGCAATGTAGGCAATAGGATTAAGACGAAACGTAAGGAGTAAAGAAGCAATATCTTTTTGAAGTTTCGGTCCCGATAACAACGTGTCATTGAGACTAATATTTTTTGGGGTGACTGCCGAACAATCCCAGACTACCCTTAATTTTGTACTTAAGCTTTCCGGCTTTAGTACGCAATGATGTGCTAAAAAACATGATACGTCGACTTTTGGTTGACTAGATAAAACTAGACTCATATGATTAGAATCAATATAGTCTTGCATGAAACTTGAATAGGCAGTGTACAGATCAGGATTTTTGAGTAATCTATTTTCTAGAAGTAAAAATCTACGATAAGCTTGCGGATAAGTATTTCCTAGGTCAGGGTTTATTTTATCTTTAAACGGAAGATCTACCATGAATCTACCGCTCGGTTGCCGTACTACACTCGCAGTAAAAATTGATTCTGCTTTTTTTTTCTTCCTTTGATAAGATTTGTTTTTTAGGCAAATGTTCGATTTCCCAAAACCTAGGGAGAATGACCTCTAAAGGAGGGGTGACTCGTTAAAAAACAACTGGTTCGTTCCGTAAGACTACCTACTTCGTCAACTTTTCCCATGACGACCCAGCCAAAGATAGTTTCAAGGGCTGAAGGTTGCCCTATTTGTCCAAGAGCCCTGCCCTCCTTGAATATCTGTGCGAATAGCTCGCAACCAATAACTAGGTCCACAGGTCTAGATTTGAAGTAAGATGGGTCGGCAAGTTTAAGGTTTTCCAAGTGTTTCCACTGATTATCGTTCAAAGTGAATGTAGGCATATTGGAACATAATTGTGGAACGACAATTGCTTCGAAATTAAGTAAAGGAGTGACCTATCCTTGTGGCTTAATGTGACATTGAACGAGCCCTTTGGAAGTAAAAGAAGACATCTGATTTAATCCGAATATTTCAGTGGTGTAACTTCGCCTAGGAAGATTAAGACGCTGAATACACTTTTCACTGATGAATCCTGTCTGTGATCCAGAATCAAGCAGTGCCCTTACAGGTTGAAAATTTCCGCAACCGTCCATAACATCTATTATGGCGGTGCATAAAAGAAAGGTACCTGAAGGTCCTGAGGTATTTAATGACACATGAAGATTATTGACAGGTGGTGTGTGAATGACAGGACTAGTATCTTGGCTTCCAGACTCTTGATTAGTTTCTAAGATATGAGTTAAAGTGTGGTGCCTTTTACTATTGCAAGTCCTGCATGAATATTTTGATTTGCACGTATCTACCCCATGCAAGGGATGAAAACACGCTAGACAAAATTTTTTCTGCTTGACGAAAGATAGGCGATCGATAGGTGAGAATCAAGAAATGTTTGACATTTCGAAAGCACGTGACCTTGATTACACCGGAAACATTTTATTCCCGTACTTGAATTAGTTGAGGTGCCAGCCAGTCCTATAAAAGGCGAATTGGATGATTTATAGGTAGGCTTTTGCCCAAACTGATTTTGCATAGAATTTGAATTTTGATAGGTAGGCTTTTGCCCAAACTGATTTTGCATAGAATTTGATTTTTGATAGGTAGGCACCTTTTTGGGTGCTGTTGATTGAGGAAGTGATTCCAAAACTTTACATCTTTTTTCTAGAAATTGAAAAAGTGACTGAAAAGTGGGAATTTCGGTATTAGTATTGGCGTGACTCATTTCGAAATTTGAACGCGTCGGAATATTCAATTTTTCTAACAAAATGAAAAAAATAATAAAGTCTCAACTGTCCACGTCAAAGCTAAGTGATTTTAAAATTTCTAGGGATTCAGAAAAGGTGTCAATTAAATTACGCAATTCTTTAGCTGACTCGTTTTTTAATCTGGAGTTCATAATTGTGCTTAAAGCATCATTTGCGAGGTCTCGCTTGTTTTGATATCTATTGACTAATTTGTCGTAAGCAATTTTATAATTTTGATCAGATAAGCTAATCCCTAATATCAATTTTAAAGGCTCATCCTCGAGATATGAAAATAAATATTGAAGTTTTCGAACGTTACTTAGACTTTGATTTTGATCTATTTTGTTATTAAAAAGATCGAAAAAGCTTGGCCATAATTTTTTATCACCTCGAAATATGGGAATACCTAACTCTTTGAGTTTTGGAGTTTCGTTTTGTCGAACATATGATCCCGAAAAGGATGGGGCCTCAACCGGAAATATTTTAGAGTAAACCCCCTTACACGCATAAAAATATTTACGAGCTTCTGAAAGGATCGCATCCTGCGTTTTAAACTCCTCGTCGTCCGAGTCGTCTATCAACATAATGACATCATTATGTGCCAGCATGCATTTATCGAAGGTTTCGTCCAAATCGGAATACCTCACTTGAAACTCGTTTCTCGCTTTTTCGTCTGTTGCCGCGGTCTGTGAAAACACATAACACTCGGTGATCGCAGATAAAAAACCCTTGCGTTTTTGCACGGCTTTTTTGACAGACATGATTTTACCTTTGAAATGACGAAATTGTCTGAAATAGAAAAATGACGAATTGTCGAAAATATGCACTAATTTATCGCAATTGATGAAAATTGTTTTAACTATCAAAATGATATGGAACACATCTAATCACAGAAATGTCGGTAAATATACAATTAACGCTAAATTAATGCTTCTGAAATAGAAAAATGACGAATTGTCGAAAATATGCACTAATTTATCGCAATTGATGAAAATTGTTTTAAATATCGAAATGATATGGAACACACCTAACACACTGAACATGTGCTTGTTTGTTTTGATTGCTTCGATTTGTTTACTGAATGACCACGCGGTACGTTACCATAGCAGCGGACCGAAAAACAGGTGAACTGCGCCGCTACCGAAGGTCGAGCGAAAATCTCTCTCGTTTCAATACGATTGGCAAAATTCAAGGCCGCATGATCTCGGCGTGAAAATGGCCGACTTATTAATACCGTCGTATGGAGTAAATTTAAATAATTCGGGTCGAAAGGAACACTTATGTTTTGCCCGCAGTTAGAAAAACGATAACTGCAATGGACTGTATATATTTTAATTAATGAAAGCGCGAACAAACATAAATATATTGATATGAAATTACGAAATAATTAAAAAGGTCCATAGGTCAATTGTGGGCACCACACAACGGAAATCAGAAACAAAGCACTCACCAGTTTGCAGCCAATTTCTCCACTTCCAAGGGGCCCCTGTCTGGATCTAATGATGTCACCACGTAGCTGAAGGGCTGAAGTTTCTAGTTCTATGCTTCAGTACACCAAAATCGAGCACTTTCAAGTGTAGAAATTTGAAATAGTTGGAGAAAGTAAATTAACACGCCATTTCTCGAGGCGGTCGAAAAAGGATTTCACTGATTCTTGGAGCGCATGTCCAAAATGCGCGAAAATGCACTCTGTCCGTCATCCAATTGTGTGGTTTTAAAATTTACAAACACCGCGAAATTTAGCGGGAGCTAACAATTAAGCATTTTAGTAACCAGCCGATAGCTGTCTGCGTCTTGTACATTTATTTTAATATTTTCGTTATTTAAAACTTTTATTTTAACTCCTTGTATGATATTTAACTTTTCATAAATATCATTAAAATTATTTACGCCATTTACCATAATCCGTGGAGGTAATGGAGCTTTTTTAACCTTAGTTGGGGGTTCTTCATTTTGTGTTTTATTGGAGGGCTCTCCAGTGCCCGAGCTTTGTTGTGGTGGTGAGAGTGAAGTATCCATTCGACGTTTTTTCCAACCTTTTCCTTTTTGTCTGATCGACTCAGTTTCTCTTGCCAGATCGTCCTCATCAGTAATGTAGTCCATGTCAGACTCTTCTTTTTTAGTGACTTTTGTCTCTAAATCTGCAAATTTTTTTTGCATACTTTCCAGTTGACTTCGGAGATAATCCACTTGTACACTAAGTGATTTTTTTTCGTTTTGGGATTTTTTCCATTCGCTATATAAAACTTCTTCATTTTGTGTTCTAGCATGGCTATCCTGAAATAATTCGGCATTATCCATTTTTTCTTGATTTTGTTTGGGCTTTTCGCTAATTTTTAAAACAAGTTTCACAGGTGATGGTACACTTTTTTTGCTTTTAAACATGATATATTATTTATAATACACATTGTATATAGATTTTTAACACAGGTTTTTCGCGCGCGAGGTTTATTGTAAACAAAACAAACTTCTACTTTGACCTCGTTAGTACTCTCATGCAGGTACGATGCAATATAACCGTACTGAACTGCGATCGAACGAATACTGAGAAAAATAATAGTTGATGACAAAATAGATGATAACAAAATTTCCTATAAAAGCGTTTGTATACGTATTTTCGTCAGACGAATGGTTTTCGAGTTATGAGGCTAAACTTTTTGCCGCCAATATGGATATTGACCAATTTTCTTTTTTAGTGGCCTTTATCTTAAAAACTGCTTAATTTTGAGAAAAATATGAAATAAAGACTAACTAAATCTGGTTATTACCCTTGCTGAGATATGAACTCTAAAGTGTTAGCGGTACACCCGTTTCCTAAGTATATGCAAAATAAACAGAACTTATTAAGTTTTATCTCATTTTCGTAAAAGGTAAGCATTTAACTGAAAATATGTAAGCAACTTTTTTGTAGAAAATTAAATTATCTTTTAAACGGTGTATCATTTGAATGGTTCAATTTCACGGTTACCACTTAATATGCCATCCCAAAAATGGGGTTATTTTTTAAGTCATGAAAAAAAATGTTTTTTTTTAGGTTTAATTCAGGTTTCAAGAAAACCAAGCATTTTTGGGAAAAATTTTATTAAAAACGAAGTTTATCGAAAAGTTTAGTTTTACTCTGTATTATTAAAAATAAAATTATTTTTAAAACAATATGAATTTAGTGGGTTTTTGTAATCGGGGAACACTCAAGGAATATACGCATGTTTGGTGATTTTTTTTTCAATTCAGTTTTTATACGCCCCTGGGGTATTAACGGTTGCCCTAATGTTATAAATATACACACTGTTCGAAAGAAAATTTAATTGTCTATAGTACAAAGTAAAACTTTTTGCCGATAGAGCTTGCTTTAAAAAAAATTGATAAAACACATGAGAATTTTTTTTTAATTAAAAAAAAACCTAATATGCGTATGTTTCTTAAGTTTCCTCCGTTAACAGAAACTACTAGATATATATTTAAAGATAATTTTATTTTCAATAATATAGAGTAAAACGGGAATTTTTGAAAAGCTTAGTTTATAAGAAAATTAATTAAAACCAAAAAATTATTTAAAAAAAAATAACCTTTATATGCGGACGCCCCTCAGGTATAATAGGGTGAGTAATAGCTTTCACACCACTTTGCGGTACGCTGTTTAAAAGTACAATTAATTTTTTCTGAAAAGGGTGTTTTTTTCCTAAAATGTTTTTATATGTCAGTTAAGTGCTAATCGTGGAATTGGCCCATCTAAGTGATACATTGTTTAAAAGATAATTTAGTTTCCTACAATAAACTTTATTACATATTTTCTGTAAAATGCTTACCTTTTGAGAAAATGACAAATATTAATGATTTAGGGGTTTATTTTGCATACACTATGGAAATACATAGAAAACGAGTGTACTGCTACCACATCAAGGTTCGTATCTCGGCAAGGGTACTACCCAGGCCATTCAGTAATGTCTCCTTTTATATGCCATTAATTAATCTTTATTTTATACAAAAATTGGCTAACATACAAAATTGCGGCGAAATGTTTAGCCTCATAACTCGAAAACCATTTGTCTGTCGAAAAAGTGTATATAAGGGCTTTTGTAGAAAATTTTATTGTCTTCGACTTTTGTTTAAAACTAATTTTTTTCTAGAATGTACCGGAAAAAGGTAATTTTTAAACAATCATTTTTGTTCACACTAAATCCGAGATGAAGGGGGGAGCCGCCCCCCTACGCCAAGGTAAAAAACTTAATTTTTTTATAAGGCGTCCAATGTAAACATAAGTTAAAATCGTCACCACACCAACTTTTATGCTCTAATGACTGGCCTATTAGTGCAATTATTTTTTTATTATGACATGGCTACTGGTATTATTGCCAAGAGTTTTGGCAAAAAATAAATACCTTGTACCTTTTGACATGGGAAATGCCTTAAATTTTTGTACTTTTAATCCTACAAGGATTAAAAACTTTAAATAAAAGTGACACTTCTTATCCCGAGACGAAAATTTTGTACTACGAGCGTAGCCATGTCTAGCCATTACTTTTCATTCTGAGGATTTTAAGTGGAAAAGTGCACTTTTTACTGAAAAGGTGCAAAAAATGTAATAACTAAAAATTATGTTACCCACTTCAAATTAAATCTTGAAAATTTTTGGCCCAGTAGTTTATTTTTAAAATAATTTTTAAAAATTAAAAGATTACCAAGTTTTGCTCCTACATAGGTAAAGAAAAATAGGAATATCTAAAAAACTACTTTCCAGCAATCTATGAGTCATACCTTGTCAAAAAGATATTTGAAAGACCTTTTTAATAATGTGTCACATGACACATTTTAAAAATAAAAACAAACAACCGAACCGGGCCCCCAAGCCTTAGATTTTTTAACATATTTTCCACATATTTCATGAAAAAACACAAAAAATAGCTTAAAATTCGACATCATAAGGCTTCGCCTCCCCATCTATGTGGCCTCGGGACCCCCAAGACATATTCGTGTGTCCGTCACTGGGAGTAGGCTAAAGTACATGAAGACTTTAAAAAATGCTGAATCCCCTGAAGCTGGGTAAGTTTTAATTTTAACTTTTTTTACAAAACTAAAGAGAAAGTTTTAAATATTACCAATAACGTACTAGACGAATTTATTTCAGCGCCATCTACCCTTCACTGTTGCGAAGCTTGCCAGTTGCCACTCTATATGGGTCATATACTCATTGATATTACAAAAATCATTTTTTATTCAATATTCAAATTATTTTAGACAAATGAAGTAAATGTGAGTTTTTTGCACCCAAACGGGTCAGCCCCCTCTTTTTATTACCCTAAACCTAAAGCAGATATTTTAATTATTGAAAGAAAAATGATTTTAAGAAAAGTTTAACCCATTACCGCTACAGGTTAGACCTACAAATTTTGGAAATAAAAATAATTTAAAAAATATTTAATTTACTTGAAATTTTGAGAGGCGTGCTTAATACTTATAAAATATTATTTTTTCCTATATTATAGCTTTATCTTTGATTCTTATATGTTTTACTTGAAAAAGCTACCATTTTTTACATGTTTGAATATTGTTTTATTTTTTCATATGGAACCCATCATTTCTCCATCTTGAAATTTGGTGAGTGTCTTAGTAAAACATTGAAAATAAATTATATATTTTTTTGAATAAATTTAAAAATGGTATTTTTCCAAAAAAATCAATTTTTTTTTAAATTTTTTAAATTTTTAAAAAAATATATTTATTTTTAAAATGTGTCATGCTATACATCATTTAAAAGGTCTTTGAAAGGGGAAATGGCATAGATGCTAATATTAAAATTTGTATATAGAAGTTACTAGGATTAATTATCTATAGGTACGAATTTTAATTTGAACCCCTCAACCTCCCAGGGGACTTATTATACTAAGTGATTGGAAATAGTTTTTGTAGTTCTGGTTAGATTTACCAATTATAAATATAAAATATTGTATATAAGAACAAAACTTCATAAAAAGTTTAAAAAAAGTATAAACCAAAATACCTTAACTATTAATTTTTATTACTGATTGATAAAATCTACCTTTTTTTCCTGCTTAAACCAGTCCAGTTAATCTATAGTATCATGTAAATGTTCCAGTTGCTAAAGTATGTATGAGTTTGGTGGGTTTCCAGCCTTTTTTGGCCAAATGCTCATCAAAGTTTTGTCAATACATGTTTTTATCTTCCCTAAATTCAGTAGATTTCTTTTTAGTATTTATGTCACATATATCAGGAAACTGTGCCGGAAACCCTAAAAGCATAAAATAGTGGATTTTTATAAAACTATACTTTTGTACATAACAAAAAGCGAAAAATGAACATAGTTCTTATAACATTGCGGTAAGTATAATTTAAAATAAGTAAGAATAAAATTAGTTATTTTATGTAAGTTATATATTATTAGGCAAAAACCTAGAAACAAATTTTGTTTCCTAGTTTTGAATGTGTATATAATAAAAGGGATGAAAATATTCCATGTAAGAACTTTTACATTGAGGCCATCAAAATAATAATTAGTCTTTGTGAAACATAATATGGGAATACATAAACTACCACAGCGATTGAAGAAAAGCTTTGTTCTCTGGAATACATCCAAACAATTAATAAGAACCTTTTCACTGAAGCCATCAAAATAATAATATAGTCTAAGCTTTTCACTAAACCAAAATTTGAGCATATAATATGTATTGTCTCTGTAGTATGATTATCAAGGGCATATCCAGAGGTGCTTCGCGGGTGGGGCACTTAAGGTGACATTCTCTCTTGGTAAAAAACGGTATATATTTTTTTAAGCAGCATTTTATTAAATTGGTCAGAACTAAAAAATACAATATTCAATAGACACTTTCATGCGCCGCAAGCAAAAATTTTGAATTTTTATTAGCAAAAACCTTACTTTTTACTCATTTTTTCTATATTCAAAAAATTCTCGGGGGGGGGGGCAAGTGCCCCTAGTGCCCCCCCCCCCCTGGATCCGCTACTAATGATTATGTCTTTTTTATTATTTTCTAGATTATATTGATAGCCTCAATATGTCAGTATTTACGCCTTATGCCTGATTTACTCAACAATGTAAAGGACCATTCTTAAATTATGTAATGCCAAAGGGAGGTTTAACCTTGTGTTACACTAAATGTTTTTTTAATGTATTTTATACCAAGATGCCTTATTCATTATCAGGGGAAGGAGGTCGAAAATATTGCATTTTTGAGTTAAATAATTTAAGAATGTGCCCTAATTTAAGCGCTTTCATGTTTTACCAGTGAACTTCCAGGGCTCTCAACAGATAAACAGCAAAATAATATGAAAAATATGAACTTTTTTAAATAAAATTATGAAAAATATGAAATTAAGAAAACAAAATATGAAGGAAATATGAATAAAAAATAAAGTTTTTTTGGGTCCTCTACCAAATGGCTTGTTAGGTCAAACCCAACTTTTTTTTAGGAAAACTCATTTATTAAGCGAAAATATATATTTCTTAATTTTATTTATTAAGAAAAGTATTATGAAACATTTTCAAGTTGAATTGGGCCTGGATGGGGTATGGCCAAACAAGGCACATTTTTTAAAGCATATTTTACAACAAGGTAAGTATAAGGTGTTTTCGTATTTTTAAACCAAGGTTTACTGGAATTATTCCAAGAAATAGAAAAAAATTATAAATGCAGAAGTTTAGGCTTTATCCTATACGATCAAAAAAGTTATAAAAAACCACAAACAATGTAAATTTCTTACGGAACATCCTGCAAATGAATGATTTAACTTTTACAATTTCTAGCAGTTTGGGATGTACTCTACATTTCTTGAAAATAGGTGCCCTATTTTTTATCTCTTGAAATAAGTGCAATAGACCTGTTTGGAAATTTATCGAAACACCCTGTACATCTCAACCAAACTCAACTCAACTTTATTGCCAAATCATATAAAAATACAAACAGCAACATTGATTGGTATAAAGCGAAAAATTAATTAGATTGCTGGTTCATAAAATTAGTTTACCAATCACCTGCGAATAATTTAATTAATTATGAAATCTGAACTGAAAATAATTACGAACAGTTGAAGATGCACTTACCCCTGTTTTTGCAGCGTGTTGTTCGTGACGTCTTTCACACAGAAGTGATTTTTCGACAGCAATTGTCATATATCGAAGCGCGCACACCCCCAATGTACAAATTCAACTGGTTGAGTGCGCGAAGATGCAATTGAACATGCTCAGAAAGTAAAATAAAATAAAGTTTTCAATCTCATTCGCCAAAATTCTTAAAGACAAATACGAACGTATAAACGCGAGAAAAATATTAAAATAAAACAAAATTCTTATACCCAAAGGTATATTTACAAAGGCAAGTGAATTTTGGACATTCTGCCCGCCTAAAAATTACATTGATGTAATTTTTAAATGTTTTCAGGTTCAAAGTCCATCGGTAAAGGACATAGCTTTACCAGAGGTCTTTGAAATATTCCTGAGACAGTGCGCACAGTGGCAACACGTGAGATTTGATCTTCACCTGGGTGAAGGGCAATAATTCTACCAAGCGACCATTTTGTCGGTGGTAAATTATCCGACTTTATGTGTACCATAGTACCTATAGCAGGGGCGGGACAAGTGGGTTCCAGCCACTTGGACCGCTGCTGCAGTGTATGTAAATATTCCTTAGAATAACGCGCCCAAAAATCCTGATGTAATCTTTGGATCATCTGCCATCTAGAGAGGCGGTTTAGTTTGATACTGGTTACATCAGGATCGGGTAAACTACAAACAGGTTCTAGAGTCAAAAAATGATTTGGTGTCAACGCAGACAAATCATTGGGGTCGCTAGATAAAGGAGACAATGGTCTAGAATTTAATAGCGCTTCCACTTGTACTAAGACCGTATAAAGCTCTTCGTACGTTAAAATCTGGCTTCCGATAACGCGATACAAATGCGTTTTTACCGCCTTTACTCCACTTTCTGCTAATCCAGAAAAGTGTGGCGCCCCTGGGGGGTGAAAAAACCACTCAATGGATTCCGCGGCTGCCGCTTGTTTAAATATTATCTGTAATTCCTTATTTGCACCCTTAAACGTAGTTCCTTGGTCTGATATTATTTTTGAGACCCTTCCTCGACGTGCCATAAAACGCCTTAAAGCACACAGAAAAGCTTCGCTAGAATAATCCGAAACTAATTCGATATGAAGAGCCTTGGTAGAGAAGCAAACGAATATGCAGATCCAAGCCTTAAGCGTTTTATTTCCGCGAACTTTTCTGCTTAATGATATGGATATTGGACCCGCATAGTCACAACCGACTACGGTAAAACTTTTGACAGCAGATATGCGTAATTTGGGTAAGTTTCCCATTTTTGGTTCAAAAGGTTTCGGATAACGGTTCTTATCGCCCGCTTAGGAGATAATATCCAGAAATTTTGAAAAATTAAGAACTGTAAAGTTTGCAAACCTGGGTGCAAATAAGATTTATGATAGTGTTCAATGAGGAGCGTAGTTAATCTATGTTGTCGTGGTAAAAGAATCGGGTGTTTCTGGTCATATGAAAGATCAGAATATCGGAGGCGACCTCCAACCCGCAATATATTTTTATTATCAAGAAAAGCGTCTAACTTTCTAAAAGGCTTTGAAATGCGTTTTTTCGCATTAATATTTGAGATTTCTTGAGAAAATGTGACTGTTTGAACATGCCTGATCAGAAAAATAAGAGCGAGATTAAGTTCTGACAGGACTATGGGTCCAGTACGATAAGCAAGATTTCTTTTAAAGCAGATAAAACGATACCAGATAGCGATTATCCTTTGAATTTTAGAAAGCGAAGAATATTTGTTTAAAAGAATATCAAAAAACGTGTTTTCTGTAAATGCGACCAAAGTTATTTTCCTTTCTTCACCAAGAACTTCGTCCGAATCCAATGGTTCAGAATAAATGCTTGGTGGCCAATGCTCATCAGGCATTGAAAGCCAATCTGGACCGCACCACCAAAGGGGCGTATTTAACAATTCTGACGGCAACAAAGTTCTTGTTGCACAGTCTGCGGGATTATCATTTGTGCGTACATGCTGCCATATTGCAGCTGGTAGTTTATTTTGAATTTTCGCAACCCGGTTGGCGACAAATGTTTTGTATCTATAAGGGGGATTTTTAATCCAGCTAAGAGCGATTGTGGAATCTGACCACGCGAAAATTTTAGAAATTTTAATTTTATCTCCTAGAATTTTTAAAATTGCGGAAACAAGATCAACCAGTAAAACAGCGGCTACTAGCTCTAATCTCGGGATTGAAATTGTTTTTACCGGAGCGATTTTTGCTTTAGCAGCAATGAGAAAAGTGCAGATTTTATTATTTTGTAAAACGCGAAAATACGCTATACTAGCGTAAGCTTTTTCTGACGAATCACAGAAAGCGTGAAGTTGACATTCTGTAAAATTATCAATAATAAAACGTCGCGGTAAAGAAAAGTTTTGAATAAGGCCTAACTCAGATTTATATTTTAACCAACGTTGGCGTATAAAGGGGGAAACTTCCTGGTCCCAGTCATATTTTTGTTTCCACAGAAGCTGCAATAGATCTTTGGAGAACAGGCTCAGAGGTGAGAGCCATCCTAGTGGATCAAAGCATCTTGCAATTTCTGACAGAATCGTGCGTTTTGTACATTCTCGTTCCAATGGATCTACGCGATAGGTAAAAATATCTTTACAAGGAATCCATTGTAAGCCTAAAATTTTTATTGTTTCAGATTCTGAATCGAAATTAAACGAGTTTGAGTGCAAGTAAGACTCCGGAAGGTCTTGTAAAAATGACTTATTGTTGCTTGCAAATTTTCTAAGTTCGAACCCACCGTTTCCCAATAGTTCTATAAGTTGATCGCGTAAATTTCTAGCTTCTGAGAGGTTATTTGCATTACAAATTAAATCATCAACGTAAATTGAGGTTTTGAGTACCTCACGAGCTTGAGGAAACTTGTTTCCTTCATCCTGTGCTAATTGAGCAATGACGCGGTTAGCGAGATATGGAGAAGAGCTCAGACCAAAAGTGACCCGTTTAAAACGCATGTCTTTTATGGGCTCGTTGGGAGTGAATCTCCATATTATTCTTTGAAAATCCCTATGAATAGGGGCAATTAAAACTTGTGTAAACATGCTTTTAAGATCACAAGTAAAGACCACAGAAGAAATACGAAAACTGAGAAGTAGAGCAAAAACTCCTTTTTGAAGTTTTGGCCCCGTAAGAAGGGTGTCATTTAGCGAGGGTGAATTTTGATTTGGACGAGACGATCCGTCGAAAACAATTCGAATATTGTCACCCTTGGCTACGCAATGATGGGGTAAGTAAAAAGAGTTTTTATTTATTTCTTCGTCAGGAATAATTTCAAGATAATCATTGTTAATATATTCTTGAATAGTATCTGAATATTTTTTATAAATATTAGGATTTAGAATTAAGCGTTTTTCAAGCGAAAAAAATCTTCTTAAAGCCAATGAGCGCGTTGCATGAAAATCAAATTGCGGAGGCGTATTATCTTGGAAAGGTAGTTCTACCATGTATCGCCCTGTTTCGTCTCTACAGTGAGTCTCAACAAAGCTTTTCTCGGCAAGAATATCGGAGGGCGAGCAAAAATTTGCTTTAGGTAGCTCTTCTAATTCCCAAAAGCGTTTTAAAGCGTGGTCTAGCGATAGTGAATCGGTTTCATTTACAGAGCAAAATAAAGCGGTTGAATGTGATTGCGATTTAATTTTATTATTTTTATTTTTTCCCATAATAATATAGCCAAAAATACTATTAAGAAGAATTGGTTTGTTGGGGCCATTATCAATGCGCCCTTCGCGTAAAATATAGGGAAAAATATCAGCGCCCAAAAGAAAATCAATATTAGCGGGTTCTTGGAACGTAGGGTCCGCGAGGGGTACATTTTGAAAATCAGAAGTATCTATATTACCTAAATAAGTGCTAGGAATTTCCGAACACAACTTGGGTAAGATCACAGCGTCGACTGACATGCGTGGTTCCGTTTGATTATACGGTTTGATTATACAAGTTACTCCTCCCTGAGAGGTAACTTCATTCATAGATCCTAATCCTTGAATAGAAAGGGATAAACTATAGCGTGGAAGTGAAAGTTTTTTGAAAAACTTCAAAGAGACGTAACTGCATTCTGAGCCAGAATCAAGAATAACCCTAGCTTTTTGAAAAATGCCACGAGAATCCATAACCTCGATAATAGCGGTAGATAAAATTGTATTCTGAGCGTGCGAATTGGAGAAGTAATTTAAGGTATTTTGCGAATTTTGAGGTAAATTTTCCATACCTGTTTGTGGCGGTTGCTGAAAAGCGCGAGAGGTTGGCGAATTATTTTGCTGAGGCGAGATATTACCATTAAAAGCAGGCGAATTATTTTGTGAAGAACTTTGCGGGTTATTGTATTGCGAATTATAAAAGGGGGGTCGTACATTAGAATTGTAATTATTTTCAAGATTCGTGCGGTTAGAAGTATGTGGACTGTAATTGTTGTTATTTTTAAAAATATGTAAAAGAGAGTGATGTCTATTAGATTGACAGTAACGACAAACAGACTGCGATTGACATAAAGCTAGGTTATGTTGCCCACTTAAACAATTAGGACACCAGTTGTTGTCTTTAGCTAACTGAAAACGTTCAGAGGAATTTTTATTTTTAAATTCTAAGCATCTGTAAATATTATGGTCACGTGATTGACATAAAAGACAAGATTGATTTGAATTATTTAACTTTGTATTATTATTTCGACTTGCATTACCAAAAAATGCAGAAGTTTGTCTAGGTTTTGACTGATTAGAAGAAAATCTATTTTTTGTGTCTGTTTTTAGAGGTGAAGAAAAATCAGTTTTAGTTGAAAATTCTACCGCTTCTATAGCGTTACATCGTTTTAGTACAAAATTCTTTAAATCGTCAAAAGTAGGAACTTGAGATGGATCATTAAGTTCAAGTTCAAATCGCGTCATGGTCTCCTGATCTAAATGTTTACTGAAATTATAGTATAGCAAAAAAGACCAATCATCTGTGGGAAAACCAAGTACCTTAAGGGCGGAGAGATTTTCACTATATACGTCAACTATTGTGCGCAATTGTTTTGAATTTTTAGAATTTGTTACGTAAGGAACATTATCCATTGTTTTTAAATGTGAAAAAGCAATAAGCCGTTTGTTATCGTAGCGGTTTTTTAGCGATTCGAGAGCAATTGAATAATTAGCGGCGGCTAAAGGTGTGCATTGCACCAGTGCTAGCGGGGGTCCCTCTAGGGAGTTTAAAAGATGGTTAAATTTCTCTATATTCGAAATATTTGTGTTGTCAACTAGCGCATTAAACATGTCCATAAAATTTCTAAATTGTCTAATATCGCCGGAAAATTTTGGAACTTTCAAATTAGTCAAGTTTGGCGGTCGATTACCACTAGATAGTCCCGAAGCAGAGGATGCGTCGGTTTCAACCTTCAGTGTTGGCTTTTCAAATAGCGCGGTATACTTAGCGTAATTGTAAGATCGTAAGTATTCAAAGTCTTTTCTCACTCCTTCTTCGGTATCAATTTCAAAATCGTCGGTCGCTGACATTAAAGATATAAGATTTTGATGATATTTAGCAAAATCGTTAACCACTTGATCAATTTGAGCGTACATAATTTTAAACTGAAGTTTAGCCGTCTCGTCAGCATCAGAAGCCGAGTCAGCAAAAGTTTTTAATTCTTTCATTTGATTATGACACATTGTGCGAAGGGTCTTATACGATTTAATCTTAGCCGCGGACATGATGATCCTTTATTTAATGCAGATGGGTATAATAAAGAAAAGCAAAACTAAATTTTTAATTATTTTTAGCAATTTAGGGATATTACGCGGTAATTTTAACAATTTAGCCAAATAAAATCAATTTATTAAAATCAATTATTGGTAAAATTATCAATTTATTTTGATACTAATAAATAAAAGGGAAAGCGAATTATTAATAATATAATTTTTAATTGAATTTAACCATATTATTTTAGCGAATTAATAAATTTTTATAAATTAAGTAACGGTGAAAATAGCGAATTATTTATTTACCTTTGTTAGTTAATAAGAGCGAAAACGAACTATTTATTTATATTTACTAATAAATAAAAGCGAAATATTTTTTAATAGTTAAGGGGAATTGCGCGGTGCGAATTAGCGATAATTAATTAACTTAGCGACATGCAATAGCGAGTTATCTACTAGCGATCCCAATAATTTGTAAATATAGGCAAGTAAGAAGCTTAAATTATAAACCTCTTTACACAATAAATAATACTATGGCACCCATAAAGCTGCAATAAAAGTTCTAAACTAAAGCAGCAGTAATAAAATAAAATGCAGATAGGACCTACTGGTAAGCCTATATCATATGCCGATAAATTACGTGCAATTGTTTATGTATATGTAACCTGCCTAAAACCTACTACTCATTTTAGGAAAGAATGTTAAAGAAAAAAAACTGGAATGATGCGCTCATATTCAATGACCTTGAATTTATTTCTCCGAAACAAATTACCTATTTATAAATCGTCAAAGACGGAAAACCAAAACACGTTGAAAAATGAAAAAAACCTATTATACTTTTATTATTAGCGAAGCGAATAAAAACTTTCAAACGCGTTCGGCTCGTAGGGCCAAAAATGATTGGTATAAAGCGAAAAATTAATTAGATTGCTGGTTCATAAAATTAGTTTACCAATCACCTGCGAATAATTTAATTAATTATGAAATCTGAACTGAAAATAATTACGAACAGTTGAAGATGCACTTACCCCTGTTTTTGCAGCGTGTTGTTCGTGACGTCTTTCACACAGAAGTGATTTTTCGACAGCAATTGTCATATATCGAAGCGCGCACACCCCCAATGTACAAATTCAACTGGTTGAGTGCGCGAAGATGCAATTGAACATGCTCAGAAAGTAAAATAAAATAAAGTTTTCAATCGCATTCGCCAAAATTCTTAAAGACAAATACGAACGTATAAACGCGAGAAAAATATTAAAATAAAACAAAATTCTTATACCCAAAGGTATATTTACAAAGGCGAGTGAATTTTGGACAAACATCAAACTTAAAATAGGTATTTAAGTAAAAAAACTTAATAAATATAAAGGTGAGGGGGTGGTTGCATGCACTTGACTTTGAATGCAAACAAGGCTTTTTGTACTTCGTGCAAACTTTATTCAAAAATTCTTGGCAAAGCGCTTTCGGTCTATACGACCATCATCAGTGCCTTAACTGTAAGAGAACAAAACATGTTATTAAAATTAAGTCAAAATGGAAAATTATGGTATTACTTACAGCTAGTTAAAATCTTAAAATCTGGTTCTTCAGTCTATGGTTGGACATCACAGGACAGCACAGCAGCAGCAGCAAAAACTTACAAACTACTTAAAATATTGAAAAAAATTTCAGGTACATTTTACAGTTATAGTACTATTATATTATTCTTTATTTAAAATTGACTAGTAAAATAATGACTTTTTGTTTATAGGGCTGTCTAACAAAACATATGATCAAATCCAAGATGTCTTCCATAGGACAAACAAACCGATTTCCCATAAGCCGTAATGTTAACAAAAAAAACGACAAGAGCTTCACTCTCAAAAATTAATCAGTTTTAAGAACGGATCCTTTGTGCATATGGGAAAAATGCGTTTTTCTTAAAAATAATAAACTAAAGCGAGAAAATCTGAAATAAATGGGACCATATTTTCTACAAAAAAGTAGGTTATGTTTTTGTTTATTTTGTTTTTTTTTTAAATTTTTTCTAGTTTTTTTACTTATTTTGAATTATTACATGGGCGTACCAAGGGGGCGGGGGGCTAGGGGCCCGGACCCCCCAAACCACATATTTTTTTAAATATTTTCCATATATTTCATGAATAAACAGAAAAAATAGCATAAAGTACAACATCATGGGACCTCTGGGGGCCCCCCAAAGATATCGGACCCCCAAAGGTTTCGGGTCCCCCCAAGACATATTTCTGGGTGCACCACTGATTATTATGTCAAGTTTTTTGCTTTTGTGAATTGTGGCAGCGGAGGAAGTAATGATAATGTTAGTTTTCATTGAATTTGAATTTTTTTGACCAATGAATCAATGAACTATCAGCCCAAGGTAGGGGGAAGTGGATAAGTAGTTCTATTCAAAGAGCTCACTTCAAGGCTCACTTAACAGAGACGAAATTGCAATAGACTAAACTTTTCTCATCAGATTCAGGTTTTCTATTAGGATCTTTTGTTGTACTTGACTAAACCTTTTGCTAAGTAATAGGCCTTCTATAGCGTTAAACTGTGAAAAATGAAAAATATTTCACTATGATTTTTCAGTTAAGACAAAGTTTAATCGTGTTACCCCTCCAGTAGTGACGTGAAAAAGCGGCACAACTTATAGGTAGGTCAGTCCAACAGATCAATATACACATATGAGTTCCAACCTAGGTTGGTCAAGCAAACTTTTAATAAGTACTTTACAAAATATGTTTATTTAAAAAAATATAAGTAAACATAGGTAATATAAAAAAAAACGTGCAAAATTAAAATACAGTTTTTCCTTGTCATTGGCCTCACACACTGTACATCACCATATGATTTTCCATGAACTATAATACATAGGGCCTAAGTACAGTCAAACCTATGGTTCATCAGCTCACAACAGTTCTGTTCAAATTTTACAACAGTACAATATTCGCTGTTGTATTACTACTATTACTGTTTTTTTGTAACAATATTTGCTCAATTATGTATCTAAAAGTTTATGCAAATAAATATATACTCTACTCTACAATTGGGTGTAACAGCATATGACCCATTTGGACCCAAGTTTTTTTAAGAGAAATTGAAAAAAAAATCTGAGAGAACTTATTTGTTTTTCTTGTGGTCATCAAAGTCAACAAAGATGACATTTTTTTCCATCTATTTTTTGATGCCATAAAAAATTTTTTTTGGTAATAAGCTCAGAACAGTACCGTAGAAATTTCACAACAGGACACATAGTAGGTCCAGTCAGATGATATACTATAATTTTACAGTGTACAAGTTTTAGGTGTCAAAAAGCATGGAAATAAAGGAAAATTTGCACCAAAATAGTTTAAGATAAAAAGAGGTTTGAGTTAGGGAGATTGTCAAATTCACCAGTTTCTTCTAAACTGTTTTGAGGTCTGTAAAATAAATAGTTATTAAAGAAAAAGAAACTTTGATGATACAGGACGCTACACTACCAAGAGTTTATTTAAGAGATCTGTAGGATGGTGTACAAATTTGGTTCAGCTCATTACCCACACTTTAACCTCATATTGTTTTCCTTTTCTTTCTTCTCTAGACCCTTTTTTCAACCATAATTTTTTTAATTTTTCAACCGTTTTGAAACAATAATCCATTCAGGAGAGACCCAGTCAGGATGATTGCTGTATTCTAGTTTTGAAAGTTGCTTGTCTAGAATAGTTAAAAACAGTTTAACACAATTCTATGTTACACTTCTGCAAAAGGTCCACTCGAGCACAAAAAAGATCCCAATAGAAAATGTTGCCAAAATGACAGTTACATATTTATCCAAAACAAACCTGACAAAAAACTTTCGAATATTTAAATTTATCCTCTGTTAAGTCAGGTAATGGAGCACTTATCCACTTTCTTTTCCCTTCTTTGAGCTGATACCTAGTTCATTTAAATCAAGATGATTTTTTAAGGTCAAAATACTTGGCATTCCATCAAAACTAACATTATCAAGATCTCCCCAGCTGCCACAATTCATAACAGCACAGAAACTAATAATAATTATTCAAACTGAGTAAAAAACTAGAAAAAAAGTTTCAAAAAACAAAAGTAAATAAAAACATAACCTGACTTTTTGAACAAAACATGGTCCCTTTTATTTGAGATTTACTGGCTTTAATTGATTTTTTTTAAGAAAAACGCATTTTTCTCTTGTGTACAAAGGATCAATACTTAAAACAGCATCTTTGTTGTAAATTAAATCGTTTCACTTTTTTTAAAAATTACGTTTTTGTTAACATTGCGGCTTATGGGAAACGCTTTGTTTGTCCTATGGCAACCATCTTGGATCGAAAAACAGCTGATCGTGACAGTTCGTTAGACAAGCTAATTGCGTCGTAATTCTTTTCGAGGTTATAGTATTGTTTATCATGACGTAGCTTTCGATTAAGATATTTTAAAAAAGGCTTTCATTGAAGGGGTTTTTTAAATTCTGGTGAAGGATTACTTAAGCATGTTTTATGTTGGAATATAATGCATAAGGATATTTTAGAGTGTTGGGTGTGCGTAAAACTCGAATGGTGTGAAATGGAATTTTGTGTGTGTGAATGAGTATTAGTGAGAGAGTAATTTTTTTATATGGATGTTAGTCTCAGTCTCACCTGGCTGTTATTTGACTCTAGAGTGTTCCTGTAAGGTGGGGGTTCTGGGTCTATCAGTCTTCTGTGGAGAGGGATGAAGCTTCTTCTGAGGGTTGCCTGCTTGTTTAGACAATTATTTGGGTTTTTATTTAGTTCACTGCTTATTTCGACATCTTCGGTGAAATCTAATCTTGTGAAGTTTTTACTTGTGATGTGGTGAAGGATTTTTGAGTTGGTTTTTGGGCTGAAAGGGTGTTTGGTAGTGTGAATGTGATTGCCAAAGGCTGATTTGTCTGGAGTTTTTATGTGCTCTTTGATGCAAATTTCTAAGTTCCTGCTGGTCCGGCCAATGCGAGGGGTGAACAGCTCTCACAATCGGTGTACACATTTCTCACAATCTGTTCACAATCCTTCACAATCCCTCCCAATCACCCACAATCTCTCACAATCCTTCACAATCTCTCACAATCCTTCACAATCTTACCACAATCCTTCACAATCTTACCACAATCCTTCACAATCCCTCACAATCTCTCACAATCGTTACACAATCCCTCACAATCTTAGCAAAAGATTGTGGAAAAGATTGTGGAGTTTCGTAATCGGCGTACACATTTTGGGGTTCCCTCACAATCTTAGCAAAAGATTGTGGATTTTCGCAATCGGCGTACACATTTTGGGGTCAGCTGGTCACCCCTCGGTTATTAAGCAGCAGGGCCGGTAACGGTAAATGAAGAGGGCGGCAAAGGAAACTATAGACATGATCACCTTTTTCTTTTTTTGTTTTTTTTTTTGTTTTTTTTTTTTTGGTCGCAAGAATTTTTGATGGGACAGTGCCCACCCCGCCCCTTTAGGCGCGCTACGCAGCTGCACAGTCCTCCACCATCCCTCACAATCTTTCACAATCCCTCCCAATCACCCACAATCTGTCACAATCTCTCACAATCCTTCACAATCTTACCACAATCCTTCACAATCTTACCACAATCCTTCACAATCCCTCACAATCTTGCCACAATCCCTCACAATCTTGCCACAATCCCTCACAATCTTTCACAATCTTGCCACAATCTTTCACAATCCCTCACAATCTTAGCAAAAGATTGTGGATTTTCACAATCGATGTACACATTTTGGGTTAGCTGTTCACCCCTCGGGCCAATGTATGCAGCTTTGCATGTGCCACATTCTAGTTGGTAGATTCCACTTTTCTTCAGTTTTTCTTTTTTATCCTTGGTGATAGACAATAATTTTCCAAGATTTTTAAAGGCACTGTCATATAGACCGAAAGCGCTTTGCCAAGAATTTTTGAATAAATTTTGCACGAAGTACAAAAAGCCTTGTTTGCATTAATAAATATAGTTAACATATTAATAAATAGCAAACATACAGGCACACATACAAAAATACACTTTTAAGATTTTATAAGTTTCTTTGGATTCTCTTGAAAATTAAAACTATAGTAGCACTTTTTTAGAAGAAAAGCTGTAGCTGCTGTTTTAAACTTTTCTAAATTTTCAATTTGCTTGATTGCATTTGGAAGTATTTCAAAAGCTTTTATTGCACTATAGTGAGGTGATTTTTCAAAAAACGATGATCCATGTACTGGTTGAACAAGTTCTTGCCTATTTCTGGTAATTATTTATAGTTCTTCAGTGTAAAGATCTTGATATGTCCAAAAGTTTTCTCACACTCACACAGAACACTTAAGTTTACTCCATAAATACTTGGTATAACTTTAAACACCTATTACGAGCTCAAACATTTAAAAAAACTTAATATTACAATTAGACTTTTTTAGAACTAACCATGGATGTCCAAAACAACTAATTAACATAAAAAATGCAACCAACATAAGAATAATAAAACAAAAGGCAAAAAAGCACTACATTATTCAGACTTTCTCAAAGGCAACAAACTAATAATAAACTCAAAATTCAAGACTAGGCAAAACATTTAAAATTTCCACACTTATTCTATGACTAAATTTCCTCATTGGGGAAAATATGAAAAATATGAAGGTTTTTCATAAAGTATGAAGGTGTTGAGAGCCTTGAAATTTATATGTCTTAAGCACCATTACTACATAGGTGGAAAAAAGATAGATACCTACAAAACGAGGCAACAAGCTTAAATTATGTCCATTGCATTTCTAAATAAATCAGCCCTTACTTATACTAGATGACAGAAACTATTATTTAAAATTCCTCCTTTTATATATTTTTAGCATTTTGTCATGTTTTCGCTTCCTTTAGTATGATTTTAGGCAAAAAATTAAAGTTTTTATTTGCTTACATTATGGCTATAAAATTTATAGCAAAGTTTTTTTTTCAATTTCACCCTTGTTAATACTATAAACTAAATAAAGCTTACCTTTCTAGATAGCGGGAAATCCGCTTTGCATCAAGATACTAAAAGATCGTTTTCACAATTAACACAGTCGAAATAAACTTTTAAAAACAATCTGTATTGAATAAAAATTATCTAATGGCATCCATTTTGCCAAATTTTTGACAATGCTGGGGTGCTAATGTCAACCTACGTCACGAGTTAGATACATAATTGAACAAATATTGTTACAAAAAAACAGTAATAAAAGTAATAGTAACAGTAGTAATACAACAGCGAATATTGTACTGTTGTAAAATTTGAACAGTACTTACTTACTGTTGTGAGCTGATGAACCTTAGGTTTGACCGTACTTAAGCCCTATGTATTATAGTTCATGGAAAATCATATGGTGATGTACGGTGTGTGAGGCCAATGACAAGGAAAAACTGTATTTTAATTTTGCAAGTTTTTTTTTATATGATGTTTACTTATATTTTTTTAAATAAATATATTTTGTAAAGTACTTATTAGAAGTTTGCTTGACCAACCTCGGTTGGAACTCATATGTGCATATTGATCTGTTGGACTGACCTACCTATAAGTTGTGCCTCTTTTCAATGTCACTACTGGAGGGTTAAAACAATTAAACTTTGTCTAAACCTAAAAATCATAGTGAAATATTTTTCACAGTTTAACGCTATAGAAGGCCTATTACTTAGCAAAAGGTTTGTCGAGTACAACAAAAGATCCTAATAGAAAACCTGAATCTGATGAGAAAAGTTTAGTCTGTTTCACTTTCGTCTCTGTTAAGTGAGCCTTGAAGTGAGCTCTTTGAATAGAACTAATTTCCCCTACCTTGGGCTGATAGTTCATTGATTCATTGGTCAAAAAACTTCAAAAACCTTTGGGGCCCGATACCTTAGGGGGGCCCCAGAGGTCTTATGATTTTTTCTGTTTATTCATGAAATATATGGAAAATATCTAAAAAAATATGTGGTTTGGGGGGGTCCGGGCCCCTAGCCCCCCCGCCCCCTTGGTGCGCCCATGTAATAATTCAAAATAAGTGAAAAAACTAGAAAAAAAGTAAAAAAAAACAAAATAAACAAAAACATAACCTACTTTTTTGAACAAAACATGGTCCCTTTTATTTCAGATTTTCTCGCTTTAGTTTAATATTTTTAAGAAAAACGCATTTTTTCCATATGCACAAAGGATCTGTTCTTAAAACTGATTAATTTTTGAGACTAAAGCTCTTGTCGTTTTTCTAAATTTACGTTTTTGTTAACATTACGGCTTATGAAAAATCGGTTTGTTTGTCCTATGGAAGACATCTTGGATTTGATCATATGTTTTGTTAGACAGCCCTATAATTTATCAGGGTTAGGTTAACACCGATTTCGACAGGAAAACAGGATAGGGAAGCTAATTTAAACTATATATCATAATTTTTGAGATAACTTTTTGACAGTTATCAGTTGTTTACCATAACAAAAAGCATAGGTCAACAAAAAAAAGTTGTAAAAAGTTGTCCCAAAAATAATGACATGAACTGTAAAAGAATATAATATGTTTTTAAAAAACAATAAAAAAAAACTTATCGGCATATGCATAGATTTAGTTAAATTTAATAGGTATGTACTGCACAAACCACTACACTTTTTAATCACTTACAACTAGTATATATACGTATTTTACGCCGAAAGCTGTAAACATAATGTTTGTTAAATACTTGACTGGTGGCACCATTTCTTAATATAATATAATAATAATCATAAACGGCAACGTTCAACATCAAAAAGTCAGCTGACTATTTCGACCAATAGCAAACGGAATGCAAGTTGTGAACTAGCCGCTCATGAAACTATACTCCCTTCGGTGTTCTGTGTACTATTTTTTCTCGATGCATGTATTTAAGTTCGTTGAAAATTTTCTTCCCATTTTCTTTAATTTTTTTTCTCTAAGAGAAAGAATTCGGCCTCAAAGTAAATAATTTTTTTTCGGTTTCTTTTAAACTCTCTTTTTAAATAAAGATTTTTAAACTGTGAGCGAACAATGTGTGAGTAAAAAAAAAGGGATGGAAAATAAAAAGAAAAAGTTAAAAAAATATCTGTACTGCTAAAGCGTATTGAAAGGGTCACTGCATCCTGGAAGCCTGGCGTCTGCATCCTGGAAGCCTGGCGTCTCCAGGGGTAGCGACACCAAACATAACCTCATTTACGAAAAACGCAAATCTTACACTGTCAGGAGCGTAGCTTTTTTTATGTTCAAAAAAATTAAATGGTTTGCAGATGTTACGTAAAGAACTGTCCGTCACACCCGGTATACAAATTTGACTGTCCAAATAAACAAACCCAAAAAAACTAAGTTTTTTATGATTTCAATATTTATTAGGACCCTGTGTTAGGACCCACACAGCGCAAATAACCAAAAACATAGTTTGCATGTTTTATATATATTCTAAAATATAGAAAACTATTATGTTCGGTTTTGTACCATTTAATAAATTTTTTATGCTCTCTAGGGAATAAAAGTGTACGTTTAATCCTTTTTTTCATGGACTAAGGTAGTATTTCTTGTACCCAGTGATTAAAAGTAATTCCTTTAAAACCATAAAGGCAAAATATAGGTTTTTGGAATATTTTATTTTATCGTAATACAAAAAACAAAAAGGAACCAATATATATACACGATAACGATTATTTTGTTGCTTACAGCTTGCCGTAAGATTACTGTACTTTGCTGATGACTTGGTTCGTTTCGATTGTTATTGTGTCCTTCGGCATAGAATCTTGCTTCCATATAAATGAAGCATTTTGCTTTCCAGACTTCTTCAGGATGTAAACCAGAAATACCTTTTCGGTGAAATTTTGAAAATTCTGTTTATTGCATCATTTTCGGTACTGAAAGCTTTCTATCTTCGGTGGCCTTTTGCATGCCCATCTCATAGTAAAAATATGCTTTATTCTTTGGTCCCTTGTTTGTTCCATCTTCGAGAAATGTAACTCGAACTTTTTCTCGACTAAACTTATTTAGTTTGTTATGAAATAAATATTATTTTTTCTACATTGTTTGTTAGCATCTGACTAACTTCTGTTTAATGTAATGCCAGGACAACTATCACTGCCCACTGTTTTATTATATACGGGGGGTTGACATGCTAAAACTACAGTACGGTAAGTGGTTCAATACCTATTTATTTAGTTTATAATTATTATTATTTTTATTAACTAAAAATAAACCTTAGCATTAAAGTCCCTTTCAGTCAAATTATAGCCCTCCTTCCGGTCGCGCAAGAAAATTTCCGCCGTGGGATTAAAAGTAAACACTTTACGCCCCATGCTTATAATATAACTACTTTTAAGTTTATTAGTGTTCAAAAAAAGCGGACGGCGAAGAAAAGGTCGAAAATACAAAAAGTCGAAAATACAAAAATTCGAAAGTACAAAAATACAAAAGATTGAAAAACAAAAGGTCCAAACAAAGATCGAAAGTGGCTACACTGTAATGATTGCAAAACAAAGTAGAAGTAAGACACACAGGTACACACTCACACTCAAAGAAAAGTTTTAAAAAATCAACATCCAATAAAATCTCAAGGTCTAAGAATTTTTATTTACAATCTCTAGGTATTTTTTTGGGTAGCAACACGACGGGCTGCAGAACTTTGTTCGAAAACATTTTCTTCGAACGGAAATTTTTATGAAAACAATTTCTTCTAATGGAAATTTGTTCCAAAACATTTTTTTTGAACGAAAATTTGCTTGAAAACCGTTTTTTCGAACGGAAAATTATTCGAAAATATTTTCTTTCTTCGGAAATTTGTTCGAAAACATTTTTTTCTAATGAAAATTTGTTCGAAAACATTTTTTTCAAACGGAAATTTGTTCGAACATCATTTCTTTGAACGGAAATTTGTTTTCGAACGGAAATTTGTTCGTAAGCAATAGCTGTTTAAAAATATTTTCTTCGAATAGAAAACATTTTCTTTGAACGCAAGCTTTTCGAAAAAAGACGTTCCTAACCTAACACAATTCATATAGTTTGACTAAGGCAAGGTCTTTCTAACATATTTTTTCAAAAAAACCCTGACTTCTTTCCTGGGATCGTAAACTGTCTGAAAATTTGTCTACTTTCCTCCTTTTGGAAGGTCGAAATTGGTATTTTCCTAAACTTTGTCAATTGATCGCAAACGTATCCGAACCGGTCCGGATACCCCCTGATGTGCTCAATTGAAAAAGGTTAGAGTAACACCGATTTCAGCCTTCCAAAATGAGGACCGGAAAGCTAATTTAGGGAAATCATTTTTCGAAAATAGGTTTCGGTTGGTTAGGTTTGGTTTCACACCCACTAGGATCCCGGGAAAGAAGTCAGGGAAGTTTTTGTTTCCAAAAATTGTTAGAAAAATACCCCATTAGTCGAACTATGTGAGTTGTGTTAAGTTTGGCAAGCCAGGTCCAAAAATTTTTTTTTGAAAAATTTGTTTGGAATAAAATGTTTTCGAACAAATTTCCGTTCGAAGAAAATGATTTCGAAAAATTTCTGTTTGAAGAAACGTTTTCGAACAATTTTCCTTCCGAAAGAAAACGTTTTCAAACAGTCTTTTATTCGAAGAAAATGTTTTCGAACAATTTTCGGTTTGAAGAAAATGATTTTCGAAGTTTATGCTTTCGAGCAATAATATTAAGATATTTATATGAAATGTACTATAAAATTATAAGTAATTAAAGCCAACCTTACTAAAACTCGAACAGTTTTTGAGCGTTTTTTTTTGTCTTTTGATAAAATGTAAAAATCGGGATAAAAAGTGACTAAAAAAGAACCACAAAACCTAAAAACACCGAAAAAATAGAAAAAAAAACTTGAAAAATAAACTAAACAGTGCAAAAAATAGCGTATAAACTTTGTGATTAAAGTTTAATTTTGTCCCTTGATATATTATATAGTATTAATAAACATTTAAGATACAAATGTATTTCTGTCCTGTTTGTTTATTTATTACGTATTATTTTTATACAAAAAACACAAATAATATTTAAAAGAAAATGATTTTTAACAATAAATATACCTACAATAAATATTTATAATTCAAAAGCTCAAGGAACATATTTTTTATTTCATAAGCTGTATAAAAACGAGTTCTTTTTAAGTTTTATTAAAACATTTTTTTTTCTCAGACTGTATAAAAATGAGAATTTTTCACGAACGTCTATGGAAATTTGAGTACGGTTTTGACACTCGTGTCGCTACCCCTGGGAGATGCCAGGCTTCCAGGATGCAGTAACCATTAAAATCCTCAAGCCTGCTGTCGATGCGTATTCCGCGCGAATTTTTTTTGAAGTGTAAGCTTCTTTAGGCGCGTTTAGCAGTTTTTGTGGGTAGTGAACTGAACTGAGCCGTCAGGCTCGGCTTTGTAACGCTCATTCGGGTGAAGTCGGCTCGAGTGTGAGAGGAACATTCAGCGAGCGATATGATGATGCAGATGAAGGCCAGTATTATTAATTTCGCCTTGTTCAAGCTTACACTTCTGTCTGTGTCTTAAGCACACACATTTTTTTTTAGGTTTTGATAGGCTGAAATATTTAAATCAACCAATCAAAGTTCAAGAATACGCGCGGATAATACGGTCCATGGACACCCAGCCTTGATGGAAAATATAGACTTATTGCAATAAAGCCAGGCAGTAATTGTGCCGAACACTATTCTGAATTATAAGAACAGCTGTCTTCTTTCAAAATTAGGCCTGTGTATATTATAAGAGACGGAATTATTAGTGTCGTCATTATTAATGGAAAATAAACGACGGTATTTATAAATTCGACTTTAGTATGTCAATTTTGAAAGATCAACGGTCACTTTTTAATGAAAAGAGTAGTGCCCGGCACAATTACTGCCTGGGTTTCTTGCAATAAGTCCCTAATGACTGCTACAAGCGTTCCGCCATATTGTATTAAATTGAACCCAAACATATGGCTTGGCCGTAAACGGACCGCGAGCTTGAATTAAAAAAGTAGCCGCTTTTCATCAAAATTAAAAAGGACTGCTTTCAAATTTGAAATCCATCATACCGGCTTCGTCGCTTTAGAGGCCCTTTCCCAGTACAGACCCAGGTAGCAAGGTCACGTTTTTTAAACGTCAAAAACAGGTCATTTTTAATGAACATTGACGTCTCTAACTTGACGTGTAAATGACCTTTAAATGACGTTCAAAAGACACATCCAAAATGACGTCATTTTTAGACGTTTTCAAGACGTCAGCAATATGACGTATTTGGGACCAAATCAGAACATCAGACACACACAAACCTATTTATGACTTTTTTTAAACTCGTCCGAATATATTAAATATTCCCTGCAGTTGAGAACACTGAAGGAAACTTAGACACAGAAGGTGACTCTCACAGAACACCAAAGGGAAGAAATGCAAACTACGTGTTAAACCGTTGGTAACACGAGAATAACCTTGGTTACGTTCAGATAGCACGTCGGATGTAGTCGGGCGCGCCCAATTCCGTTCAGATTACATACTGGGTGAAAGTTACTCTCGTTCATATTAGCCGAAAATAACGTCGGGCGAATCGCCTTTTACACCCTTCTCTATGAGGTGGGTGACAAACGCTCGACTTGCGCAGTAGGTATATAAATCAACCCCCCAATTTTTTAATTTTTTGTTTTATATTTTCGAAAACATATTACATTAAAGTGGCATTTTCCATAAATAAATAATCAAATTTTACTTTTTCTTGAAGACAAAAAACACTTGTTTGACTTTTGACAGGTGAGTTCTAAGTTTCTTTAGAAGAGTTAAGTCTAATTTGTAAACTCGAGACCATTCAACATGGTTAACTCTGACAAGACTATTTGTTATGGTTGGGTTTGTTTTAAATCCCGTATAGAAAACGTTAAATGTAGTTACCTATTAGCTCACACTACTACTATAATACTGTAGTAGTGTGAGCTATGGTGATCCTAATTTTTTCGAGAAAAAAAAATTGCTCTGTTTTTAAAATTTTTTATATATCTTTGCGTTTTAGATGATTTTGAAACTTGTTTGTCGCGCCGTGTGTCTGGCTGTCTGTCTGTAAAGACCAACGCGCAAAACTCAAAAACCGCTTGCCCGATTTGAATGAAATTTGGTACCTAGGCTGGGTTTTCGGTCGAGATGGTCCCATTTAAAAATTAACAAAATCCACCGAACGCAAGTCAAATAAAAGGGTGGGAGTGATATTGTGTGATATCAAACAAAAGGTAATTAAGTCTGGAGTTAAACAACCTACATTTTAGTTTTTTGAAAAAAAAATGGTGAAGGTAGATTTTAAAAATTAGAGTTTAAGTCAAAACATGGCTTGTGTGGTATCAAACGAAAGGTAATATATTTCAGTTTTTAGTTATATTAGCTCACACGCACACTATAACTATAGTACCTAGTGTGAGCTTAGGTGCACATAGATTGACAGAGTATTTTTCTTTGTGGGATTTTAGCTAGGGTATGCATGATGGTTTACCCATAGTAACATAGCACAATGGATAAAGTTAATGCCTTGTTTTAAAGCTCCATTTTACCATAATCAACTGGTAGAAAAAAAAAACGAAAATACCAAAATTAACCCTAAAATTCAATTTTTTGTTATGTTGCTGTGTAAATCGACCCTCAAAACTATTGGTTACAGGTTTCACATCGCTCCATGCTTTGGAATAACCCTTGGCAGTGTGAGTTGTTTTTAGAGTATCAAGCAATTTTTCAAGCAGAATCCTCTTGCAGCGGCACTCCTTTTAGGAAAACACTCTTTCAGATGCAAATGGATCCTTTACAGAATTTCATTTTGACTGTTTAGTTTCTACTTAGGAGAATGTAGAGAATGGATTTTTATTTGGACCAATTGTTATAGGAATATAAATAATATTAAACCTAGATATTACTTTGTGCTTTCAAATTAAAATAAAAGACATTTAAACTATGTATATTTGTATTCTTTATTTAATAGTGTTACAAATTTAAGTTATTTAAATTTTATAGTTAGAATTTATTTAGGTTTAGTGTAGTATTAGGTTGACGTATTTTATGGTTGTATTCTTAATCTAGGTTTTAGTTGCGTTATCTGTGAAAAACTGGTATGAGAACGGTCCGGTTCTAGAAAAGGGCGGAATGATGCCGAGTCGAACAAGGATGGAAAATTCTCGAATAGTGGGCAGACCCTCATATATAGGGCCGGACGTCGTGCATCGAGTCAGTCAGAGATAACCAATGGTAGTGATCGCTAGATGTTAACGCGAAGTTAATAGGCGTATTAAAGTAGTGAATTATTAGCAAGTTATTAGTAAGTTTAAGTGCGTGTTTTTGTACATAATTTGTTGGAATAAATTGACGTATCGTTTTCAACAATTGCGAGTTTTAATTTGTCGTTGTGAACCCGTAACAATTGGTGTCAGAAGTGGGATTAAAAGAAATAAATAGTGCAAAGACTATCCTTACATAGTACCACCGGCTAGGACAATTGGACAGAAAAACAGTAAGTGATTTTTCCAGAATATTCGAAGAAGTTCGATATTGATTTATTCAAAAACCAAAAGAGATATTTAAGAATCGACTTCGATATTAGCTTAGTTAGTTAAAAAGTAAGAATTAGAAAGAATTTCTAGAATATTCCATCACTTTCTACGACGCTCTATTCGAAAACCAGAAGAAATATCCAAAAAGCGACTTCGACATTAGCTTAGTAATTTCAAAGTAAGAACTAAAAAGAATTTCTAGAAGATTCCATAACATTCTACGACGTTCTATTCAAAAACTAGAAGAGATATACAAATACCGATTTCGACATTAGTTTAGTTATTTCAAAAGTAAGAATTAGAAAGAATTTCTAGAAGATTCCATAACATTCTACGACGTTCTATTCAAAAACTAGAAGAGATATACAAATACCGACTTCGACAGTAGCTTAGTTATTTCAAAAGTAAGAATTACCAAGATTTTCTAGAATATTCCAAAACATTCTACGACGTTCTATTCGAGAACCAGAAGAGATATACAAAAACCAACTTCGACATTAGCTAAGTTATTTAAATATTTAAATAGTGAGAATTAGAAAGAATTTCTAGAATATTCCATAACATTCTACGACGATCTATTCGAGAACCAAAAGAGATAATCAAAAACTGGCTTCTACATTTGCCTAGTAGCAGAAAGAGTGACATTTACTAGTATATTCTAGAACATTCCATTAGGTCCTATTTAAGAATCAGAGGAGATATTGAAAAAAAAAACAAAACCGACTACGACATTAGCTTCATAGACCAAAAAATAAACATTTTAAGTGATTTATCAGGAAGTTGATGCTTACTAGACAAGGATCGGCAAAGATGGAAGATCTAACTAAAATGATGCAGGCTCTAGCAGCTCAAATGGCTCAAAACCAGAACGATATAAGACAGACCATTGAACAAAACGATATGAAACAGACATTTGAGCAAAGATTAGATGGCATTCAAGAAAACTTCGATCAAATAAAGAGCAACTCCGAGCAGCTTAGAGGAGAGTTCAAGGCAGCAACCGAAGATCTTAATGAAGAAATAACTCAGAGAATGCAGAATGTAGAAGAAAAGGTACAAAACAAATTGCAGAATGTAGAAGACACGTTACAGAACAAATTGCAGAATGTTGAAGAAAAAGTGGAGACCAAGCTACAGAATGTAAGAGAAGAAGTTTTTCAAACAGTGGAAGAAAAGCTCCAGGATGTGTCAAAACAGCTTATACAGCTTCAGAAAGAACATAACAAAATAAAAGCTCAGG
Source organism: Aspidapion aeneum (assembly GCA_963576565.1). Classification (NCBI taxonomy): domain Eukaryota; kingdom Metazoa; phylum Arthropoda; class Insecta; order Coleoptera; family Brentidae; genus Aspidapion; species Aspidapion aeneum. The sequence continues at coordinate 71,410,980 of OY755039.1, read as the reverse complement.
GATGTGTTGTGAATTCCAACCAAAACATTAAGCCTCCAAATTTTGACGGTACGTCCTCCTGGTCCACCTACAAACAAAAATTTGAAGCTGCCGCCGCTGCAAATGGTTGGGACGAGGACGAAAAAGCTAGAGCGTTGTTAGTAGCTCTACGGGAATCTGCACTCGGACTTTTACGGTCCATTCCAGTCGAACAAAAACAGAATTATAACGCTTTAGTGGCAGCGCTAGAAAGAAGGTATGAAGACGAACACTTGCGAAATTTACATTAGTCAGAATTAAATGTTCGTCAACAAAGAGCAGGGGAGTCATTACAAGAGTATGAAGCGGATATCAGGAGGCTGATGTACTTGGCTTACCCAGAAATGCCAGAAAATTACAGAGATCCCTTCACGGTAGATCGCTTTATTAACGGCTTGCGAGACGCGGACTTAGCAAAATTACTACGTCGAGAACGCTTCCATAACAGCAGTGAAGTGTTGATTCGAGCCCTTGAAATTGAATCATCAAATAATATGTCCAGGCCAAAAGTAAGAGGTGTTTTAATTCAGGAGGGAGAAGAAATGAGCACTGGAGATGAGGTCAACTTAAAAACGCTAAACCAACTGTTTCAATCACTGATAGAGAAGATTGATTCTTTGAAAGAAAGTAGACGATCCCCTCCAAATGTAAAGTGTTTCAGATGCGGACGTACAGGGCATATTCAACGCGATTGTCGTGTCCAAATGAGGTCTCGCTCACCATCTAGTGGGACAGAGTACCGAAGAAGAGATCAGGAAAAGTAAAACTAGTCAACGCAGGGGGGCGGGTGTTGGCTAATGGGAATTTAGCCCCCAAAATTTACTCTATCAAGAGCTTAAAACATACTGCTGACAGTCTTAACATCGACGGACTTATTAATGGAAGAAAATTTAATATAACAGTAGACACTGGTGCTGCCATGTCATTGCTTAAGTTCAAAATTGCAACGAGATATAAAATTCGACCAACAGAAAAGAAAATAACACTTAAGACTGTGACTGGAGAATCCGCCGACGTGTTGGGGCAGACAGACATAGTCCTACAGCTGGGGAGGTTGAAGATTCGCCACTCGGTATTAGTTGCAGACATAGAAGACGAATTTATTTTGGGAATGGACCTGATAAGTAAACATGGATTTGCGTTTGATAATAAACTTAATACCCTAAGATTTGGGAACGAAGAGTTCATTTTGTCAAATAGTCACATCAATAAAGAACCAATAAAGGTGGTGGCAGTATGCACAACAAGACTAGTCGGTAACAGTGAGACCATAATTTTTGGGAGGCTAGAAAGTAAAACATCAAGCTGCGTCGGACTCATAAGCCAACAAAACACACCCAACACCTACCTCGTTGCAAAATCACTAGTTAAAACCGATAAAGACATCCCGATTAGAGTCGCCAATATTTTCCCATATAGTGTCAAAATTAATAAGAGGGAGGTGGTAGCATTATTTGAAGCAGTACAGAAAGTAACAAGATGTGAAGAGCCAACTTCCGAGGATACAAGCAAGTTACCAATGGAGGTACTTCAGCAATTTGAGTCAACTTGGCAACATCTCACTCCAGAAGAATTTAGTAAAGCGAGAGAGTTTATAGAAGAACAAAGTAATATCTTCGAAACTATGAGTAGTTCGGGATTCACAAACCTCATTCAACATGCTATCAACACTGGCGATGCCCAACCGATAAGACAGCCCCCAAGAAGACTACCAATGGCCAAGCAAGAAGAAGTTCACAATCTCATTAATAAAATGCTCAGCGACGGTGTTATTGAAGAGTCATCAAGTCCTTGGTCATCTCCTGTGGTGTTGGTCACTAAAAAGGATGGAAGTACTAGTACTAGATTTTGTGTGGACTACAGGAAACTTAACAATGTGTCCAAGAAAGATAGTTACCCACTGCCAAGAATAGACGACACATTAACAACGTTGGCAGGATCATATTGGTTTTCTACTCTTGACCTGAAAAGTGGGTATTGGCAAGTAGGAATCTTTGAAAGAGATAAAGAGAAGACTGCATTCTCTGCTGGAAGTGGACTTTATCAGTTTAATGTGATGCCATTTGGCCTGTGCAATGCTCCAGCTACATTTGAAAGACTAATGGAAGTCGTTCTACGAGGCCTTACTTGGAAAACCTGCCTAGTCTATTTGGATGATGTCATAGTAATGGGGAAATCATTTCAAGATCATCTAGATAATTTACGAGAAGTATTCTCAAGAATCAGGAACGCAAATCTTAAATTGAACTCAAAGAAATGTTTTCTGTTCCAAGAAAAAGTTGAGTTCCTGGGTCACGTCGTTTCCCGAGAAGGCATCCATATCGACGAAAAGAAGTTACAAACAATAAAAGAATGGCCTCACCCTCGTGACAAACATGAATTGAGAAGTTTTTGGGTCTGTGTACATACTACAGACGATTTGATGAAGGATTCGCCAAAATAGCGTCTCCATTACATAGTCTTACAGAAGATAAAGCTTCTTACAAATGGAATACCGAATGTGACCAAGCATTTAGAAGACTAAAAGCAGCATTATGTTCTAGTCCGATTCTTGCATATCCCATTCCAAAAGGAAAATTCATATTAGATACTGATGCGAGCAACGATGGCATAGGAGCAGTACTCTCCCAAGTACAAGATGGAGAAGAACGGGTCATCGAATTTTTCAGCAAGAAGCTATCCAAACCAGAGAGAAATTATTGTGTTACTAGAAAGGAGCTCCTAACCATAGTTAAATCCGTAGATCACTTTCACAAATATCTCTACGGACAAGAGTTTCTGATTAGAACGGATCATGCTGCGTTACAGTGGCTCATGAAAATGAAACAACCTGAGGGGCAAGTCGCGAGATGGATAGAAAAGCTACAACAATACCATTATCAAATTAAGCACCGAGCAGGAAGGGTGCATAATAATGCAGATGCATTGTCCAGAAGACCTTGCCCTGAAGATTGTAAACATTGCAGGAGAATTGACCAGAAAGAAGGAATTAACTGCGTGCGTCAGATAAAATTAGAACCAGATGAAGAATGGATGTCGGCTTCAATTAGAACCACACAACTTGACGACAAAGATGTAGGACCTATCTTGCGATTGAAAGAAGAGAACAAGCCACGACCATCATGGCAAGATATCGCAAACCAAGGGTTTATATTCAAATCACTGTGGGCACAATGGGATTCACTGATAGTAGAAGAAGACATCCTTAAACGTGCCTGGGAAAGTGCCGATGGCCTTACTGTGATTAATCAAGTAGTGGTTCCTAGGAGCATGGTAGACAATATAATGGCCGAATGCCATGGTGGAAAATCAGGCGCGCACCTAGGCATAAATAAAATCATGGACAAAATTCGAAACCGATTTTATTGGGTCAATTACTTTCAAGATGTGAAAAACTGGTGCCGCCGATGTTCGACTAGTGCAGCCAGCCAAGGTCCCAAAACAAGGTCCAGAGGTCAAATAAAACAATATAACGTAGGTCTGCCATTCGAACGCATTGCTATTGATATGGCCGGACCATTTCCAGAAACTAAAAAGGGCAACAAATACATCCTTGTTGTCATGGATTACTTTAGCAAATGGCCAGAAGTTTTTGCTTTGCCTAACCAAGAGGCCGCTACAGTTGCAGAAGTTCTGGTAAATGATGTTTTCAGCCGATTTGGCATTCCTTTGGAACTACATTCAGACCAAGGAAGAAACTTTGAATCAAAGCTCTTCCAGAATCTCTGTGACCTTTTAGGAACACATAAAACACGGACTACTGCTTTACGTCCGCAGTCAGATGGCATGGTTGAAAGATTTAATAAAACAATAGAAGAACATCTTTGCAAAGTTGTTGATGAGCACCAAACAGATTGGGACCAATATATTCCATTGTTTTTGATGGCCTATAGAACCGCCATTCACAATACGACAGGAGCTACTCCATCTAGTATCCTGTTTGGTAGAGAACTGCGTTTACCATGTGATATCATGTTTAGTTCAACTGAAGAAGAACACTTAGAGGTTAATGACTATGTCGAACGTTTAAGGCAAAAGCTGCACGATATCCATGAAGTGGTTAGAGAGCGAATAGAAATAGCCAGTGACCGCATGAAAGCGAGGTATGACCTGAAAGCAAACACTTCAAGGTTCAAAGAGAATGATCAAGTCTGGCTATACAATCCCCAACGCAAGAAAGGAAGATCACCTAAGTTGACACCACCATGGGAAGGGCCTTATAAAGTTGTTAAGAGAATTAATGATGTAGTCTACCGAATCCAGAGAAGCCCGAAGTGCAAGATGAAAGTTGTTCATCTAGACAGACTAAAACCTTACCTGGGAAATGTTGATCGAGACGATCAAACCTGAAGAGGAGGATAGTGTTACAAATTTAAGTTATTTAAATTTTATAGTTAGAATTTATTTAGGTTTAGTGTAGTATTAGATTGACGTATTTTATGGTTGTATTCTTAATCTAGATTTTAGTTGCGTTATCTGTGACAAACTGGTATGAGAACGGTCCGGTTCTAGAAAAGGGCGGAATGATTCCGAGTCGAACAAGGATGGAAAATTCTCGAATAGTGGGCAGACCCTCATATATAGGGCCAAACGTCGTGCATCGAGTCAGTCAGAGATAACCAATGGTAGTGATCGCTAGATGTTAACGCGAAGTTAGTAGGCGTATTAAAGTAGTGATTTATTAGCAAGTTATTAGTAAGTTTAAGTGCGTGTTTTTGTACATAATTTGTTGGAATAAATTGACGTATCGTTTTCAACAATTGCGAGTTTTAATTGGTCGTTGTGAACCCGTAACAATAGTAAATAATGTAACCATATAAAGAGGTTTGATATAATGTAATTGAAGATCTCTCAGCCCCCCAGCAAACACTTTGAGAATTAGTCTTCTTTCGCATTCTCACTGTCATACGCTATTATATTATATTCCACATGTATGTACATATAACTATTAATTTTCAAATTTATTTATTTCCTTTGAAAGTGTTGAGCAGAGGAACTTAAAACCTGTATTGCTTGTACAACAAAGAAAATCAATTTGCAGAAAACACAACTTTTAAATCTCAAACAAAATTTTATTTGTCTAATAAAACTCTGTCAGCCACCAAAAGTCGGGTACTCCAAAAGACTCTCTATTTCCATTTTTCAAAACAAAAAAACCACTTATTTGTGTTTATGCTAACTCTACTAAATAAACTGTAACAAATTTTTAAATCTGATCAAATTTATCAATTAGCTTGTCTAACGAACTGTCACGATCAGCTGTTTTTCGATCCAAGATGGTCGCCATAGGACAAACAAAGCGTTTTCCCATAAGCCGCAATGTTAACAAAAACGTAATTTTTAAAAAAAGTGAAACGATTTAATTTACAACAAAGATGCTGTTTTAAGTATTGAACCTTTGTACACACATGGGAAAAATGCGTTTTTCTTAAAAAAAATCAATTGAAGCCAGTAAATCTCAAATAAAAAGGACCATGTTTTGTTCAAAAGTCAGGTTATGTTTTTATTTACTTTTGTTTTTTTTTACTTTTTTTCCAGTTTTTTACTCAGTTTGAATCATTATTATTAGTTTCTGTGCTGTTATGAATTATGGCAGCTGGGGAGAGCTTGATAATGTTAGTTTTGATGGAATGCCAAGTATTTTGACCTTAAAAAATCATCTTGATTTAAATGAACTAGGGATCAGCTCAAAGAAGGGAAAAGAAAGTGGATAAGTGCTCTATTACCTGACTTAACAGAGGATAAATGGAAATATTCGAAAGTTTTTTGTCAGGTTTGTTTTGGATAAATGTGTAACTGCCATTTTGGCAACATTTTATATTGGGATCTTTTTTTGTGCTTGAGTGGACCTTTTGCAGAAGTGTAACATAGAATTGTGTTAAACTGTAAGAAATATTTCACTATGATTTTTTTACTATTCTAGGCAAGCAACTTTCAAAACTAGAATACAGCAATGATCATGACTGGGTCTCTCCTGAATGGATTATTGTTTCAAAACGGTTGAAAAATTTTAAAAATGATGGTTGAAAAAAGGGTCCAGAGAAGAAAGAAAAGGAAAACAATATGAGGTTAAAGTGTGAATAATGAGCTGAACCAAATTTGTACAACATCCTACAGAACTCTTAAATAAACTTTTGATAGTGTAGCGTCCTGTATAGTGCCGAGTGAAGTCCTGTATCATCAAAGTTTCTTTTTCTTTAATAAATATTTATTTTACAGACCTCAAAACAGTTTAGAATAAACTGGTGAATTTGACAATCTCCCTAACTCAAACCTCTTTTTATCTTAAACTATTTTGGTGCAAATTTTCCTTTATTTCCATGCTTTTTGACACCTAAAACTTGTACACCGTAAAATTTGTATAGTATCTGACTGGACCTACTACAAGTCCTGTTGTGAAATTTCTACGGTACTGTTCTGAGCTTATTACCAAAAAAAAATTTTTATGGCATTATTAATAATAGATGGAAAAAAAAAGTCATCTTTGTTGACTTTGATGACCACAAGAAAAACAAATAAGTTCTCTCAGATATTTTTTTCAATTTTCTCCCAAAAAACTTAGGTTCTAATACTCCTAATGGGTCATATGCTGTTACTCCCAATTGTAGAATAGAGTATATATATATATATATATATATATATATATATATATATATATATACTAGTAATAGTAACAGTAGTAATACAAAAGCGAATATTGTACTGTTGTAAAATTTGAACAGTACTTACTGTTGTGAGCTGATGAACCTTAGGTTTGACCGTACTTAAGCCCTATGTATTATAGTTCATGGAAAATCATATGGTGATGTACGGTGTGTGAGGCCAATGACAAGGAAAAACTGTATTTTAATTTTGCAAGTTTTTTTTTATATAATCTTTACTTATATTTTTTTAAATAAACATATTTTGTAAAGTACTTATTAGAAGTTTGCTTGACCAACCTCGGTTGGAACTCATATGTGCATATTGATCTGTTGGACTGACTTACCTATAAGTTGTGCCTCTTTTTCATGTCACTACTGGAGGGTTAAAACAATTAAACTTTGTCTAAACCTAAAAATCATAGTGAAATATTTTTCACAGTTTAACGCTATAGAAGGCCTATTACTTAGCAAAAGGTTTAGTCAAGTACAACAAAAGATCCTAATAGAAAACCTGAATCTGATAAGAAAATTTTAGTCTATTTCAATTTCTTCTCTGTTAAGTGAGCACTGAAGTGAGCTCTTTGAATAGAACTACTTTCCCCTACCTTGGGCTGATAGTTCATTGATTCATTGGTCAAAAAACTTCAAAAACATTTGGGGGCCCGATACCTTTGGGGGGCCCCCAGAGGTCTCATGACGTTGTACTTTATGCTATTTTTTCTGTTTATTCATGAAATATATGGAAAATATCTAAAAAAATATGTGGTTTGGGGGGTCCGGGCCCCTAACCCCCCGCCCCCTTGGTGCGCCCATGTAATAATTCAAAATAAATGAAAAAAACTAGAAAAAAAGTTAAAAAAAAAACAAAATAAACAAAAACATAACCTACTTTTTTGAAGAAAACATGGTCCCTTTTATTTCAGATTTTCTCGCTTTAGTTTAATATTTTTAAGAAAAACGCATTTTTCCCATATGCACAAAGGATCTGTTCTTAAAACTGATTAATTTTTGAGACTAAAGCTCTTGTCGTTTTTGTTAACATTACGGCTTATGGGAAATCGGTTTGTTTGTCCTATGGAAGACATCTTGGATTTGATCATATGTTTTGTTAGACAGCCCTATAATTCAAAAATATATATATTTTAAGGTTATATTTATTACACCCATACCGTTCACAAAGGCAAGACGTCCGGCGATTTACCCATGACGTCATTCGCTCGACAAGACGTCTCGCACGACGTTTCAATCTGAACGTACCCCTTAACACGGTCCAAAAAGAGAGAAGAATATAGCTCTCTGTCTAGATCAAACATGTCGGGACATCAGCTGGTTAGTGAACAGCTGATTTTTGTCAAAATAAATCAGCTGATATCACAGAACACCAGCTGAGCTGATATTTGTTAAAATAAATCACCTGTTCAGTGAAAATCAGCTGTTGATGGGAAAAAAGTTTGTTTTTGTTAAAATATATTTTTTCAGAACCATTCCATTTAAATCATGGCATACTTTTTCCATCAAATTTGCACAAAAATATCGTCAAATAGTAAAACTTTGTGGACAATATTTTTTTTTACAAAATTTATGGAAAATACCAAAACTTTATATGAAATGGTTCTGAAAAAATACATTTTAAACAAAAACAAACTTTTTGTACCATCAGCAGCTGATATTCAATGAACAGTATTATATTAATATTTAAAAATTAATTAATAAACATATTATAGTACTTACCAGCTTTTTTACTGCTAAAGATATATTTATATGAACTGTGATATTGTTATTTCAGTGTTGAGTATATAGTAAACTAAAACACTTTCCGGGATAGACACAGTTTATTGAACTTAAACACTATAGAATAAACACTTTTCCGGATAGAGAGTTCACTCAACTAAAACCCTTCCCAGGACAGATCCTGCGCCGAGGGGCTGATCAATGCGCTTCGAACTAATAAAAATCAGTAAAAATTAGGTCCTGGCAGGACCTTTGGTTTGGTATTATTCGTTAGGCATTTTGTCTTTTTTTTTCATCACTTTATACCTAAATAAGACCAAGAAGGACTTACAGGACCAACAAAAATATGGATTATGTAAAGATTTGTAAAAAATTTTTGCTATTGATCAGCCTTTCTCCCTGCAATGAATTGCAAGACAAGCAGTGATAGAAACACCATACAGCAAGACCTTCTGCAGGGCAGAGGTACTCCCACCAACTAAACCTTTTTAATTTCGCTGAAATCATTTTTTACTTATCACTGTGCAACCCTGTGCCTTGCTGCATTGTAGTTCTGCCACTGTTTATTTACATATTGAAATAAGTTTTTATAAAATACACATTATACAGGGTGTTTCATAATTCAATAACATAATTTTAGTGTTGAATTCCTTAAGTGGTTTCAAGGCAAAATATTTATATAACCTTAAACGCCTTGTTTTAAAGTTTCTTTTATTTAGTTTTTTATAGCTCTTGTACTTTTCGAGATATTTAGTGCAAATTTGGCACGTATATTAAGCTATAGGCACTACACTTTTAGACATGCCAAATAATAGTAAACATGTACAGAGTGACCCTTTTTCAGGGGTCATGTCGCCTTTTCCCCCAGAATTTTTTTGTTTTAAGCCACTGGTAGGGAGAAGTAGGGATTTTAAAACAACAAATAAAATCTTTGTTTCATTTGCAAACTTTTTAGTTTTTCTGAAATTTTTTTGCATCTTTAACCATTTTAGAGAAAATCGCTGTTGCACCAAAGGCTGCTATCATAAAATAAAAAATGCTCCAGTATGGTATGGCGAGTATATCAAAATAAACAAATTAAATAAAACCTATTTGACATGCCTTAACTTGTAGTGCCTGTAAGTAAATATACGAGTCAAATTTGAGCTAAATATCACAAAAACTGTAAAAGCTATATAAAAAAAGTAAATTTAAACACCTACTATTAAGTGTTTGTAGACCTTTGTTTATATAAACTTTTTGTCTTGAAATCACTCTAGGAAATTATCTTTAAAAATATTTTATTGAATTTTACAACACCCTATATAACCCATTTTGGCTTACATGCATTACGAATAATGTTTCAATATTGCACTAGTGCTATAATACAAATCCTATTTATTTTTTTGTTGTAGTCTGCAGTTTTTTGTAGCGGTTGACAAAAATATGCCTGCAAAAACAAGCACATTGAATATAATGCAAGGCTAAATCCTCTCCCCCTTGAGCATTACATATTTCAAGAATGTAGTCAAACTCATTAGGTAATATAGGCACAATATATCCCCAAATGTTAAATACAATACAATTAGGAGCTTTCATTGGAGCAATATGAACTCACTATTATATGTAATAAAAATAAGACAAAATGGGCCACTTGTATATACAGTTTGACTTATTGTATCTGATCCTCAGCACAGAAATCAATAAATATGTTTTTACACAATACACAAGTCAAATTTTATGAATTTATATGATTTTGTGGATGTCCTGATATTGTATAGTTTAGAATTTTACACAATTGGGCTTTATGTTTTGTATAAAAATATATTTTTTGATTTCGGTTCTGAGGGTCGGATACCATTAGTCAAACTGTAGATAAGATTACTTAACAAAGTAATGTGAACTTTCTATTTTATGCCTAATTTACCCATAACATAATGCACAATGGAAAGATTTAGTGTTTATACTTTATGTCTACAATACTAAGGAGATGGAAACAGATATATTAAAATTAAGCAATGAGTTTGTTCATTGTGCATATTCAAAAGTTTAAAAAATATATTTTTTTTTTACATGTGTCAACAAGTGAAAAAAAACATTTTTTGACATTACAATTGACATGTAAAAAAAATTATTTAGTTGTTTTCTTTTTTCACAAGCTATAAAATATTGTTTGTGAATAGAATCCTCTTTTGGGAGACCAACAAAAATTTTTATGTTAGAAAGAAAACCTGTCTAAAATAATTAAATAAAAATAAATAAAACAAAAAAAAACTTTGTAAAATTTTTATTTTAAAAGATTTTACAGTATAAATTGCGAAAAATAAATAATTACTACTATCACTACCATAAGAAATTATTATTATTTTTTGACTTCACCAAACCAAACTTTCCACTAAGATTGTTAAAAAATTTAGATTTATTAAAATAAAACTAAGTGAAACTTTATATACCACCTTAAAAAACAGGACTGCTGAAGCTCCAATTGACACCTGTTCAAAAAACATAGCATACCCTGAATACAAATTTAGCTTTGAGATTACATTGTCCGGTAATTATGCAGAATAAAATATTATTTTACAGCTTATCCAGTGGCGCACCCAGGAATATGTCTTGGGGGGGGGCGAGGCTTTATGATGTCGTATTTCATGCTATTTTTTGTGTTTATTCATGAAATATGTGGAAAATATATAAAAAAAATCTTAGGTTTGCCCCCCCCCCTGGCTGCGCCCATGGCTTATTGCATTACAGATTTCTTGACATTAGCCCAAGATTTGCATGGCATTATTGGCAAAACAGTACAAATTACAGGTTAGCTGTTACCACTTGGTTAGTACTATCTAAGGGGAACACAAAGCTGCCTTTGCAAAATTAAAAAATAGTGTTTGTTTTACTTAAAAATAAAACAAATTTTCATTCATTTCCAAACAAAGCATGCAACTTGTTTGTTCTGTCTCTCTTTAACTAACATCATCTGAGTGAGAGAGAGGACACAAAAGTTGCATGCATGGAAAAGTTGCACAGTCCGAACAGGGTATTAGGCAATAAAAAATGCTATTTATAAAAATCAAGGATACTGTTTCAGTTCCATATTGACACATCTCTTTCTCCCCAGAAAAGAACAGGGACCCAATTCTTGAAATAAATCCGTATACGGATTCGGCGAAACGTATACGGATATTCACCATTCGAATTCTTGAAAGCTCGTATACGAGTTTTTCGTTCGGAAATAGAGTCGAGTGGTAAAGTCCACTCGAATCTCAATTTCCGTATACGAATCTGAGTGATCTAACCTAACATTTTTGTTTACTTTAATATATTTTATGGTGTTTGCTTAATTTTTCTTTATTTAAAAAAAACTGGGAGGTCTTGTGAAAAAAGACGCGATTTGGCAATAAAAGGGCTTGAGGACGCAAAGAGGTGGAAGGGGGATAGCCTCTTGTGACATTCAGTTTTTTTTAATTTCTTTTTTTCTTGGAAATGCCTTACGACTGGGGGGGGGGGAGTGAAAAATCCTGAATTTTTGCGTTAATAATTTATGAATGAACGCTCTAAAAAAGAAAAATAATTAAAAAACTTTGTAACACATTTTCAAGAAAAAATATATAAAAGAGCGTTTTCGGGAGGGACAGGGGGATTAAAAAGTTTTAATAAAAATTTGAGTATTGTGCAATTTTTTTGTCTTATTTGTGTCTCTTTTAACACACTTTATCAACTATTTTGTGGGGCATTGATACCTCTTGATTCCCCCCTGGGTACAACGCCTTATCTTATTTTGCTTAATTTTTGGATAATATAAGGGCCCAACTGCTTCAAGTAGGAAAATCCCCTGCATGTAAATAATAAACTTAATCTTATACTTTACCAGATTCACTATTTTTTCTGACTTTTTCTATGTTGGCCAAAAATAAATATAAAATATAAAAACATTATTTTTCTTTATTTACATTTCAAAGTACATAATAAGTACTTACTGTCAAGTGCATTAAAAAATGCTATACAATATGACTACAGTCTGAGAACAAGCCAGTTGGAATAAACTTGCTAGTCGGTTAAATTTAAGTTTTTTGAAAAAATCCAAACACATGTTAACTGAGATTTTGAACCAGCAATATTTTTTGGACAGACCCCCAGAAAGGGGTCCACTAGCATACAACTTAGTTTTTGAGATGGAATAACCCCACTTAAGGCACTTTGTTAGAAAGGGTATCAAATAATTTTTTTAAATTAACAAAAAGAAAATTATTTCTATTTTTTAGTAATTTTTAGAGAATATGTGTCATTTAAAGTAAAACCTATAATTTTATTAAAATATAGGTGGTGGACCCCTGACAAGAGATCCAGTAATAGCAAAATTTTTTTGCAACTGGTAGACTCAACTTGTAGCACTTTGTTCAAAAATTAATAAAAATGTTTTTTTTTTAATCTGACAGATTTCCACAAAAAAGTGAACCATAATTTTTCTTTTTCAATAGGCTTTCCAACAAGGTGCCACAAGTTTTATCTTGTTGGACCCCTTTCTGGGGTTCTGTCCAAAAAAATTCATTAAAAATATTGCTCATTAAAAATCTCAGTAGGCATGATTTTGGTTTATTCAAAAAATTTTTAATTTAACCTGCTAGAAAATGTATTCCAACTTGCTCATTCTCACTGTATAAGCTTTTATGTAAGAAGTTGTATAATCTTTTTTACAATAAAACTACAATAAACTTTATTTTACTTATAATTTATTTAAAAATGTTCTTTAAAAGTTAATAGATTACCAAATGCATGTGAGTATTTCTAGTAGGATCATCATTGCAACAGGACCGCTGGGCAAAAACTGCTTCACACCTCAAAAATGATCTTCATGTCTTCTCTGAGAAACCTGTAACAAAAAGTTTTTTCATTGAGTGTACCACAGCAGACCTCACTGGATCCGTATTACTGGCAAGATTTTTATATATGTCCTTGTTTATAACTTTTGAAAAACAAAGACATCTACAAAAATAATGTACATATTCATATCAAATCATACTGATCATATGAGGTTGCTTTAGTCTACAACAGTTTTAAATTTTTTTGCAGTTAATTGACATGTAAAGATATTCAAATTTAAACAAAAAAATGGGTTTTTTGAACAAAGGTCACTGATTTTGTCAACTTTTACTTGAAATGTTTATTATGCTTATCGGCCTAAAGGGCAAAACTGTTCTACTCAAAAAGAAACTGAGAAAAAACACTGGGAGCAAAAAATTAAATTGTTTCTATACTACAGACAAAATGCAAACTCCAAATGTTTCAGTAAAAACCCCTATGTTACTTAACACTTGTACAATTTTTGTCAAAGCATGAAGTACGCAAGTTCGTCAAACACTGGCCACTCATTACAAACAAAGCCTCAAGTTCAAGACCCCTTTAGAATACTTATGAAGTTTATTTGTTTTCTTTTAAGCAGTCTCAAAATTCAACTGCGAATTTTACCCCCAAATTTCCACACTTCAAAGGCCTAGGCCCCAAATTTCCATTACTATAATTTGGTACTTACCGTTACCAATGATTAAACAATCATTGCTGTTACCAAAATAAAACACAGCTTCTTGTTCTAAAAAAAACACATCGTGAAAATAAATCACTCTTTTAAAAAAAAATTACAAAAACAAAAGATGTAATGTCGATCTACTGTCAACCTTACTTCATCGCGGCAAGTTTAGGCGCACATACCGGCGTTAGTTTGGTCAAAATTATACGAAAGCAGCGTTGCCAAGTAGTGTAGTCGAAAAAAAAGTCGTACACGGAATTGGCGTTCGAGTGGCATTCAAGAATAGCTATTTTTCCAAGCACTCGAAACTACCATTCGAATTTTACTCGTATACGACAAAAAATCCGAGTGATTCAAGAATTGGGTCCCAGGCATGTGCCATGATCAAATTGATACAGTAAAGTTGAGTTTATAGTTGGGGCTGTAAAGCTGGTTTGTCACTATGAAAGTTTCTCTAAAATGCATGCAACCATCTCATTCCAAGTGCCATCATCGGATATAGTGACATGGGTTTGATGCAGTCAGAACAGGGCTTAAGTCAAACTTATTAAGCAGGGAGGCAGGAATTTTAAAGCTATATAGCAATAACAATAACAAACAAAGCCATATTGCCATAAAGTAAGCAGTAAGATGCAACAAAAAAATGTATTATCCTACAAACATGGGTCTACACAGTGGCATATATGTCAGGGGCAGCCCCCCCCCCCCCAAAAGCTAAGTTTTTTCTAATATTTTCCACATATTTCATGAATACAAACATAAAATATGGCCTCATGGGGTACCACCCCCCCCTACCTATATTTTACAGATCAAAATTTTAATGACCTTTTTATACTTTTCGATATTGGAGTGTATTGTTTGAGGTTAAAACAAACCCTAACTAATAAATCACAGCTGCCACCACTCCCAAACAGTTACCTATCTATCACTTAGGTACAGATCAGGTTTACACTAAAAACCAACTACTATCCCCTTGGATTACCTTCTACCACCAAAAAACAAACTACTACCAACTTTTGCTACCTTCTACCAGCAATAAAGTAACTACTTCCACCTTCCCCTAGCTTCTACCAGCAAAAAACCAACTACTACCAAGTTCCCCTAGCTTTTACCACCAAAAAACCAAATACTACAATCATAATCAAAGGAGGTAGTAGTTGGTTTTTTAGTGGTAGAAGATAAGCGTTGGTAGAAGTTGGTTTTTTGATGGCAGAGACTAGGAGAAGATGGCAGTAGTTGGTTTTTTAGGGGTAGAAGCTCAGCGAAGGTAGTAGTAGTTTGTTTTTTGGGGTTAGAAGTAGGGGAAGGTGGTAGTAGTTGGTTTTTTGGGGATAGAAGCCACAGAAGGTGGTAGTAGTTGGTTTTTTGGTGGTAGAAACTAAGCGAAGGTGGTTTTTGGCATAAAACTGTGTCGCAGCTGAGTGATAGATCACTGCAACTCTTCAGAAGTAGTAACGGCTTAGACTTATAAGTTAGAACCTATTTGTTTTTATCATAAACAAGGCGGCCTTACTTAAAATAGAAATTTCCATTGTTCATAGTGGAAAGTATGAAGTAAGCCTAATAAATGAACTTATGGATCGTTCATACTCGTCTTTTGTCTAGTCTTTTGTCTTGGTTTAGTCATATGTCTTGTCATAAGAAAGTTAAAACCACTGTTTCTTATGGGAGTGTTCATACAATGCTTTTGCTTTTGTTTTTGATTAGTCTTTGTCTTAAGAGTTGCCAACTTTCAATCCTTAGGACAACGACTAAGACGAGTGACAGACATCAGCTGATATTTGTTGTTTTTTTTACAGGGCGTCCGAAGAGCGCAAGCGCGCGGACGAAATTTTGAATTTACCACCATTAATCATGTTTTAACAGAAAATCTCAACATAACCTCAAAATTTTATTTGTTTTTTTTTCTTTTTCGCTTTTGTTCTTTCGTGTCTGTGTTTCGTGCACAGATTAGGTTAAATAAGATTGTTTTGTATAGATAATGACTTTTGAAAATGGGCCTTTTTATTGAAATGGATTTTTTTTTCAGTGGGTTATAACTAAGACTAATCAAAAACAAAAGACGAGTATGAACAGCCAATTTTGTTTAAGACAGCTAAGACTAATCAAAGGACAAAGACTAATCAAAAACAAAAGACTAAGACGAGTATGAACAATACTTTACCCCTTACTAAACCTTACTTTAACGAACAATAAATCCACCTTAAAACTCACTGGTATGGGGTCGTTGAATTGACTGCTTTTTATATGCTGCTCCTTGTTTTTTATACTGCTGCTGATTCTTTTTTATACTGCTACTGCGTGTTAGACACAAAATATGCCGATCTAGTACACAATGATTTGATTTTAGTTTTTTTATCAAAAATCAGATTGAGGGGAACACCCGACAAAAATGACATTCACCACAGAATAAATTCAGGTGTGTCCCGTGTCTCTCTTTCTGTCTGTTCTGGTGGGCTCTCTCTCTTTCCCCAACAGCAGTCAAACCACAGAACAGGATGACACTGTCAAACGTCATTATGTTTAGTTCCAATTTAGTCCCTTGTCCAGATCGCAGGCGCTGTTCGCGCTGTTATATTCCGTATGACATTTTCACGGGGGTGGTTCTGTGAAAATCAGCTGTTGATGGTACAAAGGATGTTTTTGTTTAAAATGTAAGTTTTTCAGGACCTTTCCATCTAAATCTTGGTATAATTTTTCTTCAAATTTGCAGAAAAATATCGTCAAATAGTAAATCTTTATTGACAATATTTTTTCTTACAAGATCGATAAAAACTACCAACATTTTATATGGAATGGTTCTAAACAAATTACTTAAACAAAAACAAAGTTTTTTTACCATCAACAGCTAATTTTCATAGAACAGCAAAATACAAATATTTGAAAATTAATTAATAAACAAATTATAATACTTACCAAGTTTTTCACTAATAAAGATACATTTATATAGCATGTGATATTGTCATTTTAGTATCAGGAAAAATAGTAAACTAAAACACTTCCCCGGGATAGATAAATACACTTCACTGAACTATTACACATTACAGAATAAACACTTTTCAAACCTAAAGTAGTTTTCAGGACAGACAGTTCACTAAATTAAAACCCTTCCCAGGGCAGACCCTGCACTAAAATGCAAGACGAGCAGTGGTGGAACCATATATCTATTAAAGGACCCTTTAATAGATATATGGGTGGAACAACTATACAGCAAAACCTCCTAGTGCAGGGCTGATCAATATCAAAAATTTTGCTATCACTCATTTTGTTGACGTTTTGAGGGGTAGAGCGGCGGGACTGTAAGCGCGCTGGTCGTTTTATAAAATCTGGGTGCAAAAATCCTTAAAAGGACGATGTAAAAATACTAATTTTTCCGAGCCACACAAAGACAATATAGAGGATTGGCACTCACCATTTCAGTTGTTTCCGTCGTCCAGAGGAGCTCCTCTCGCTGGCCCAGTCGTTGCAGTCGATCCACACTAGAATCACTTGTTTGTGTAATGGTTTAGTTTGATTTTCTAAGAATGTTATTGGATTTTTTGGTTAATAGAATTTATCACCATGCTGCGTGGTGATCTCGATAGAATACGACAGACGAATGTTTTTTTGGTTACGCCTTTTTGCGCAGATTCATTTTTCGTAGATGGCGCTGGCGTTTTGCTTGTGCCAATCAAATTGAAATTGTGTGGGTTTTCCGAATACGGGAATTTGGCGCAAAATTTGAATTTAAAATTAAAGTTGCACGAACATTTTCCGCCCACTTAAAACGAAGTTTTACATTGAGATTAATTGAATAAACAAATGGCTATATAAAAAAAAAATATAAGTTAATTCAAAACCTTAAAGGGTAGGTTATTAAAATCCGTTTTAGGTTTATAGATCAAAAGAAAAAAAAAATGAAAAAAAAATATATTTATATATTCTAGATAACGACACACGAAACAAAAGAAGTTGCTTGGGAGTTTAGTGCGCATCTAAAGGTAGTGGGCACAACTTGACCACGGGACGAGTGAAAAGTCCGTGTTGTGTTTTAACAGTAGCAACTCGAATGTGATTATCCCGACCAGGATGTACAGATACTATTCTACCCAGCAACCAGTGTAATGGCGGCCTAGTTTCATCCTTAATTAATACAAGCGTATCTAGCTTGATTTCAACCGAAGGGTCCGACCACTTAGAACGCTGTTGTAAAGTATTTAAGTACTCGAGTTTCCAACGCTTCCAGAAATCGGCATGAATTCGTTGGATAAGTTGCCAACGCTTAAGGGTATTAACTTTAAGGGTAGAAAGGTCAGGATCAGGACACGAATTAAGGGGTTCCATTGTGAGGAAATGACCCGGAGTCAAAGACGTAAGATCGTTTGGGTCAGAGCTTTGCTCACAAAGGGGTCGAGAATTGAGTAATGCCTCTATTTGGGCGAGGAGAGTATAGAGCTCTTCGAAGGTTAGTATCTGGTCACCGATGACCCGATACAAATGTGTTTTTATAGATTTGACTCCTGCTTCTGCTAGACCATTTAGGTGGGGGGCTCCCGGACTATTTAGACACCATTTGATTTTTAAGCTCTCAGAAGCTAATTTCGAAAGATTATGGAGCTCCTTAATAGCCCCAACAAAGTTTGAGCCTCTATCACTTGTGATTTGGACACAAGTGCCACGTCTAGCGACAAAGCGTCGTAAAGCAGCGATGCACGCCTCTGTGGTTAAATCCGAAACAAGCTCGATATGGATTGCCTTGACAGAAGTATCGACAAAGACTGCGATATATGATTTACCAACTTGGGCTCCACGACGTCTCTGACCTACAAAGGTTTTGATTGGGCCTGCATAGTCTAAGCAAACGTGTGAAAAACATTTTAATTGTGACGTTCTAAAAGAAGGTAAATCCGACATGTACGGAGTATACGGTTTTGGTTTTAAGCGAAAGCAGGGAATACATTGCAGTAAAACCCTCTGAATAGCTCGACGTGATGACATAATCCAAAACTTTTGACGAATTAAGTATTGGACTGTGTTTATTCCGGGATGTAAATTTTCGTTATGAGTTTGAATAATGATCAATTGGGTTAATCTATGAGATTTCGGCAATAATAAGGGATGTTTTGCCTCAAAGGAGAGTTGAGAATGCCGTAAGCGTCCGCCCACTCTAAGGAAACCCAATTCGTCCAAAAAGGGCGCGAGTTTCCGAAACGGCTTAGGTAATAGCTGAGTATTTTGAATTTTTTGAATGATATCCGAAAAACACTCTTCTTGGACCCTTTTAACTAAAACAAGTAGAGCCTTGTGTAGTTCAAAAGCGGAAAAAACGCCGGATAAAGGGTCAACTGAGGTTTTTCGATTGTGAATAAGTCTTAGAAAATGACAAATGATTTTTTGAATGGTATTTAAATTGGATATTTTATCGATTAATCTATCAAAAAAGTTTTGATTTTGAATTTCTGCCGTCAGCACCACTGAATTTTCCGGTTTTTCTTCTTTGAGAACCTCGTCTGGAACTCCCAAAGAACGTTCATTTATAAACCTTTGAATTTGCCACTCCGTAGTGGGCAAGGTAATCCATGGAGGGCCGTGAAACCAAAGAGGGTGATTTATTAAGTTATTGGGCGACAACCCTCTGCTAGCGCAGTCGGCAGGGTTCTCGAGTGAAGTAATGTGATACCAGGGGACTTCGCGGATTGTTTCTTGAATACGACTTACGCGGTTTGCCTCAAAGGTCTTCCACTTGTGAGGTGAAGATGTGACCCAATGAAGCGTGACCTGTGAGTCCGAGAACGCAAGAATTTCATCGATTACGAGTAATGATGAATAGGTGCGAATAACTAGTTCGAGTAAATCAGCTAATAGAGTAGCTCCAAGTAGTTCCAAACGTGGGATTGAAATAGTGTGTAAGGGAGCAACCCTTGACTTGCCCATGACTAGAGCAGTTTTGATAATTTTATTTGGTAATTCGACGCGAACGTATACGCAAGAAGCGTATCCTAGCTCGGATGCATCGCAGAAACCTAGCAATTGACATCGTTGAATATTATTCGAAAAAATATGTCTAGGTATACAAAGATTCGAAAGAGTGGTTAATTGATTATTGAATTGATTCCAAAGAGTTTTGATTGGATCGGGGGGTATTTCATCCCAATCAGTTTTGCATAACCAAAGTTTTTGCATAATCACTTTGGCTAAAAATGAAACAGGCGATAAGAAACCTATAGGATCCCAAATTTTAGCGATAGCTGATAAAATATTCCTTTTGGTGCAAGGTTTTTCACAAGGGGTACAAGAATAGGTAAAAGTATCTGTAGAAGGGTGCCACTGAAGGCCCAACACCTTAATCGATGTTGAAGAATCGTCTTCAAAGGTAACAGGGATCTGACAATCAGCGGGCGACAAATGTGAAAGAAGTTTCGGATTATTTGATGCCCATTTTCTTAATTCAAATTTTCCCAATTTAAGCAACGCTATGAGATCCTTTTGAAGTGATAAAGCACCTTCTAGAGAGTTAGCTCCACAGCAAATATCGTCCATGAAAATGTTATTCAAAAGGACC
Organism: Aspidapion aeneum; assembly: GCA_963576565.1. Taxonomy (NCBI): domain Eukaryota; kingdom Metazoa; phylum Arthropoda; class Insecta; order Coleoptera; family Brentidae; genus Aspidapion; species Aspidapion aeneum. Next base: position 71,390,546 of record OY755039.1, on the reverse strand, counting down.
TGGGATGCTTCAGGATAATTCTTAGCCTCCAGGATGGCTAGTTCTCTAAGAGTTCTAATAGCTAAATAGGGACTTGAACTAACACCAAACGTCACTGTATTAAGCCTGTATTCCTGCAGGTGTTCATTGGGATCAAATCGCCAAAGTAGCCTTTGGTAGTCCCGATGAATTGGATTAATTTGAATTTGTAAAAAGTGCTGTTTTATATCAGTCAAAAATACGATAGAATAAAATCTGAATTTTAATAGAATTTCGGAAATATCGTCTTGTAATTTTGGTCCTATTAAAAGAGTTTCGTTCATGCTTAGGCCTTTCGAACCCTTAATCGAGGGGTTAAAAACCACCCGGAGTTTAGTCGTTGATTTGTCAAGACGAAGGACTCCGTGATGTGGTAAATAAGAACATAACTGAGGTCTAGGTTCGGATCTTGGAATTAAAGACATGTGCCCGTTTTTGAGATATTCTCTCATAAAATCCGAGTACATACTATAGAAATTTGAATTTTTTATTAAGCGAGATTCCAGAGACAAAAATTGACGATAGGCCACTGAATATGTGTCTCCTAGGTCAGGAGGGTCAATGTGACGAAAAGGCAAATTTACAGTAAATCGGCCCGAAATATCTCTAGTGGTAGTTTTTTGGAAAATCTCTTCACATCTTTTTTCTTCGGGTGAGAGAAACGTTTTTGACTTAATTGATTCTAGTTCCCAAAATCTGCGAATATTAAAGTCGAGAGACTGCTCACAGGAAGTAAAGTAAGAATTGACTTGAGGTGAAATATTTATGTTTTGAGTTTGGCCCATCAAGACCCACCCAAAAACTGTCTCAAAAGCGGAGGGTAGGCCGTGAGGTCCTGGAATTCGTCCTGATTGGACGATTTCTGTGTAAAGTTGTGCACCTAAGAGTAAGTCAATTGGACCAGGGTTGTAAAATTGGTTATCTGCAAGCTTTAGATTTGAAATATGACTCCAATTGGATGAATCTACCTGTATTGAGGGCATATTCGAACAGAGTTTCGGTAAAACGAAGACTTGAATAGAAAAGGTAGGCTCTTGTTGGCCTAGGGCTCGAATAGTGCAAGTAGAAATGCCGTTAGTGGCCGATGAAGATTGATTTAGTCCCAGAACAGGGATCGAAATTTTGTTTCTTGGCAAGTCTAACCTGTTAAGACAAGCTTCGCTTATCAGGTTAGCTTGGCTACCGCTGTCCAGAAGTGCTCGGACAGGTTGGTAGTTACCCCGACTATCGAGTACCTCTAATTTTATAGGCGCTAGAAGCACTGTCGTACGGGGCGTCAAGGTGGATAACGAAGAGTATTGATTTGTAGATGTATTTGGATTCGAATTGATTTGAATTGAATTTGAACTGGGTTGAACAAAACTAGGGTTCTGTTGGCTAAGACTTGAATTTGAATTCTGATACGATAAGTTTGTGCCTGTGCTAGGCACGGCCACTTGATTTGAATTAAAACTTTGATTTAAGTTCGAATTTTGATTTGAATTTTGGCTTGAATTAACAAAGGATTGACTTGAATTCTGACGGATTGAATCTGTCATTTGCGATAGATGAATAAGACTATGGTGCCTATGTCGACATACGCTGCAGTTGTAGGTACTACTGCAGTCGATTACTTGATGATTTGAACGTAAACAGTTGATACATAACGATTGTTGTTTTACATAAGTAAAACGATCTGAAGGAGATTTGGAAATAAAAACACCACACTGCGAGAGTGGATGAAAAGAATTATTGCATAATTTGCACTTATAGGGTTGTTGGTTTTGTCTAAATTGAATATTGGATTGTTTATTTGATACTTGTGAGTGCGTATGCGCTAAAAAATTTGATGGAGGGCTTGATTTGTACTGATTATTTGAATAAGAATTATATTTTTGGTTACTAGAATTCGAATAATTTGGTTTTTGCTGTTTGGAAGTCGAAGGTTGCATTTGCGTATTTTGGGGAGATAGCTGTACTGTCTCAAGAGCACGGCATTGGTTAATAAGAAACTGAATTAGATTTTGATATGTTGGAATCTCGGTAGTACTATACTTTAATTCGAAAGCGGTTCTTGTGGTTTGATCGATTTTTGATAATAAAATTAAAAATAAACAAAAACACCACGACGTTACTGGAAATTCAAGATTTTCGAGCGCCGCAATATTCTCGGAAAAGGTATCTACCAAGACTCTAAGATCCTTTGCTGACTGGTTTCCCTTTAAAGAATTTGCATAGTAGATTGAGTTCCAGTAGGTACTGGCTAAAAGTCTTTTATTTTGATAGCGATCTGTTAATACCTTCCAGGCGATTGCGTAATTACTTGCCGTTAATTTTATAGAACTTAAAATATTAAGTGGTTCGCCCTCAAGGAAGGTTAGCAAATGTTGAAATTTCCTTATATCGGAATAATTAGAGTTTTCGTGAACCAAACAAGAATAAACATCGTAAAAGGTTGGCCACTTTTTTACGTTTCCATTAAAGCAAGGTACCTTTAAAGGGCCCAGATCATCGCTACGTGAATAGTGTGAAGTTGCGGGGGTGAAATTTGAATGAACTGAATCGGAACATAAACTCGAAAAAAGAACTTTAGCTTGGTGGTAGAATAGATCCGTATCTTTCCTAATTTTGTCTTGTACTTCGAATTCATCATCGTCGTCGTCTTTCAAGAGACCTATGATGTCATTATGAATGTTTTTAAATTGTTCATAGTGATCATCTAACGATTCGTAAAACGCCTTAAAAATTGGCAAGGAAGAACTATCTGATTTAGCTTTTGTTCCCAAGTTATACGTTTCCGTAATACGAGATATTGAAACTTTGCGTTGATTCTCAAGCTTTTTTAACGACATATTGTTAATTAAAAAAATAAAAAATATTTAAAAGGAATAAAACTAACACTTGACCCCTATTGACTTTAATCAGTCCAAAAGAGTTCAACAAGCATATATTTTATTATCGATTTCTCGAATGAATGCAAAAACTTATCAACAGCTGTTATCCTAGGTCGCGATTTTTCTCCCAAAATAAATGCACACTAAAACAACTTGTACCTACTACCGCTTCTCTTATTATTTACAGGTAAATACTAATTCTACTAGATGTGTCTGTTTACCTGTTAAATAAGAATAAAGCATTTAATTCACAAGCACTTTTGTTGTTTTGAATAACTATAACATATTATTTAAACAACTAACTATTATTTAAACAAATTTCGATTTTTGAATCAAAACAAACGACGTACCAAGTGCCAATTTCGGCTGCAATGAAATGTGGGTGGAGCCACCGTTAAGCCACGCAAGGGGGGACGGAACCTCCTTTCTAAACTGGACACGGCAACAAACGAACCAAAATGGCGAGGCGAAAAAATCTAATATTTCTAGCAAACAAATTTTAAAAACTATCCGGCTCGAAGGACCAGAAAATGTTGACGTTTTGAGGGGTAGAGCGGCGGGACTGTAAGCGCGCTGGTCGTTTTATAAAATCTGGGTGCAAAAATCTTTAAAAGGACGATGTAAAAATACTAATTTTTCCGAGCCACACAAAGACAATATAGAGGATTGGCACTCACCATTTCAGTTGTTTCCGTCGTCCAGAGGAGCTCCTCTCGCTGGCCCAGTCGTTGCAGTCGATCCACACTAGAATCACTTGTTTGTGTAATGGTTTAGTTTGATTTTCTAAGAATGTTATTGGATTTTTTGGTTAATAGAATTTATCACCATGCTGCGTGGTGATCTCGATAGAATACGACAGACGAATGTTTTTTTGGTTACGCCTTTTTGCGCAGATTCATTTTTCGTAGATGGCGCTGGCGTTTTGCTTGTGCCAATCAAATTGAAATTGTGTGGGATTTCCGAATACGGGAATTTGGCGCAAAATTTTAATTTAAAATTAAAGTTGCACGAACACATATACTATGGGACTCAGTTTTGATTACTGAGGGACTTAAGTTTTGAAGTTCTGACACTGAAGATTCAATTTTATTACAGTAAGTTGTATTTAAAAAGCATTCTCACAGTAAAAAAACTATTTATAGTATCATTCATACCCAGCAAAATGTAAAAAAATCGTTGAAGCAGTTTAATGCTATGGGAGCACTGTGGCCCTTCCCCCTACATAGCACGAGCCCCTTTGAAACCCTGTTTCTTGCTGTATGGTAGTTCTGCCACTATCATTTATATACTTTAAATGGTTTTTATATAATAAACATTATAATAACCCATTTTTGCTTACCAATCATCCTTTATGTATTATTGATTATTATTGAGAAGGGCGAATAATTTTTGAAAAAAACACAAAATATTGAATATCAAAATATTTACAACTACAAAATATGGAAATACAAAATATTGAAAACACAAAATATCGAAAACATAAAATATCAAATTACAAAATATCAAAAACACAAATTATCGAAGCTAAAAAATATCCAAATTACAAAATGTTGAAAACAGAACTGAACCGAACAAAAGTGAACCATACCCAACCAAACCTAATAAGCAGTGTTGTAGTTTGGTTAGGTTTGGATTGGTTAGGTTAGATTTGATTAGGTTCGGTTCAGATTAGGATTAGTTTGGTTAGATTAGGTTAGGGTAGAATTGGTTATGTTAGGGTCAGGTTACGTAAACTTTTCAAAATATTTATTTTTGATATTTTTTGTTTTCGATATCTTGTATTTTCGATATTTTGTATTTTCAATATTTTGTGATTTGTTATTTTGTAGTTTTGATATTTTGTGGTTGCAATATTTTGTGGATTCCATATTTTATAGTTTGATTAAAAGTAGTTTCGATATTTTGTGGTTCTAATATTTTGTGTTTCGATATTTTTTGCTCTTCCTTCTTATTGTACTTATTATGTTATAAAAGTAATACAAAATGGGTTACAGTATTCAGTGCAAATTTTTTACTATGCAACATAGGAAATTTACATGTAATGAAAAAAATGTTTTTGGGAATGGTCCATAGCAAGTATTATTTGTTATGACATTTTGGTCAAAATTATTATATACTTAATGCAGCGACATGACACATGACAAACAATTTGAACAGAAATAATTATATATTTTTTAGGGGAATAATTGATTTCCAAAAAGTCTAGCTTTTTCATGGCATATGAATTTCCTATCTTCCGTAGTAATAAAATCGCAGTGTATATTTTCTATGTTTAGTAGTAAAAAATTCGCCCTGTATATTACTTGAAAACAGCTAATGGAAACTGTTGATTTGGAGCCTGGTTTAGTCAGAAACATAATGCACAATTGAAAAATATATTGCGCTATTTTATATTTAGATCTTACAACACTAAGAAGGTGGATAGAAAACAGAAGAGTAAATAAAATTAAGTTTGTCCATTGTGCATTAGGCTGCCTAATATACCAGCCCTTATTTTAAAAAAATTACCGATATAAGTATAACTGCTCTAGTTTTGTGGATAATCACTGTTAGCAATTAGTTTTTAAGTATATCTGGATTGTGATCAATACCTTATATTTACATATTTTTTCTACAACATCCGAGCTTTCATGGATTATTTTTCCACTTCAAAATCAAAATAAAAAAACATACAAAAAAAGTTACAACAAATATAAAGTATCGACCAAAACCTTTGTATAGTTAAAAAATATCTGCTAAAGTTAAGTCATGTTGCACAGCATTTGGAGAAATATCATGTGTCAAAAATCTACGTTATCAAAGATCTTACTACAGTCTATGTATTATTGACTTTTTGACACTGAGATCAGAGAAATTTTATTTAATATTTTTTTCATTGGGATACAAAAACTTATTATATAATTGGTACCTATACAGGCAATAAAACAAAAAGTATGGTTAATAAAAATTGTATTTTTAAAAATGTTATTGTCAAAATTGCGAAAAATAAAAGAATTACTACTACTAGATATATTTTGAGAAACTTCAGAAGGCTTTTTATACTTTATTTCTTTTGCAAAAACATTATATAACCCATTTTGGCTCAAGGTTTATAAAGTTCGTTATACTAGTACTATTAAAAGCTTACATTATTACATATATATATATATATGAATATTTTTTTATTGTTTAAGTGGTTATATCTAAGAGAAAGAATTTATTATTATAATTTATTTGGTTAAAAATTCTATGATTTTAGAAAGGTTTGTTTGGATTAAATTAAATTACCTTTAAGTTTAATAATAACAACTTCAAAAACAGTTTAGGTGAATCCCCATCAGTTTTCATTTTAAAATGTTTCATCATTTGGGGATTCTTGTCGAGTCGAGTTATGTCATGTCAATGTCTTTTTATAACCATTATCTTTTTTTTTAAATTTTGACTAACACTTTACGTTGGCATATTTTAATTCTCAAAAGTACAAAAGTAATAATCACAAATTAGCTATGGTAGATTGGTAGGAAAGTTTTACTGCGTTAAGCGCCATTAGCCCAGTCAGCACAGAAACGTGGCATTAACGTTACAGTGTATGTTGATATAATGTGTCATCTATGTCGACATCATGTTAAATGTGGCAAACAACGTTAATGTATCAAATTCCTATTTTACATTTATGTTATTTCTACTATTACTTTAAGGCAACATTCATTTATAACATTATTTGGAACTACTATGACATTTATTCAACAATCAATTTTTACATATAGATGACATATTTTAAAGATTATTCGAATTCAGACAACATGTTACAAAAAAATAATCTTTAAAACATGTTCAGTAAATGTCAATAAATACTTGCAAATAATGTTACAACTGCATGTTGCATCAATGTTATAGTAGAAGTTACATCAATGTAAAATAAAATGAGAATTTTATGCATAAACATTGTATGCCTTACAGATTTAACTTGGTGTCAACGTGGATGACACTATATCAACATGCCGTGTAACATTGATGTCACGTTTTTGCGAATACTGGGGAACTTTATGAACTCCTTTTTTTTACCTGAAAAGCAAATTTTAATTAGATATTTTTAACAAATCAAAACACTAAAACCTTAATAATAATAATAAAAATACAGACTAATAGAATCCTACCTGTCTTATAAAAAACTACATGGATAAAATATGTTTTAACTAAAATGCTTATTAAAAAGTTTAAAAAATGCAAACTTATAAAGTTTCTTTAAAAAATTACAATAAGTAAAACTTAAATCTAAAAAAGTATAAAGTTTAGCTTAGAAAAAAGGCATACATACATACATACCTATACAAAAAGTAACAATTATCAGAGTATCTCTTTTTTTTCACAATACAGTTTAGTGAAGTAGACTCTTTATTAATTTGAGCAAACTTGTTATCTTTAATATATTTATAAATGGTTAATCTTAAACATTGCTTAATAAAAGACTCATGAGCATATGGGTGATTTGGACAATTTAACTGAAAAGCATTTAATTCATTTTTAAATTTCAATAAAAAAGTTTTTTGTAATAAAAGTTCATGACCATGTAGGTTTAAAAATTCGTATACCTTTTCATGCAAAAAGTCACACATTTTAGAAAGTTTTTGGCTAGCATAGAGTAGCCTTTTTTGATCGTCGTATTCTTTAAATGTGACAAATAAGTGTTGTTGTTCAGTGGTCTCTGCAAATAATGATTTTTTACATGTTTCACAATCTTTGTCAAAATCGGTTTTACGCAATAACCACCCTGCTACATATGGAGTAGCCAAATTATCCTCAGTGTAAAATGATTCCCAGTCAACATCTTGAACAATATCCTCTTCATCCTCAACATCCTGACTAATATTGGTTTCTTTGACCTGATGTCGAGATTTAGCCTCCACTTTGTTGGCAATTTGCTTCTCTAAAAACTGTGCGAAATTCGATAGGTTCTCGCAGTAATCTGGTTGACAATTGCTGTTTGGTAAAGGAACACTCATGTTACTTACAAAAACAGTTTTTAGAGCTGCTGTAAATTGCCAACATGTGGGATTGACATTACGAAATCCTAATAATTCCAAAAGTATTTTCTAGAGGATCTTGATTGAAAGAACCCATTGGAAGGTATAAAAGTTTATCCTGAAGTTTATTCCAAATCTGAATTATTGATCTAATTGTTATTTGCCACTCATCAATAAAATAAAATAAATTTGTTACATCTTTGCCACTGTCAAGCCTATAAACTTTCCACTGTTTTAGTTTGGGTAAAATTTGGGAAAAAAATTCTAAATGAGGTGAATTTTTGGATAAGGCACATCGGTTGATTTTCCCATCATTAGAAAATTGAGAATTTGAATTTAAAAGGTCAAAAAGTGCATCAATTTGATGAGCAAAGCAAGCTGTGTGGATTGCTACTGCTGGTAGATCACCAGTACAGACCCCAGTTTCAATACTGGCTGCCATGGATGAACTTAGCAATTGGGCAGCAATTTTTACCCACATCTTAAGATATGTATCTGTCATCTTAAAATGTATGTCTCGTATTTTATGTAGCTGTTTAAAAGTACTTTTTGTCTGATCAAATTGATAAGCAGATTTCATATGTTCCATTTTAGCAAATTTATTTGGTTCAAATTCTATTGTGTTGTCTATAAGACAATTTTTTTAAGTAAATGGGGAACATCATAAATTATGCAAATTTCCTTTCCGTTTACTCGAAAAGTATATGGTGAAGGTTCGACTGTATTTTCCTGACTAAGTTGCGTCATGGCAGCATGATTGGTGGGGCCTTGATCACAAACGGTGGCAATTATATTTAAACCAATTTCTTCCAATTTAGATATTACATATGGAATTATTTTCTTTAAATTTAAAGATGAAGCAGATGACTGCACAAAAAAGTACCCAACTATTTGTTTCCACTGTTTACGAACACCCCTAACCATAAAAACAAGTGCATGATTAGCTTGCCTTGCTGATCTTCCCAGAAAACCTAAATCTTCGTACCCACAAATTTTATCTTTTTGTTCCTCAAACTGTAAAGCCTTGCTTAAATTAATTTCATCAAATGCAAGCACAGAAATCCTATCATCTCCATGCATTATTTCCACATCTAGTCCAAGGTACTCCAATACTGGTTCATTCAGTCCGGGTTCCAAGGGTATTGAAGACAAAACTTGCTTTAAAGTTCTGATGGAAGGTAACTCAAAGACATTTTGCATGTAACGGTATAATCTTGGACTTCTTTTATATAAAGATAATGCAAATGTTTTGTCCTCAATGGTCCACCTCTTGCCACTGGGTTTTCTATTAACATTTCTCAATTGAGAATGTATAAACGTTAGTTACTTCATTAAGATCTTCTTCAATTAACTTAAACTTCCCAGCATCATAAAGTTTTGTACCGGCTCCTCTCTTTACCAATGGTTGCTTTCAGTTTAGATAATTTTGCTACTGTGTTTCGATGAACACTATGCATTTTTGCTTCTCGTTCAGTTAAATCTTTACGTTTAACCCTTAGTTCATTTAGCATTCCCCCCTTTTTTGTCAAAAAATCAAATTTAGAAGTATTCACACATACTTCAGGTACACTTTCAATGTTTTGCTTTAAAGAATCATCACAGGAGCCTGATACCATTGTAGCATCTTCAGATAAACTTGTTACAGGCAAACTTGCTGGGAAGTCAGACACACTTTGCTGGATTTCTGACACAGCCTCCACAACATTGTCATGGAAGTCTGGTATAGTTTCCACAAATTCAGACACATTATCCTGAAAGTCTGGTATACTACTTGAGTGGCTAGAAACCCTTACTAATGGCTCAGTCATACTTTCCGGGAAGTCGGACACACTATTTAAGGCCTGGCAATAATCATGATAAAAAAATATTGATGCCTGGGTACGACAATATGAATGTTCTAAGCAAGCCTGTGGAGTTTGCAATGTGTTTTTAAGTTTTGAAGTTAAATCTTTGTTCTCCACAGTCAAAACATGAGGCAAACTATCTAAAGTCTTAGTCAAATCTTTAGCATGTTTTGGAATGACATGTTTTTGCAAATATCTTTTCCCATGAATGTTATGAAAATCACTTGGCAAAAAGTGTTCCCGACACACATAAAAAGATTTGGCACTAACATCCTTAGGGATTCCACAAATTTCTTTCCAAACTTTATGCAACTGTGGATCACTTGGAAAAATAGCAAAATGAATTTGTTCTACATGTTCGTGTCCTCTAGGATATCTATAGTACGCATTTTTGCAATTTGGAAACTTGCACCTATATTTTAGTTGACGAGTGGATCTTTCCCCTGATATTGTTAAAAAATTTTAATATTTGAAAAATAAATCCAAGCTAAACTTTATATACTACCTTAAAAAGCAGGATTTCTGAAGTTCAGATTGATACCTATTTAAAAAAACACAGCATTACTAGGTACCCTGAATACACATTTAGCTTTGACTCTACATTGGCCTAAATTGGTTAAATTTTTTGTTTTTATTAGGTGTAACTGGGAGAAAACAACTAAACTATTGTTTGGTCAACACTATACAAATAGACCTATTAAGCTCATGTGACCGCTCAAGAGGCACACAGTAGGTTAGGTTCTCTTTTTCTAAGACCATAAAAGAGGAAGAGACTTGGGTTTGCTTCTTTAACATTTCACTTAATACAAATAATTATAAAATCTCTTTTGAAAGCTGTCCACTGAAAAAACCTTATTTGGTTTATGTGTGCCTCTCAGTGTGAAGTTAATCTTAATAGAACTATTTAAAAAAATGCCATCATCTGAGAGAGAGAGAGAGAGAGAGAGAGAATACAAAAGTTGCAGAGATGAAACAAGCCTCATAAATAACATTTTTCAGTTTGACGCTGACTATAGAAGGCCTAGTACTTTGCAAAAGGTTTACTCAAGTACAACAAAAGATGAGAAATGTTTAGGGAAAAGTTTAGAGCCCTAAAGTGAGCTCTTTGAATGGAACTACTTATCCACTTTCCCCTTCGTTGGGCTGATATTTCAATTTCAATTTATTAATTCCTCTTTTGATTACATAGTAATATAAGTTCGTCACTTTTAATATATAAAAAAAAATACAATTTATTGTTAAAATACTAGCATACATACACACACATACAAACACACATACATATACTAGAGTATGCTAGAAAGCCTAAAAACAATTTTTGACACAAGACACAATATTCAGTTTCCTAATTTAACAGGTCATTACGATCACATAGTAGTTAAAATCACATTATACAATTCTTCAGTTTATATCAACAGTAAGCACAGCTATATCCATATGTACCTAATTTATTTGAATGGTCTAAGAATTCATTTATGGAATAAAATGGATGCTAAGTGAAAAATTGCTTCATTCTCGCCTTGAACTTCCTGTAGACCTCTAACCCCCTCACCTCACCAGACACTGCATTGTAAATTTTAACACACACAAGGTTCTGTTTATTTCTTGTTTCATTTTTTTAAGTTTATGTCATGGTTTTTCTGAAACTGGTTTTTATTTTTATATGTGAAACAACATAATTTGTACATATACAATGAGTAGACCGTCATTATGCCCAGCCTCTGGAACAATGGAGCGCAATGTTCCAGATACTGGGCACAACAAGCAGTCCTGATTATTTTTTTTTGTACAACAAATATACCATAGGCTATTCGTGAATGTACTTAGGCATAATAAAATTGAATCACAGATCCCTTGCCGACAATGTCTCTTATATTGTATATTGCAAAGTTGTTTCATTTAAATCAGAATGATTCATTGGTCAAAAAACTTCATATTCAATAAAAACGAACATTATCATGACCTCCCCTGCTGCCACAATTCACAAGAGCAAAAAAGCTTGGCATAATAATCAGTGGGGCACCCATAAATATGTCCTGAGGGGACCCGAGACCTTTGGGGGCCCGATACCTTTGGAGGGGCTCAATACCTTTGGGGTGACCCAGAGGCCTCATCATATTATGCTAGAAGCCTTACATATAGAACAAGGAAACGTACTACCAGAACAAATCATAAATGAGATACTAAAAAACAAAGATAATTGGAAGGTAGGTAACCAATTTATCAAAATTGATACCAAACGGCTTGATAGTATTGAAGTATTGCTGGAAGTCTCCAAAAGAAGTTTTAGTCAGTAACAAAGAGAAATTAGATGATATGCATGAACTCCTAATCGACAGAGCGGAAGGGAGATGTAGTGACTACAGAGAAGATTGCTGTGCCACCTGATGTAATGTTTAGAAAACGGTTCCGGGGGCACATGCATTTCAAAGGGACCACTTGTTTTCAGTGCTTGCAGTGACTACGCCCTTAACAAAAAAAAAAGAGGCCTCATCATGTCATATTTTATGCTATTTTTTCTGTTTATTCATGAAATATGTAGAAAAAAGCTTGAAAGTTTGGGGGGTCCGGGCCTGAGCCCCCCCGTCCCTCTGGTGCACCCATGTAATAATTAAAAATAAGTAAAAAAACTGGAAAAAAGTTTAACAAAACAAAAATAAATAAAAACATAACCTACTTTTTTGAAACTTAATCATTTTTGAGACTAATACCCTGTTTCCACCAATGCATGCCCACCCCAATTCAAAAAACGCATCAGGTGACACTGCATTTAAAACCAGTGCAAATCCATGGCCCATCATGTGATGCATTTTTTGAATCGGGGTTGGCATGCATAGGTGGAAACAGGGTGTTGATCCCTTGTCGATTTTGTAAAATTTATGTTTTTTTAACATTACAGCTTATGGGAAATTGCTTTGTTTGTCCTACGGAAGACATCTTGGATTGGATCATGTTTTGTTAGACAGCCCTATGTCAAATTTATATATGAGGTTCAAGGGGGCAGGGATGTATTGGACCCTGGTTAACTTTAGTTTAATTTTGCCATCAAATTATTTACAAAAAAACAAGAGCAATGTCATGTTATATAGGGGGCTAGATATACTGGGGCCTGGATATACCAAGGGCTGGATATACTGGGGGCTGAGTATATTAAGGGCTGGATATAGTGAAAGGGCTGGGTATATTGGGGCCAGAATTTACCAGGGACTGGATATATTGAAGGCTACAATATATCCAGGGCTGGATATACCACGGCCTAGATATACCACACTATGGATATACCAGGGCCTTAAGGGTTATTAATCTAACATAACATAAGACAAAAAACACCGAAAACCTCATTATACCAGCAGTAAATGAAAAAAAAATCAAAAAACTTACGGGTTTGAGGTTGCTGACCCTGATCGTTTTTTACCACTAAAACAGACAAAAAAATATGCTGATTATTAAGATGCCCAACTAGCTTTTAAAAAAGCTTATACTCTCCTTTTTTTCACAGTTTTTTGCCTTTTTTTTTAATTAGAAAAATTCGGAAGCTGACTGCCAGAACCGCGCGCCGGAAATAAATGACATTCAAATGTCAATGCCGTCAAGGAGCGTCCAAGCCGGTCCAGCTGATTTAAGTAAACAAAAGTTAGATATGATATGAACAACTAATATTTTTTGCATTTTTTGAAAACTAAGACAATCTCCCTACTGTTTTTTAGTATATTCATATAAAATAATATTTTTCTTTACAGCAAGATTAAAATTCGAAGAAAATAATTTGTTAGTTTCAGCTTCTAGTAAGTAATCCGTTGACCTACATCTTTGTTTATTTCCCCAGTCCTCGGTTTACGTTTGATGCTAAACGATCACATTCAATTTGACTTATATTTTAAGTTTTGTGTAATAAAAGTAAGGCGGGCTAAAAAAAAATAACGGCAATATGTCTAGAAAATTATATTTTATAAGGACTTCCTAAAAAACAGTTTGAAAATGGTCTTGGATTTCAAAAAATTCCAAAAATATTACTTGTTCATTACAGAGATATCATGTTTACAAAAATCAGCTGTACCACCAGGGACCATGCCTTCATGCCTCATCCACAGTCGCTTCTTGCCGCTTATTTCTATTCCTTTAGAGAAAGAGGGAAATAGAAGTGAGCCTGAAGACGGGACACTGTGGACCAGGCATCATAGCACAGAACGTAATGCCAATCAAACGTCAAACGTCATTATGTTTAGTTCCAATTATTCCTTATGTCCATGAGGAGGCGCTGTTCGTGTTGCCATTTTGCATGTGACACTTTCACCCCTCTAGTACACAATGATTTGCACAGAACACGAAATGATTTGATTTTAGTTTTTTTATCAAAAATCAGATTGAGGGGAACACCCGACAAAAATGACATTCACCACAGAATAAATTCAGGTTTGTCGCGTGTCTCTCTTTCTGTCTGTTCTGGTGTGCTCTCTCTCTTTCCCACAACAGCAGTCAAACCACAGAGCAGGATGACACTGTCAAACGTCATTATGTTTAGTTCCAATTTAGTCCACTGTCCAGATCGTAGGCGCTGTTAAATTCGGTATGAAATTTTCACCCCCGTGGTGACTCTTCTGAGACTTGAGGACGCAAAGAGGTGGAAGGGGGATTTAGCCTCTTGTGACACTCAGTTTTTTTTAATTTCTTTTTTTCTTGGACATGCCTTACGACTGGGGGGGGGGGGACTGAAAAATCCTGAATTTTTGCCTTAATAATTTATGAATTTTTTGGTGATTTTACTGTTTTTTTAACAGCTCTAAAAAAGAAAAATAATTTAAAAAAGTACCAATTTTGTAACACATTTTCAAGAAAAAATATATAAAAGGAGCGTTTTCGGGAGGGGCGGGGGGATTAAAAAGTTTCAATAAAAATTTGAGTATTGTGCAATTTTTTTGTCTTGTTTGTGTCTCTTTTAACACACTTTATCAACTATTTTGTGGGGCATTGATACCTCTTGATTCCCCCCTGGGTACAACACCTTATCTTATTTTGCCTAATTTTTGGATAATATAAGGGTCCAACTGCTTCAAGTAGGAAAATCCCCTGCATGTAAATAATAAACCTAATCTTATACTTTAACCAGTTTCACTATTTTTTCTGACTTTTTCTATGTTGGCCAAAAATAAATATAAAACCATTATTTTTCTTTATTTACATTTCAAAGTACATAATAAGTACTTACTGTCAAGTGCATTAAAAAACGCTATGTAATAAGACTACAGTGTGAGAACAAGCCAGTTGGAATAAACTTGCTAGTCGGTTAAATTTAAGTTTTTTTAAAAAATCCAAACACATGTTAACTGAGATTTTTAACCGGCAATATTTTTACAGAATATTTTTTGGACAGACCCCCAGAAAGGGGTCCACTAGCATACAACTTATTTTTTAAGATGGAATGACCCCACTTAAGGCACCTTGTTAGAAAGGGTATCAAATAATTTTTTTAAATTAACAAAAAGAAAATTTTGCCTATTTTTTTGTAATTTTTAAGAAAAAATATATAAAAGGAGCGTTTTCGGGAGGGACAGGGGGATTAAAAAGTTTCAATAAAAATTTGAGTATTGTGCAATTTTTTTGTCTTATTTGTGTCTCTTTTAACACACTTTATCAAATATTTTGTAGGGCATTGATACCTCTTGATTCCCCCCTGGGTACAATGCCTTATCTTATTTTGCTTAATTTTTGGATAATATACGGCCCAACTGCTTTAAGTAGGAAAATCCCCTGCATGTAAATAATAAACCTAATCTTATACTTTTACCAGATTCACTATTTTTTCTGACTTTTTCTATGTTGGGCAAAAATAAATATAAAATATAAAAACATTATTTTTCTTTATTTACATTTCAAAGTACAAAATAAGTACTTACTGTCAAGTGCATTAAAAAACGCTATGCAATATGACTACAGTGTAAGAACAAGCCAGTTGGAATAAACTTGCTAGTCGGTTAAACTTAAGTTTTTTGAAAAAATCCAAACACATGTTAACTGAGATTTTTAACCGACAATATTTTTACAGAGTATTTTTTGGACAAACCCCCAGAAAGGGGTCCACTAGCATACAACTTATTTTTTAAGATGGAATGACCCCACTTAACGCACCTTGTTAGAAAGGGTATCAAATAATTTTTTAAAATTAACAAAAAGAAAATTATTTCTATTTTTTTGTAATTTTTAGAGAATATAAGTGTCATTTAAAGTAAAACCTATAATTTTATTAAAATATAGGTGGTGGACCACTGACAAGAGGTCCAGTAATACCAAATTTTTTTTTGCATCTGGTAGACTCAACTTGTAGCACTTTGTTCAAAAACTAATAAAAAATGTTTTTTTTTAATTTGACAGATTTCCAAAAAAAAGTGAACCATAATTTTTCTTTTTCAATAAACTTTGCAACAAGGCGCTACAAGTTTTATCTTGTTGGACCCCTTTCTGGGGTTCTGTCCAAAAAAATTCATCAAAAATATTGCTCATTAAAAATCTCAGTAGGCATGATTTTGGTTTATTCAAAAATTTTTTAATTTAACCTGCTAGAAAATGTATTCCAACTTGCTCGTTCTCACTGTATAAGCTTTTATGTAAGAAGTTGTATAATCTTTTTTACAATAAAACTTCAATAAACTTTATTTTACTTTTAATTTATTTAAAAAAGTTCTTTAAAAGTTAATAGATCACCAAATGTATCTGAGTATTTCTAGTAGGATCATCATTGCAACAGGACCGCTAGGCAAAAACTGCTTCACACCCCAAAAATGATCTTCATGTCTTCTCTGAGAAACCTGTAACAAAAAGTTTTTTCATTGAGTGTACCACAGCAGACCTCACTGGATCCGTATTACTGGCAGGATTTTTATATATGAACTTGTTTATAACTTTTGAAAAACAAAGACATCTACAAAAATAATGTACATATTCAAATCAAATCATACTGATCATATGAGGGCTGCTTTAGTCTACAACAGTTTTTAATTTTTTGGAGTTAATTGACAAGACATTCAAATTTAAACAAAAAAATGGGTTTTTTGAACAAAGGTTACTGATTTTCTCAAGTTTTACTTGAAATGTTTATTATGCTTATCGGCCTAAAAGGCAAAACTGTTCTACTCAAAAAGAAACTGAGAAAAAAACACTGGGAGCAAAAACTTAAATTGTTTCTATACTACAGACAAAATGCAAACTCCAAATGTTTCAGTAAAAACCCCTATGTTACATAACACTTGTACAATTTTTATCAAAGCATGATGTATGAAAGTTCGTCAAACACAGGCCACTCATTACAAACAAAGCCTCAAGATCAAGACCCCTTTAGAATAGTTTTTTTTTGTTTATACTGGGGCTTTCCATCCAATCAGGATCAATCGCCCAGTTTCACAAAGTTTTTAGCAAAGTTAAAGTATTTTAAACAAACACAAACAACCAAGTACCTCGCCAGGAATCGAACCCGGACCGCCGGTGTGGGAAACAAACATTGCTACCACTACACGACGGCGACTTTAGAATAGTTATGAAGTTCATTTGTTTTCTTTTAAGCAATCTCAAAATTCAACTGCGAATTTTACACCCAAATTTTCACACTTCAAAGAGGTTAGATGCCCCTAGGCCCCAAATTTTCATTACTATAATTTGGTACTTACCGTTACCAATGATTACACAATAATTGCCTTTACCAAAATAAACTACAGCTTCTTTTTTTATTAAAACAAAAACGTGTATCTAGAAAATAAATTACTTTTTTAAAAAAAATTGCAGAAACAAAGGCGGTAATATATCTACTGTCAACCTTACTTCATCGCGGCAAGTTTAGGCGGACATACCGGCGTTGGGTTGGCCAAAATTATACGAAAACAGCGTTGCCAAGTAGTGTAGTCGAAAAAAAAAGTCGTACACGGAATTGCCGTTCGAGTGACATTCAAGAATAGCAATTTTTTCGAGCACTCGAAACCACCATTCGAATTTTACTCGTATACGACAAAAAATCCGAGTGGTTCAAGAATTGGGTCCCTGGAAGTACAGGGACCCAATTCTTGAACCACTCGGATTTTTTGTCGTATACGAGTAAAATTCGAATGGTAGTTTCCCACCATTCGAATTTTACTCGTATACGACAAAAAATCCGAGTGGTTCAAGAATTGGGTCCCTGGAAGTACAGGGACCCAATTCTTGAACTACTCGGATTTTTTGTCGTATACGAGTAAAATTCGAATGGTAGTTTCGAGTGCTTGGAAAAATAGCTATTCTTGAATGCCACTCGAACGCCAATTCCGTGTACGACTTTTTTTTCGACCACACTACTTGGCAACGCTGCTTTCGTATAATTTTGCCAAACTAACGCCGGTATGTGCACCTAAACTTCCGCGATGAAGTAAGGTTAACAGTAAATTGACATTACATCTTTTGTTTTTGTAATTTTTTTTTAAAGAGTGATTTATTTTCACGATATGTTTTTTTTAATAGAACAAGAAGCTGTGTTTTATTTTGGTAACAGCAATGATTGTGTAATCATTGGTAACGGTAAGTAACAAATTATAGTAATGGAAATTTGGGGCCTAGGGGCATCTAACCTCTTTGAAGTGTGGAAATTTGGGGGTAAAAATTAAAATCAGTAACCTTTGTTCAAAAAACCCATTTTTTTGTTTAAATTTGAATGTCTTTACCTGTCAATTAACTCCAAAAAAATTAAAAACTGTTGTAGACTAAAGCAGCCCTCATATGATCAGTATGATTTGATTTGAATATGTACAATATTTTTGTAGATGTCTTTGTTTTTCAAAAGTTATAAACAAGGACATATATAAAATACCTGCCAGTAATACGGATCCAGTGAGGTCTGCTGTGGTACACTCAATGAAAAAACTTTGTTACAGGTTTCTCAGAGAAGACATGAAGATCATTTTGGAGGTGTGAAGCAGTTTTTGCCTAGCAGTCCTGTTCCAATGATGATCCTACTAGAAATACTCAGATGCAATTTTTTAAATAAATTATAAGTAAAATAAAAATAAGTTTATTGTAGTTTTTATTGTAAAAAAGATTATACAACTTCTTATGTAAAGGCTTATACAGTGAGAACGAGCAAGTTGGAATACATTTTCTAGCAGGTTAAATTAAAAAATTTTTGAATACACCAAAATCATCATACTGAGATTTTTAACGAGTAATATTTTTGATGAATTTTTTTGGACAGAACCCCAGAAAGGGGTCCAACAAGATGAAACTTGTGGCACCTTGTTGGAAAGCCGATTGAAAAAGAAAAATTATGGTTCACTTTTTTTTGGAAATCTGTCAAATTAAAAAAAAACATTTTTTATTAGTTTTTGAACAAAGTGCTACAAGTTGAGTCTACCAGTTGCAAAAAAAATTTTGGTATTACTGGACCTCTTGTCAGGGGTCCACCACCTATATTTTAATAAAATTATAGGTTTTACTTTAAATGACACTTATATTTTCTAAAAATTACAAAAAACTAGAAATAATTTTTTTTTTGTTAATTTAAAAAAATTATATGATACCCTTTCAAGTTGTATGCTAGTGGACCCCTTTCTGGGGGTCTGTCCAAAAAATATTCTGTAAAAATATTGCCGGTTAAAAATCTCAGTTAACATGTGCTTGGATTTTTTCAAAAAACTTAAATTTAACCGACTAGCAAGTTTATTCCCACTGGCTTGTTCTCACACTGTAGTCATATTGCATAGCGTTTTTTAATGCACTTGACAGTAAGTACTTATTATGTACTTTGAAATGTAAATAAAGAAAAATAATGTTTTATATTTTATATTTATTTTTGGCCAACATAGAAAGTCAGAAAAAATAGTGAAACTGGTAAAAGTATAAGATTAGGTTTACTATTTACATGCAGGGGCTTTTCCTACTTGAAGTAGTTGGGCCCTTATATTATCCAAAAATTGAGCAAAATAAGATAAGGCGTTGTACCCAGGGGGGAATCAAGAGGTATCAATGCCTCACAAAATAGTTGATAAAGTGTGTTAAAAGAGATACAAATAAGACAAAAAAATTGCACAATACTCAAATTTTTATTGAAACTTTTTAATCCCCCCGTCCCTCCCGAAAACGCTCCTTTTATATATTTTTTCTTGAAAATGTGTTACAAAGTTGTAATTTTTTTAATTATTTTTCTTTTTTAGAGCTGTTCATTCATAAATTATTAACGCAAAAATTCAGGATTTTTCACTCTCCCCCCCCCACCAGTCGTAAGGCATTTCCAAGAAATTAAAAAAAACTGAGTGTCACTAGAGGCCACCTCTTTGCGTCATCAAGCCCTTTTATTGCCAAATCGCGTCTTTTTTCAGAAGACCTCCCAGTTTTTTTTAAATAAAGAAAAATTAAGCAAACACCAAAAAATATATTAAAGTAAACAAAAATGTTAGGTTAGATCACTCAGATTCGTATACGGAAATTGAGATTCGAGTGGACTTTACCACTCGACTCTATTTCCGAACGAAAAACTCGTATACGAGCTTTCAAGAATTCGAATGGTGAATATCCGTATACGTTTCGCCGAATCCGTATACGGATTTATTTCAAGAATTGGGTCCCAGGAACAGGTACAGTGGTGTTCTGTGAGGTACAGAATAAAATAGACCTAAACCTAGATAGCCTAGACTTTCACATCTCCACCTTGAAGCGTAAGAAGCCTCGAAGCATAGATAAAGGATTTGCGGCGCGGTTCAGTGAGTTTTTATTAGATAGGCAACTCCGGCAGTTTGACAGGTCGTTAGCTCTGTGGCGCCCACTGCAGAGCATAGTGACGAACTAAAAGGCGAGGCGGGAAATTTGAATCGCCTTTTATAATAAATTTTCTTTAATTTTAAAGTTTTTTTTGAAATTTTTAATCAGTCAATATTTTATAAAGAAATACAATGTTTTTATAAGATATAAACAGATTGAAAATGATATAGAAAATGCAATAAATAAAACATTTTTTAAATGAGTTTTTATTATTATAAAAAAGCTACAAATTAACGACTAACTATTGATGAAATAATACATAGTCTAATTGATTGGTAAAATAAAATATAATGCAAAACCAAACACTGTCTAGTATATTTAAATTTGCTTTTAACATTTCTGGTGAGTGATGAGTGAATAAATAATGAAACAGTTGTTAAGTGTCTACTTTTTAACAGCGCGACGAAAATCTGACATGATTTAAAAGTACCTCCTCGCCTTGGTTGTAAGTTGTGTATGGTATGTTTCAAAGCAGTATATATATAGCTTATCAGTGGTCACACATATCATCGAAAAGCTGAAAACAATAAAAAAAATCAACTTATAACCACATTAATCATAGGTACTAGATTATGGTAAGATTTAAAATTAAGAAATAAATTTATTTAAAGTACATTACGCTGCTGGGTAATCCCTCGTTAACCCATCAATTAAGCCCCCCCCCCCTTTTACTTAATATCAAACGAAAGGGATAGACATAAAATTAACACTAAATTTGTGCTTAGTTCATGGGCAAATAAGGCACCTACCAGGCATTGGAAACCTGTATTCAGAGTTCCGTAAAGTAAGCGATAAGAAGTTAAAAAGACACTACCTTCTTATTCTTTTAAATTTAAATTGCAAAAGTTACAAATTTAACAAAATTTAATTTTAATGCGTCACAGCAGCAAAGATTACCTACATAAGCCAAAAAGATAGATTTTAAATGAACCCGAAATAAAATGCGGTGGAAGAGGTTTTTCTACCTGAAAAAAAGGGGGACGGAAAATCCAAACCACAGATAATTCTCAAAAAAATAGAATAAGGAACAAACGCGCGACCGCAGTGCCTCTTGTGAGCTTAGTGAGAACTTTAACCTAACGACCTGTCAAATTGCATTGAGTTTCCTAGGCATGCCTCCAAGTTTGTCTTGATATAATATTTAATTTATTTTACATACGTACCCCCACATTCCGTATAAATCCGGTCAAATACTACCTGGGGCACCATCTATGTAAGTATGAGTGTATGTCCCTTGGACAAAGTGTGCAGCGTGGGTAGTGACCAATTGTGATGTTTTTCAGACGTCAAAAACTACACTACGAAAAGACGTCAAATAACTGGCGCCTTAAATACAACATTTTTTGGTAGATGACCTGCTGGTCATCCAAAAGACCACTTTTCGACGAACAAAAGACGTCATTTGAGGACCCCTTGCTACCTGGGGATATATTTAAGACGTACGTGTCTGTGGGAGAAGAATGCCTATTTAAATCATAAAAATTTTTGTTGTTTCTGCAATTAAATCCTTGTAAGAATGCCTATTTAAATCATAAAAATTTTTGTTGTTTCTGCAATTAAATCCTTGTTGCATGCTCACATCCCAAGTAACACAAACTGGACAATAGTAGTAGGTTTAAGCGGGTGCTGGACCACTTTTGAGGAGGGAATGACCTTGAATGACCTTGACGGTCGTTGCCTTGTTTTATATAGAGACGAATAGTTTGAGTAGTATATTTGACCTTGAAAAGTTGTGAAGGTCATTATGTTGACCTTGAATGACCTTGACGATCGTTGCGTTTTTATATGTAGAGACGAATAGTCCAAGTAGTATTTTTGACCTTGAAAAAAATAATCCAAAATTATAGTAAAGATGTGTATTTTTTAACCTTCAGAATCTTTAACATTGCTTTATTTGCCCGCTTTTTAGATATATTATTTTCTGTAGACTTTACCCCCACTAAACTAACACCCAACAAGTATTTAAAGAAAAATAAATATCAGAAGAGTACTATTAAAGTTTCTTTACTTCAACGGCGAATTTCAAATTAGTAGAAAATGAATTCAAAGCAGCAAATTATTGATTTGGATGATTTCACCAGTCAAGACATCGACAATTTGTTAAAACATATTGGGAATGAGTTTCAAGCCGAACAGCAGCCAGAGCCACAGCTAGAGCCACAGCTAGAACCACAGCCAGAATCACAGCCGCAGCTACAAATGGAGCTACAACGTGACGTACATAAAATCAAAAATGGAAGAGTTGGTAAAAGAAAGTACATTAAAAAAACGAAGACAAGCATTTTATCAACAGCTCCAACTCCGACAGCAATTCCAATAGCAATTCCCTCAACATCGAGGGATCAGCTAGTCCAGCAAACCGTAGCCGCAAATGTCACAACAATAGAAAGCCAAACGATAGAGCAGGCTATCCAAATCCTACGGGTGAAAAGAAGCTGCGTGGAGCAGCTTAAACAAAGAGTGGATCTACTCAAAGCAGAGATTCAACGACTACAAAGAGAGACCGAAGGTGTGGAGGAAGAATTCCAAGCAAAATTAAATGACTACAATAAGCTAAAGGATCTTTTTTATGCTTTTCTTTAAATTTTTAACATTTTTTTATTGTAACATATTTAGTTTTTATATAAAATTATTAGTTAGCCAATATATAACTTTATGAAACAAAAAAAACAATTTGAATATGTAAAATATAATAAATCTATATTAAGAAAAAAACATTATGGTAATTTAATAACAAACAAAAAAATTTGTATTATTTTTTAATTTTGGTTACTATTTTATAGTTGAACTTTATAGCATAAACTTTAATATAGAAAAGAATATTATGCTAATGCAAAAAACAAAGTATTAAAAATAATTTTTAAACTTTAGTTTGTTTATAAAAGAGTAAAATTTCATAGTGTAGAATAAACCAATTTGTAGAAAAGATCTACTTTAAAAAAATACAAACTTTTAAAAAGAATTTTTAAACTTCGGTTTGTTTATAAGAGAGCAAGATTGCATGGAATAGCATATAAAAATGAAACTTAAAAACGTTTTTTTTTACCATTTTTAACTTTAGTTTGTGCATAAATGAACAAAAATTGCGTTACTATAATTTAAAAATTGAATATTGATGTGATTCAAAAGATAGGATTTTTACAAATGGTTTCATTTTAAAATTCTTAGATGAAAATTTTTAATTGTTTGGTTTAGTGCCACAGTGCCCCAAACCTCGCACTGAGCTGTGTGTACCAGCCATTTTTATTGTACACCCCAATTAAACTAAACCAGACTACCAACGTTGAGCCTCCTCAAAAGGAGAGTCACCTCTTTCGCTTCCTACATCAGACATCTCCTCAGAAGGAGGAGAGTCAACTCTCGCTACTTCCCACACAACATAATTGGTATCAGAATCATCATCATCACTCTCCACCACCTCATAATCATCACTGTCTGAGATGTAGACAGGTGATTCGGGTGAATATGGAGGATTGCTCTGCCTCTCCATAATTCTTTGATATTGCTCACTACAGACATCGCATCGTCCATTAATTGTAAAAACCTCTACCGGTTTCCAGACACTGCAGAAATTGCACTGCACATGCCCATTTTTCAAAAACGGACGAACGATGAGGGTAGGGCGAGCGGTGGATGACATTATAGGAAGACAAATCGAGCAAGAATGAGTGTTTACCAAATGAGGAGTAAAATATATATACCCATTACAAGGTTATATCAAGGTCAGTGTGAATCGTTGACAATTTTTTCCAAGGTTAAATATGTAATTGCTCATCAATCTTGTTCAAGGTTAAATGAAGGTCAGTGTATAATTTTTTCCAAGGTTAAAGATGTAATTGCTCATCAATCTTGTTCAAGGTTAAATGAAGGTCAATGTCACCTTGAGAATATTTTGCAAAACCAAAAATAAATTAAAAAATAATACATTTGGCTGTAAATTTTGTTCAAGGTCAAACTATTTAGATTTTGCTGTGAATTATGATCAAAAAAAATATATTTGAGAGTTATCAGATACAGCTGAAGAAAATGAGGTGGAGTGGGGTGTCTGTTATAAAACCCACAACGGGCATAAAAAAAGCATAGTGGTTAAAACAGAGGTGTTGATGAAAACACCTAATAAATAAATAATTTAAGGTGTAACAAGTAAAGTGACCATGTTGAAGTGTTCAAAATGTGAAAAAAGTTTTACTCGAAAAGATAATATGGTTAGACATAATAAAACAGCTTGCAAATATAAACATAATGATGATAATATCAATGAGCAACCATTAAAGAAAAGAAAAATAGCTAGTTTAAAAGTTGATAAAGATAGTGATAAACAATTGGAAATGTGTAGAGAATGCAAGATTTTCATACCCAAAGATAAATTTTTTGCTCATTGTAGAACACTTCAACATAAAAATAACT
Source organism: Aspidapion aeneum (assembly GCA_963576565.1). Lineage (NCBI taxonomy): Eukaryota > Metazoa > Arthropoda > Insecta > Coleoptera > Brentidae > Aspidapion > Aspidapion aeneum. Next base: position 71,365,634 of record OY755039.1, on the reverse strand, counting down.
CATGTGCACCATACTCCAATGGTGTATGTGTGGTAAGAAGTGGTCTTAAATGCAGAATAGCAAGTTATAGAATTGCTTCAGAAACTCAGCAAAAAGACTACAGAAGGTTTTTTTATGAGATAAAACCCAAATGTCTAACATTAGTAAAAGAAAATATAGCAAAACACACCTCAATAAAAATTAATATGGAATTATTTGCAACGTTTCTTCACCAATCAAAAGAAACCCTAGCTGATAAATCATTTAACACAAATAATAAAATAGTGTGTGATGCCTCTGATTTGGATAATATTTATGAGTTTTTTATGGATAAAATAATTTCCCAAGCGAGCGAGTTTATGGAGCGAGATTCTGGTAAGATTACTCATTAGTAAAATAAATAATTTTTGTTTAATAATAATCAGTGAAACATTTTTTAAATATGGTTGTTTAATTAATAATGTTTTAATTTATTTACAGGTTGGACTTTACAACATATATTACACTTGGAAATCAACATCAACAAGTTTCGCCCTATTGGGGGCAATTCATACTTCAAGTTACCCAAATTCATTGAATCTAAACATGCTGTAGTGAATATAAAAAATCAGGATAATGCATGTTTTGCATGGGCTGTTACATCAGCTTTATACCCAGTTTCACTTCATGTAGACAGAGTTTCTTCCTACCCCCATTATTCTACAGTTTTAAATCTTGCAGGTATGGAAATGCCGGTTAAATTGACTGATATATCTAGGTTTGAACAAAACAATAATATTTCAATTAATGTTTATACATTGGAAACCAGATTTGCAAATAAAAAAATTCAATATGAAGTTGTTGGTCCACTTCGCTATTCCAAGAGAAAACTTGACACTCACATAAACTTATTAATCATAAGTGAAGATTGTAAAATTAAAGAAGAAACTCATGAATGTAATAGCGATTGTAATAGAACACATTATTGTTGGATAAAAAATCTTTCAGCTTTGGTTTCCAATCAAATATCAATGTCGAAACGTAGACTTTATTTTTGCGATGGTTGTTTAGTGCACTTTATAACAGCAGAAAAACTAATATTTCATCAAAAATATGACTGTGGGCAAGTTTACGCGATAACCCCATCTACAGATTTAAAAACTGATAGATTTGGAAAAACAACACAAGAAAACATGTTAAAGTTCGAAAGTTATGAAAAACAGCTAACAGTTCCCTTTGTAGTGTATGCTGACTTTGAATCAATTTTACAACCAATGGCAGGTTGTGAACCAGATCCACTAAATTCTTTCACAGTCAAAAATATCATACATAAACCATATTCATTTGCATACCTAATTAAATGTTCATTCAATGATGATTTAACAAAATTTAAATTATTCCGTGGTTCAAGCGCAGCAGAAGAATTTGTAGCATGTATTGAACGTGATCTTAGAGAGCTTCACAATAATTATTTAAGAGATATAGTCCCAATGACACCACTAACACCTGAAGAAAGAAACATAGTGGAAACATGTGACAAATGTGGAATTTGTGGTAAACCTTTTAACTTATTTGATAAAAAAGTAACCGATCATTGTCACATAACGGGAAAAAAAAGATTTTTAGCTGCACATTCAACTTGTAACTTACAACATCAATTACCAAATTTCATTCCAATAATTTTTCACAATCTAAGTGGTTATGATTGTCACATGTTTGTTAAGGAATTGTGTCATCATGGCGATAAAATAGATGTTATTGCAGAAAACAAGGAAAAATATATTTCATTTAGAAAATCCATATATGTACATGATTACATGAATTCTAAAGGAAAAATCATAAAAAAATATCTACGTCTAAGATTTATAGATAGCTACAAATTTTTAGCTGCATCCCTGGATGAGTTAAGTAAAGGTTTAGATTCAGACTCCTTTTTAGAAACACACAAACATTTTACATCTGAAGAAGAATTTAGTTTAATGAGACAAAAAGGTGTGTTTCCATATGGATTTATCTCTGACTTAGACAAATTAGACGTTACTAATTTACCCACTAAAAACCAATTCTTCGATGATCTAAATGATCAGCATATTACAGATTTAGAATATGATAGAGGGAAAAAAGTATGGAGTCTATTTAATTGTAAAACTTTAGGAGACTATTCGGATTTATATTTGAAAACTGATGTTTTAATTTTAACTGATGTTTTTGAAGCATTTCGAAGAAATTCTTAAAAGACTTATAACCTAGATCCAGCTCAATATTACACGTTGCCATCATTATCATTTGATTGTATGCTTAGAATGACAGAAGTAGAATTAGAGCTATTGACTGAAATTGACATGATTCATTTCTTTAAAAAAGGGATTCGAGGGGGTGTTAGTCAATGTGTTGATAGAATGCATATAGCAAATAATAAGTACCTTCCAAATTATGATCCAAGTATAAAGTCATCCTTTATAATGTATTTGGATGCAACAAATTTATATGGGCATAGTATGTCACAACCACTACCCACAAAAGGTTTTAAATGGCTCTCACAAGAAGAAATGATAAATTTAAATATTCATAATGTACCAGATGACAGTCCCATAGGATACATTCTTGAAGTAGATGTGTATTATCCAAATGAGTTGCATGAAGCTCATGCTGATTTTCCATTTTTGGTGGAAAATATAATCCCTCCAGATTCATCATCCAAATTCCTCAAACTCATTCCAAATTTGCATGATAAAATAAGGTATATTGTACACTATAAAACTTTAAATCAGGCAGTAAGAAATGGGTTAATAGTCATTCAAACTCATAGAATGTTAAAATTTGAACAATCACCCTGGTTAAAAAAGTATATCGATACACAAAGCTTCGAAACTCTGCTGATACAAAATTTAAAAAAGATTTATACAAGCTTTTTAATAATGCAGTATTCGGAAAAACTATGGAAAATGTTGAGAATCATAAAGATATAAAATTAGTTACAAGTTGGGAGAGTATTCGTAGAAGGGCCGGTGCTCGTGCTCTAATCAGTAGACCCAATTTTAACAATTGCTCGATATTTACCGAAGAATTAATTGCTGTTCATATGAGTAAACTCAAAATTGTATACAATAAACCAATATATTTGGGTTTTTGTATTCTGGATTTGTCTAAAACAGTTTTGTATGACTTTTTTTATAATACTATAAAAAAAGAGTTTCACAATAGTGCAAGTTTAATGTATACAGATACAGATTCTCTAGTACTTAAAATTTACACTGATGATTTCTATAAATTTATGATTGAAAACCCTGAGAAATTCGATACATCTAATTATAATAAAGTAAATAGGTTTAATATAAGTAAAAACGAATCTGTTTTGGGTAGAATGAAGGATGAATTTCCTGAAGATCCAATTCTAAGTTTCTATGGAACAGGAGCTAAAGCCTACTATATAAACTCAGTCTCAACGGAGGTAAAAAAAGCAAAGGGGGCAAAAAGTTGTCGAAAAAGGTGGTTACTTATTTCGAAAAATGAAATCATTTAAAAGTGATCTACACAATATATACACAGAAACCAGAAACAAAATTGCATTATCTTACCATGATGATAAAAGGTTTGTTATACCTAACACAAGTCATACACTACCCTGGGGGCATCCACATATCAAGTCATATGAAAAATGAAATATTAGTTATGTTTTAATAAGCGTATGGCTTAATTTTAAGTTTTCGAAAATATATAAAAATAAAAAGTATTCTAAAATACAAAAATGTTTTTTTTTTCATTTTTCTACAACCTTTTTGTGAGTGAGAAATGGCATTTTTGGCAGAACATGAAAATATTTACAGAAAGTGAAATGATGACAGATGTATATAGCCAAATCCTATGAATTCACCCTCAAATTATACAGTCGATGATGGAGCAGTTATTATTGATTGATTTCCAACTGATGAATAGTTGAATTATTAGGATTTAAAAAAATTATCAATAATTTAGTGCATCAAGTTGATGATAGGTGGCGCTATTTCGGAATATATTTAAATAATTGAAAAAATTATGATAGATGGCGCTTTTCAAAATTAAGGGCACCATAATTCTAAAACAGTTTAAGGAAACTAATATTCTATAATTGTTTGCTTAGTGACCTTATTAAATTTAAAACTGAAAATCTCAACACCAGGGGTGTTTGTAAATCTTATCAATAGGTGGCGCTGATATTGATAGGGTGAGATAAATGGTAGAGGGGGTAAATGGTAGTGGGGGTAAAATTGCTTACTTGGATGCATGATGTGGCGGTAAGCGTTCTTTCTCGTTCTTCTCTTAGTCGAAGCAACAACTCCTCCTTTTTTTCAAAAAGTTTAAGTAATTTTTTTCGAAAATGGCCTCATTTAGTAGTTCAAGTGAAAGTTATGTGAAGATCGAGAATGTGGTTATGATTGCGGATGCATTACCTGATTTGTCCGCGGAATCGCTCGCGAACTTTAATTTGTCCGCGGACGCACTCGCGAACTTTAATTTGTCCGCGGATGCGGTCGCGAGCGGGGATATGGTCGCGGACTTTAACGCGTTCGCGAACTGTAACGTGTCCGCGGATGCGGAAATGGCGGCAAATGTGAATGTGGTGGCAGGTGCAAGTGAGGTTGCAGATAACGATTTGGCGCCCATGCGTGAGTACATGATTGACTTTAATCAAAAACTAAGTGACGGTGAAATGCAACAGTTTTTGGAATCACCAAGCATCGCTGCTTGGTCACCCGGAGCTGCAGATAAATTCCTTAATAATTTG